>VZRV01010041.1:501039-545468 GCA_013398115.1 Falcunculus frontatus
GCAGGTGCGGGCCGGGGCGCGGAGCAGCCCCACGCCGCGGGGGAGCGGGGCGGGGCCGGGCCGGGGCTGCGGGCGCCGCTGGGGCTGTGGCAGTGGCAGTGGCACTCGCGGCCGCGGGGTGCGAAACTCTGCACTGGTGCGAGGGTCTGAGTTTCGGCCCCCGCGTGGCGACCATCCCGCCGGTCCCTCGCCTCGTAGCACCGGCAGGGGCTCGTCCCTTTCCTTCCGCAATTCCTGACTGGCTAGTTCCCCTGCACCCAGGTGTGAGAAAGCTGGGCTGTAAGGAGTTAAAACAGAGGCAAGCTCCCACGAAGGGCACGGACAGCCCCCGATCAAATAAACCAGAATTTGCACCATAAAGAGTCCAGGACCTGGCTGTGACAAGTCAAATTTCTGTCAGTATCACAGGCAGTTCCTTACGGCCTTTTGACTAAGAGGCCTTAAATCTCACCACTAAAATTATTTCTGACACAGCCATGCCCTAGCAGGAGACTAATGCTGTGATGATTAAATATTCCTTTTATTTTTTACAGAAAAAAAAAAATCAAAGTGGCAGGTTTTAATAATAATTTGAAAATAATGATAGTAATACAGATGAAGCTTTTTAATTTTCTGAGGTACTTCTGGGGGTGCTCTCCTATAAGAGCTTCATCATGCCTAACAATTATGTTGTGATTATTTTTATATTGTCTGTAACATTCTCATATTTATAGAAATTATGTAATTTTATATAGTCAAACAGCTACATGTGAAACCTTCATTCAAAGGAAAACTTGAAGGGTTTGATTTCTGCTGTAAATATCATGAGAGTTTCCAGACACAGCATTCTTCTGTGTTGACTTTGTGCCAGCATGTCAAGCAGAATGTGTCTTGGTACTCATGAAAACCCCTTGTTTAAAGTCCCATTGATGAAAGTTGCAGCTCCTGGCTTTTCCTTGATTGCACTTGGGCTGCAGTCCTGTCATCAGTAATGCTGCAGGATCACTGAGCAGTACCAGTGATCCAAACAGAGTAGGCATATCCTGGATTTCTGTTGAATTAAGAGTATGTGATGAAGAGTTCCTTTTGTTGACAACACTCTTGCAGCCTGTGAGAGGACAGGTGATACCTGACCTAGAACAAAACCCAGCAACACGCTGTTAACACACCAAAAACATTTTACCAAGTTACAAGTGTCAGACTGGGTTTATGTTAGCTTTGAATCATGTGACTATTGATATTTTTGTTTTGTTATCAGGGACGCTAAATTTGGATTTCCTGCATATTTGAACCACAATCTTGTGTCTTTTCTTTTAGAAGAGACATGTTTATGCTAATATTTTCCTTCCTTTCATAGTCCTTTTACTTAAATAATGGTGGTGGGGATGGGGTGTTATTGGTATTTCTAAAGAAAAATGTGAGTGTGCATGTGAATTTCTAAGCATTATAAAGTAAAGATTTCCAGCTAGATTCTTTGCTCACAGGGCAAAGCTTCCACACAATGCCTTTGGGGTGTTCAGGCAGAGAAAACGGAGAGAGAAAAGACTTTGCAGCTATTCAGCCCAGCAGGCACCAACACGAGGAGCAGGTGCAGAAAACTGTCCCAAGTGTTCCTGGAGAATACACAGCCAGGAACAGGTTTAAAGGCAATAAAGTGTATAGAAATATAACTACTTTAAAAAGAAAATTACTTTGGCATTTACCTCTGCCATTTCTTAAAAGACACCTGGACTTTCAAGTGCTATGGAATGAAATAAACTTCAGATGACTGTGTGTCATCCATGTCGTAAATCTTACATACCACCTCTGATGTCCACCTTTTTACTCCTAGCGTTTCCATTACGAATGGTAAAAATACAGACATTGAGCCTTAACATTGTAGTTCTGATCCTCCAGTTGTTTTTTTTTGCCAGCACTGGAGTTCTTCAAAACTTCAGGTCAGAGGAATAAAGAAATAGATTGCCCTACCCTTCAGTCCATAATAAGCCATTTTCTAGCTATTTTTTATGGTGTCATCACTTTGAATGTGAGTAAGAATTCCTTAGGATTGAATGTGGGATTTTTCAGGATCCTGCAGGAGTCATAAAATCCCAGCTGCTGGTTTGGATTTGCTCCAGAAATGTGTTTCAAAATGAGGGATAAGTCCTACTTTTTCTAAATATCACTGGCTTCTCAGGAACAAATATTCTACATGTTAAATAGTTGACAATATTTGCATCATTAAATGGAATATGCATGTTTCTCTCTGTCTTATGGCAGTACTTTACAAATAAATCCTTTAAGGCACTGACACTATAATTTCTTATTTCTTTGCTACAGGAGAAGCTTGCATGGGTGCCTGGCTCAAGTTAATTTAATTGCTTTCTCTTACTCACATGAGCTGTTTTACACTGAACAACTGCTTCTGCATATCCCAATCCTACTAATGGAAGAAAGCAGTCACCTGATTTAGATGTGCATTTTATGGTGAATCTATCACACAGGTAGCTATAAACTTCCTGACAGTTCTTTTCTGTCTATAGTTTTTTCCCCAGAGAATTTTAAATTAATCAAATCTTGATTTTCAAGGAAGCACCCTTTCTTCTTACTTGATACTGCAGCATGCAGGTCATCTGAAGCATATACAATAACACCCTGGAATTAATCAAAAGCAAAAGAAGTATTATATTCCCAAGGAAAGGTTTTATTCTGTGAGCATTCTAAAGAAGAGATTAATTTTTTAAGTTTTCTGTTCTTATTCATTCCCTAAAAGCTAGGTAGGAGAAATACGCAGGTGTTCAGGCAGAGGGTTCAGTTGTTGGAGGACTACAGTGTTTCTCAGTAACTGGAGATTTGCACCATGTATTACCTCTAAGTTAGGAGAGATGCCTCAGCTTTTAGGTCTTCTAAACATTTAGCTTTTTTTTTCCCCACTAAGTGACTGACATGTTTGCATACATGTTTTTGACTAAAAGGAACTTTAGAAGGTGTCAAGGAAAATCTCTTCGGCAAATAAAAGTCAAAAATTACCTAAAATAACATTTATAATATTAAGATATTGCAACTTCTACAGGTTTCTGGATCAGAACTTCCATATCATTCTGATAAAAAATACTTGAGCATACCACATTGTTGTTGATGGCTCTGTAGTATTTGGCTATGCCATCTGGGGAGAAAGGTAGGTTCTGATTCTTTTAGGTGGACAGGTCACCAATGTAAGCCTGTATTATTCTTACTAAGGTTTACATAAATGTGTGCGAGTCACACTAAAATGTGATGTGATTTCATTAAAAATCTGATACCAATCTTGCCAGAACTGAGCAGTAGGCAGACCAGAGATGCACTCCATACAGCAGTATCTTCCCTGCCCACTGCTCTTCTCTTTCTGTATTTTCCTTTTATTAAAAAAGTGCCTTATCTTGAAAGCTATTGTCACATTGCTGAACATCAGGTCAAAAAGTTCACACATGAGACATAAGGAGTATACCAACAACTGATTATTTTTTAGACACAATTTTGGACTTTTCTTAAGAAAAAATAATTGGACATCCTGCCACAGAGCAGTAGCCAGTCATTGTCAGCCTCAATGGGAAATATCCACCTTAGGGCAGTGCAGGAGACATGGTCCCTTTGTCTTGCTCTCTTTATGATCCCATGAATCTCTCACATTGGCATAGTTGGGGATTCCAGCAGAAGAGGAGGATGTCTGAGCCTGCCTCTGGAAATGGGCCTATCAGGAAGTTAAAACTCAAGTTACCTGGTCTGTCAGTTCCAAAAGGATTTAGGAATCAGACAAAACACGAGCACAATTAGTCTAGGAAAGTTGGCTATAGCCTTCCAAAAAGCAAAAGGGGAAGGTGGGAGTTTTATGGATTGTGTTTGTGTGTTTAGGAACCTGCAATCCACCTGCTGCCCGTGTTATGTACCTGTGCAACTTTGGATTTAGCCGTCTGGTATTTGAAGGAGGCGGGAAGATTTTCTCTATTTCCCTTAGAGGAAAACATTTTTAAGGTTTTATCTCAGATCCTTGAACTACAGCAAACAAGCTCAGAGTTAGCAGAAGAGGTTATGTAGATTCTTGGTCATGGAAGCATCCTTGTGCCAAACACACACAAATCCCACTATACAACAGACTTCTTGGGACTACCTACTCTCCTTTTCCTCTTTCTGTAACCTGCTCCAAGACAGACACCATTTCCCTGTGTGCTCAGGCTTTAAGCTCTGAAGAGTTATAGGTACCCAAAGTCAAAATTTTGGGGGTTGTATGCTGCTAAAATAAAATACTCTAATTAGTGCTTATAACTGTTTTGTTTGCACAAAAATTACTTGTGTAAATCAGCTGCAAAGGGCTACACAATTACCAATATAATGAAAAAAGAAAATTATGCAAGTATTAAATACCCTGACTTATTGCTACCTTTTTGTGCTGATATTGAATTATAAATAAAATAGAACATTATCTAGAAAAACACTTTAAAAATTGAAAGTACTTAAAATTTTCATCTTTGCAAAAGTTGTCTCAATAAGTAAGCAGCTAAAACAGATATAAGGGAAACATTCCAAAAGGAACCTAAAGGAACATTCAGAAAAGAACCTAATGGTTTTTGATGTAGCTTAAGCCCTAACCAATATATCCATGTTGCCAATGTGCCCGAGTTACTGACAATACTAAAATTCCATTAATGACTCTCACATACTATTATCTGCAGGCATTCCTATCTGTGGTAGTGTTCTGCCACCCTCACAGTTAAAAAGATTATTCTAACACTTCAGCTAAATTTTCTGTATTTCAGCTTGTGTCTGTTGTCTCTTGGTCTTTGACTGAATACCACTGAGAAGAGTTTGGCTCCATCATCTTTACTTGCCCTAGTCAGGTGTATGTGGACACAGATGAAATCCCTCCCAGAGCCTTGTATTTTCCAGGCTGAACAGCCCCAGCTCTTACCTTCACCCTCCCTATGTCAGGTGCTCCAAGCCCATACTCATCTTCATGACCCTTCAGACCTGCTCCAGTGTGTCCGTGTCTCCCTCGCACTGAGGAGCCCAGGACTGGATCCGGCACTCCGGGTGTGTCTCACCAGGATGGGCAGAGGGGAAGGATCACCCCCCTCACCCGGCTGGCAGGGCTGTGCCTGATGCAGCCCAGGAGGCTGCTGGCCTTCTTGGCCACCAGGGCACATTGCTGCCTCCTGCTCAGCTTGGTGTCCAGCAGCACCCACAGGCACTTTGCTACCAAGCTGCTTTCCAGCTGGTCACACCCTAGAATAGAACAGTACATGGGATTACTCCCCCCCACACGCAGGATTTTGCATTTCCCTCTGCTGAACTTCGTGAGATTCCTGTTTGCCCATTTCTCCAGCCTGTCAAGGTCTCTCTGAATGGAGCACAACCGGGTGTTGTATCCATCACTCCTCCCAGTACTGTGCCACCAGCAAACAGGCTGAGGGTGCAGTCTGTCCCACCATACGGGTCATTAAAGATGTTAAACAGTACTGGTCCAGTATGAGACTGTGGGGTGCCACATATGGCTGACCTCCAGCTGGGCTTGGTGGTGCTGATCACAATCCTCTGTACAGTCCTGTACACTGTACTCAGGAGCACCAAGCTCCATGATACCCATTACTCAGAGCTCTACCACTTGCCTGGAGGATGGCTCCACAATTATACCTAATTTCTGTGGTCAGCATAGGAAAGGCTTTCATTTTAATGCTTGGTTCTCAACATGGTCAAGCTGACTTTTACAGAAAAGAGATAAAGCCTGCAGCAGAAAAGGAATGTAGCTTTGGGAACAACTCAGGGTGTCAAAAGCTCAGGATCAGCCTGCAGAAAAGAATGGGCTGTGAGGCATCCTGGGATGAGGATGGCTTAGGGAGAAGATTCAAGAAGACCTGGAGGAAACAAATAGAAGCCTTGTTAACTGCCGTTCATGGTGTTTCTACTGCAGGCATTATGGACAATGATTTCTGTTTTCATTGTGACTAATGGAATTGTTATTGCCCAGGAAACTGCCTGTAGTGAAATGGGATTTTGCTTCAGATTTGAGAACAATTCACATATTTCCTTTTTCTCCCTCAGTCTTTCATGATCCAAGGCAGATTCCATAGAGAGACAGGGAAAATGAGAGAGAAAGCAGACAAATAACTGACAATCTTTCCTTGAAAAGGTAAGGATGACATGTAACCTCTGTAGTAAACTTAGAAAGCTATTTTTTCTGGGATGCTGGTCCTGCCTGTTCTCAGCATGCTGCCTGGGTGGGGGCCCAGGGGTTTAGAGGGTGCCAGTTTTGCTTTCAGCTCTCCTGTGCTCCTTGTTCAGCAGCCTGTCAGGGTTTACCTTGGTGTTTCCAGAAGACATAGTACTAGAGAACAGCCCATCCAAAACAATCTCAGTTTGGCCCCTCAAATTCCCAAGGTACTTATGCTTTCTTCATGAGCCTTTCCTGCATATTTCATTTTGATGCTAGTCTGTGTTGAATTCTGATGAATGTATTTACTTACTTTTTCTGGCAAGCAACCTGCAGCCATGAATACTATTAATGATACTCAGCGCACTTTGGGAAGTCCATTATCAGAAAGCCAGCTGCTATTTCAGGCACATTAGTTATACCCATTATCCACACACAGGCCATATGATTGATTGTCTCATGAATCCTCACTAGCCCAGGAATAATGACAGGTCAGTGCTGACCTAGTCATGAACTTAGAGCTATGAGGGATAACCACATATGGTGCAACTGTTTCCACTGCAGGGCAGAAGTGTCCCATTTCTGGTGGCCTGGGGCAAGCTTGTGAAATCTAGCTGCCTCCAGGGATGGAAGATCTGGAGACACTGCTTGTCACCCTCGTGCTCCACACTGATATGACCCTACCCTTCCTGAATCCCCCTTACAACTGAAGAGTTAATCTGTTCAGGATCCAGCATCTCACAGAACATCTGCCTGTTATACAGACTCTTGGCAAACATAAAGGGAAGCTGGAATGAACAGCAGCAAGGTGGAAAGAGGGAAAAGAACCGGTGTGCAGTCTCTAGAGTGCCTCAAGTAAGAGCTAATCTAAAACCACTGGCATTTTAAAGGGATAAAAAAGATGGGCTTAGTGTTACTCAATAACCTAAGAAATACTTGCAAGTTTTGAGACACTAGGAGCCCCATCATCCCTAGCACCAAATCTTCATAACTGTAGGGTGAGGGAAGAATAGGCCCCAAAAGCGATGAGCAGAATCTGCACTGCGGGGGTGAAAGACTTGATGTTGTGCCAGAAGCAGATGAATTGGAACATGAAAGCACGTGGCAATGTAGATGTGCTCCAACTGCCTTTCAAGACTGGCACCTCAGCTGCCTAGATGCATTTGCAATTTCCAATTTTTACCCTAAATCTTAAAGAAAATGCTTTTATTTTCTATCTGCTTTGACAAACAGCCATAAAGCTGATGCTCAGCTAGTGTGCCTATCAGAAAAATATTGGTCACACTTTTTCATTTTTTGAAATGTAGATTAAATTTAGTCTTTTAAGGAAATTCAGTGTCATCAATGCAAATTTATGTGAATAACTATTATCTGTATCTCCTACAATACACAGAACACTGAGCTGATCAGAGGGAAGCTTTTTTAAAGGTACTTGAGATAATGTAATGATCTTAAAGAATATGTTTGTAAGCCTTGCACCAGAAAAAGAAGAAAACCTGCAGTTATACTTTCCATCAGGAAAAAACTGTTACAGAAATTGTTTAAAACATTGAAAAAATATAAAGATTCGAGACGCATAATAAGTATTTTATCATGAATTTTCTACAAAGAAGACATAGTGTTTAGTTTCAATTCCTAGTCCCATTCAATGCTAACAGCCCTGATCCAGAGGAGGATACACATATGACAAACTGTAACTTTAATGATATGGTTACTTCCACTAATGGAGTGAAAGGAGCTTTCCTGGATCAAGCAATCCAGCAGATTCTGTGCAAATCAATACACACAGGGGCATGCATAGATTCATACTCTCATTTTAAAACAAACAGGGGAAGGTGTGATATAGAGTGAACTGATATGAAATATCTGTCTGTCTGTTACATATGTTCTTCCTTTGGTAAGGGGTAGTTTCTTGATAATAAGCGCAATCCAATTATAAATCTTTTTGTTCTCTGTCAGCCATTACTACATATCTTGCCTTAACCATCCTGCATTAAGCAGTGGCACTTCAGAGCTAAAACTAGCATCACGGTTCAACTTAACTGTAAAGTCTCAATACTACTAGGTAGTAGAGTAGTAGGGTTTTTTCAGACTTAGAAAGTTTAAAAAAGGTCACAAAAATATTGATTTCCTTTTTAAAATTAAGTCATTGTACTTTTTTATATCTGTGCATCGTCCTGTTCCCTTACAAATATATGCAAGTTGAATAAGTATTTACAATAATCAGTTGGTAATCAGAATTTGAGTAGAACAGTTTGTTTTTTAATAAAATACCCATTAAGGTCCTGTGTGTTGCTTATATAGGCAAAAGACTTGCATGCACTATTTTCATTAAATTTATTTGACTGATTTACTTGCTGATCAGACCACTCTAAAAAGGAATGTTGGATTTCTGCATCAGAATTAAGTCTCTTCTTATTTCGACCAAGGTAAGCAATCATCTAAATGCACTCAGAAAGTACCTATTGTTGAATCCACTACATTTTATTTCCAGCACTCTTCAAATATAATAGAAATAATGATAGTAATAACAATTAATTGTGGTACATTTGTTAAGAGTTACATTTAAGGATCTTAAATGTCCTTTTCCTTAGCCCTGTCTTGGGCAATAAAATGTTCAGCTGTTAATATCAAGAATTTGTACATTCAATTATTCAATCCTCTTTACAGTCATGCAAACATAATAAAGCTAACTGGACATGAAAAAATTGGACCATTGATTGCCCTTATTATGATACGATTATTTTTAGCTTACTTTTTGATTTTTAAATATGTACTGGGAATACTAATTTTGGTGCTTACCCTCTAGTTGTCATGCCCCTTCCAAAAAACTGCAACACGTTGTATATACTTTATATTTGCTTTTATCTTATACATTTAGGTGCCTCTTCATAACTACAGTAATTTCTATTTGCATAGAGAATCCAAAGCAGCTCACAAACCATTGGTATAACTCTTTATAGTTAATAAAAGTTTAAAATACTGAGTTTTACTTTTAAGGGGAATAAATTGAAACTTTTTTTCTTAAATGAAGGATGGGAAAACAAATTTAGAACTAAAAGCAGCTGTTGCCATGACACAGTCTAAATATTTAGGGGGGAAATGCCATGAACATTAAAATAGCAGTATGTTTTTGAGAATCGTGAACTGTTGGGGAACTTGATCATTTCTTTTAATGGAGACCAAGTCCTGGAAGTTCCCTCTGCGAAAGAGCAGGAGAATGTTTCCCAGCCTGCTGCTGAACAGAGCCTTCTGTGCTGGAGACCTTATTAAAAGTTGGATGAGAAAATTAAGAAATGTGGGATAATGATAATTGAGTAACAGATGTCAGTCAGAGAAAATGGCACCTCTATGGCAGACAATGCAAACATGTTGCTTTTAACCTTCTCACATATAATATAACAAGCAGATTGATAGAAAATATTTTAATAAAAGACCCTAGGTAGTAATTTTCCCTGTGATACAGCCTGAGGTTAGAGTGATATTATGCTACTTGGGAAAGGGCTTTTTATTTTTCAGCCTGTTATTGCTTTGTCTCCTACAAGTTTCCTGTACAAAAATACCAGAAACTTTCTCAAAGCCTTTGTAACAACGAAGACTGACTCAAAAAAAAATATATCCTTTGATGCCCATTTGTGACCCACGGAACAGATAACAGACACCAAGACAGTGTGATGGCAAGGTCTCAACAGCAAAGTAAAGCACTTAAAACAACACACAAACAAGGGGATCTGCTATCCCATAATGCAATAAAATGTCTCGTTATATAAAATCTAATAGAACCAGCTTTGAAATTGCAGCTAACCTTTTGTGTAGATCAACAAATTAGCTACTACAAGTAATTCAAATGCAATGTTTCAATCTACTCTACAGGCTTATAATGGATATTTACACCATATGTTTTCTGGGGGATGATATCCCAGTTTAGCTTTACCAAAACTGTAGCCTCTGAGGCCTCTGAAAGAAATCCAGTATTACACTTCCCCATACAAGGGTTCCTAGGGAAGGAATGATCTAAGGGAGCGTTTCTGCCAGCCTTTTACCCACCACTGGCTTCCTTCTTAACCCCTATCCTGCAGGTCCCAGCAGGCAGGGGTCCAGGCTGGGGCACAGCACTGCCACTCCTGAGTCACCTCCTGGGGCTGCTGCAGGCTGTAGCTGGTGGGGTCATTGCTTTCACGCCCAACTGTTATCTCAAGCTGGCCTGACAAGATCTGGAATATCTTCCAAGACACCTTCCAATGCTCGTAAGGTAGTACATGCCATTTACTTGGACAGCAGCCTTTTAATTCAAGCTATGTTGAGTGCAGACCTGTGCTTGCGTTCATGTAAGCACTCACATAAGCCATGATAGTGCCATGCTTTTCGCTTTAAAACGTAAAATTCACAGGGGCAGCAAGAAGCAGCCACCATGCAGAGGATCCTGGTCTGCTTACATGGCACCTTCTTGTTCCTCCCAATCCAGCAAGACTCTCAGATGCTTTTTCAGGGTCTGAACAGGGAAGACTTGAAGCTCTCTCACCCTTCTGAGGTAAAAAAAAGCCTGAGTCAGTGGAAGTTATTATTAACAGAGTGAAACAACAGTAATGCTCCTACTGTAGAAGGTCAAGCACCTCTATGTGATTGCTGGCTGTGCCTAGCCCCCACTGAACTGGGCGCATGCTGAGGATACCAAACCTAGCCCAGGGATGCAACGTAAGTGACTCACCCTGGAGTAGCACCTAATATCAGGACCAGATGACAGTGATAGCATAGATTTGTTTCACACAAGATCAAAACCTACAGGAAAGTATGCACTGAGCATAAGGGAATTACTGTGTTCCCACTGCCTCTCCCCATCACACTTCTGCCAGTGATATTTGGACATCAGTTTTCAAGTATGAACATCTCAGTCCAACTCTTGCACAGCAGGTACTGTACAAAGACATTTATGGAGCATTTGTAGTCAGTGAGTAAATAATCACTGCTGAAATTTAAATATAGAATGTTCCAAGGGATATTGCTGCCCATGTTTAAAAACAGGGCACACAAGCTCACTATAAATTTTCAGCGGCTTTGCCAAGCTGAAGTTCTTGGATTTTCTTTACCCCAGCTGAAACAGTGATTCTTTGAGGTACTGCTGCAAAAGCACTAATGACAACTGCTAATTCACACAGGAACTGTAATTTCATGGAAGGAAAATAGTAAAGGAGAAAGGCAAGCAAGTCAAGCATCATAAAGGAAATTCAGTATGGTAAGGGTTTGGAGCACCCCTTTTATTCCATCTTCTTTTCTACATGCATTATTTTCCTTTGTGGTAGTCTATACCAGTTGTGGATTTTGGTTTCAAATAAAAAGCAGCTGGCAAAAAGTATTTAGTAAATGTGTAATTCCAATTTTTCTCATGCAATGACCATACTACTGGACTTGTTTCAAGATATGACACTTGTTTTACTTTGCTCACACCAGTGGCCTCTCCTTTTATCATAGGCCCCAGGGTGGCAAGGAAGGCTTCTGCTCACCATATCCTGCCAGCAGTGCACTGGTTTCAGTGTGTGCTGCTCCCTGTGCAGGGAGATGAGTTTCCCTTTCCTTAAAGGCAATGAAGTACTCACTGGAGGGGAGGCTTCAAGAGCACATCAGGGTAGAGGATGTAGGGGAACCAGCAAGGACTAAGTCTGCAGACCCACCAAAACTTTGTGGCTTGGGAAGCAGGTCCCTAAGGGATCCAGGCCTTGGAGGTTTCTAAAGCAAAGACTTCTTCTAGGGTCCAGAGGAGATTTGATACATTTCCTTACAGCCCAGGAGGTCTTTGCTGGACCAAAAGCTGGCCTGAAGGAAAAATCTCACATTGCGAAAAGGTATTTCACAGGGAAACTATTTACAAACCCCTGCACCAACATTGTGTCTTAGCCAACAGCTTGCTATTTGAAAAAAGGCTTACAGCTTCTGCTCAAACAAAACACTACATTTAAAAGCTGAAGGCCATTTTCATGCATTTGGATGTTTGCTCTCAAGAGAAGATGAAGACAGATTCATCTTGGACTTCTGACCACTTTGGAGTCCTATTAAACTGCAAAGGAAACTCAGGTACCCAGAAATTCTGTAAAAATTGGTCTAACTATTGAAATACATAATGAAATAAAATAAATTAGAAAATAAGATGCAAAACATCTTGGAAAACTGTTGTTGCTGGAATTTAAGTTCCGAAGGTTTGATTTCCATACTGTAGTAAAGTTTCTTTCAGAGTATTTCATTCCCATGTCAAACTTGCAAAGTCTGGTTTCTGAGAAAGAAAAACAAGAAAGCTGTATTAAAGGTCTAATGAACAATGAATTATAAACCCAAAGTGATTACAATTGCTTGTGGATAGGTATATAATGTAATTGAACAGCTTGAGGGCAATAATAATGATAATTTGCCTATGTCAGTGCATGAATATACAGGATTCTTCTCCACTGACTGCTGAAATACCAAGAGCACATAATCATACTGGGAAAAATAAATTTTTCTCACGTGCTCTACATGAACTGTTGACATGCTTTCTTCCCTGCCAGAAAATGTTAGGGAGACAGAGCAAATATAGAACATTCTCTGGGAAATTATTTTGCATTTTGCAAAATGGCAGGAAAGATATTCGTTCTGCATTGTTTGAACAATAGGAAACATGCACTAGAAAATCTTGAAAAATATTAGTCAGTGCATTTCACAAATGTCAAAACAAGCATATTTTACATATTAGGCCTATTGTAAAAATATAATTTAAATATATGAAAGATAGATAAATGAATATGTTCCCTGTAAGTGTATGCACACATGAGTTTTCCTTAAAAAAAAAAAAGATACTTCCTTTTAAATATGAATTCTTTAAAACATATCTACCTTCTCCTTAATGAACAATTGACTGCATGTCGGGAGTATAGAGTTTAGATATTTCAGAGCCTGCTGTACTCATGTGTGAGCTTGTCCTGCAATACTTGAACATATGAAGTACTTTTATAGAGAAAATTGAGGTGATTTCGGATGGAAAACAAATTTTATGTCTTTTAACAGAAAAGGCAAAAAAGCATGTGGATTAATAAGAGTTGCCTCTCAATAAGTATGGTAACTAACTTTAAAAAGTGAGAGAAAAGGGGCTATTGTAGAGTCCTAAAGAGTTCAAGGGTATTTAGGAGTGTAATTCTGCCCTTCCACTTCTTCTCCTCCTCCCATCCATCTCTCCAAGGATGCGCTTCCCCACCCCTGCCCACCTCTGTCCTGTTCTGCTGAGCCTGCCACAGGGACCAGTGTTCTTGCTGCTAACAGTCCTCAGCTGCCTGAGGGCTGGCAAAAGGCACCTCATCAGCTGAGAAGGGAGGGGGAGGAGCAGAAGGAGGCAGAGAAAGCTGGGAGAGGCTATTTTAGTCTTCCCTGTCCTATTACACAAAACCTTCCCTTCTCCATAGGCCTGGCTCTGATGCTCAGGACAACGTTGGTGTACCAGAGGCATTGGTGAAAGCTTTATTCAGCGTGACTGGGTGAAGCAGGCAGCAAGCACACAGGTGTCCACCATGCCCAGGAGGTGTGTTTCATTCTCTTCGTAACCTGCCAGAAGAAACTGAAAGCCCCCCGAAAGCCTCTTTGTAGACTTCTGTGACTGTAGTAGATGAGCAACGTAATCTTCCATAAATTCCAGTACATCAAAGAAATATTAGCACTGGGGCTCTGCATTTTTTCTTTTGGAAAGAATTTGACTAGGTTCAGTATGGCCTGGATTTGTCAAAGCCTGAGTTCTGTTCCTTGTTCTTGTGTAGATGTAAATTAAGCACAGTGTAAATCAAACACAATGTAAATTAAACACAAAGCTGCTGAATTAGAGTAAAGTTTGCAGATAGAGAATTATGCAATAGGGATTATAAAGCAAAATGAGTCTGCAAGGAAAAAAGTGTGGAATATTTATTTTCTTTTAAAACAGGAAGGTTAACTGCTGTTTAGTTATTCTTAAATCATACATTGTTCAATGACAGCTTCACTTCCAGACAGCTTGACTGGAGTTCTTTACTGATCCATACTGAGACTATGGGAATGCTTTTGGATTAACAACTCAATCACGGCATCTGAATACTGAATTACTGATTTTAGTACTCGGAATGGAAGAAAATATGGCTGAAATTTGGGGTAAAAATATGTCAAGGAGCACTTAATAAATACCTCTTACAATTTTTACATTAATAGACATGCCACATGATATTTTGAAAATGGAATCTGACTTAAAGTGGTTTATGGTTTCTTTCTACTTCTCAGTTACAATTTGCAGTTCCAGATACAATGATAACTTTGTAAGTAAGGCATGCCCTTAATTCATGTACACAGTTAGTGGATAGTTCTCTGAATAGCAAAGTATGAATCTGCCTCTGAGGTTGCTTCTTTCAGAAGCTGTATCACATCTGATACTGGCAACAGGATTTGCCACTCCTAAGGCAGAGAATGAATGCTCAGAATATACCGATCTCTCTTGGCTGAGAGCCACACTTTCAATTTATCAGGCATCCTTTTCTGTAATGGGTTAACCCTTATAGACAGCTAATGTTCACTCTGCTTCTGCTGGAATACATTTAAGATAAAATATTTATATCTCTCCACTGGAATAAGCATAAAAAAGGCAGGATTGTTCAAAGTAATAGTCTAAAAGAGGAGTAAAAATGAGAGCCCAAAATAGGCTAATAAAATCCTTCTCAAATATGCAGATATCCCAGAGGGAAAAAAAAAGTGGATTTTTTTGTATTTGACATTGATACAGAGGAAGATTTGGTATCACTGGTCAGCAACAAGGTAGAACATGTTGACAAGTACAAAGTGACTCATGAGACTCTGCATGGATTTAAAAGGGTAGATCATGCTTAGTAAAATGGATTTCGTAAGAAGGAGGCACAGAAGTATGTGTGTGTGTGTGCATGTGTATAGACAGTCACATATATATACACATATATAGACACACATATGTACACACTCATACATATATATATATACACACAGAGCTTAAAAGATAAAGTGACTTTTAACCTAATTTTCCTGGTAAAGGTATTCAGAAGAATTCTTGACATTTTCATATGTAATCGCTTGGGGGAACAGGACAGATTCTCAGGGTATGGGGCTGCATTCAGGGAATGCTCATTGGAGAGTGATAAAAAAGTCTGAAGGTCCCAAATACTCACAGTGGACACCTCATCATGATTCCCCGCCTTTAAAAGGTGAAATGTGTGATGGTTTCCATTAGCTACCCAGGTGTGAAGTTAGTTGATACAGTTTGCGCCTGTGCCCAGAGCCATTTCTTCAATGAACTTTGAGTAAGAATGAGAGTTTCTCTTGTAATGAAAAATTGGCAAAAGTCTTCAACATGAAAAAAATTGTCTGTATTCCTAGCCCGCCCTGTGATGGGTGTCACTTCCAACAAAGGGGCATCCACAGTTTCTCTTGGCAACCTGTTCTAGTGTCTCACCGCACAAATCAAATTAATTATTTGATTAATAATTAATTAATTATTATTTAATTAATATGTATTAAATAAATAATTTCGTCTTCATGTAGCTTCCCTTTCCATTCAGGCCCAAGCCTGTAGGATAAGTGCAAGTGGAAAAGGGGATGGTCTTACCCTGGACAAAGCTGGACCTTCCTCACAAATTTACACCTGTATAAGAGAGAAAGCCTGCTCCCACACATGGCTCATCATGGAAGGTCATTGCTCCTGCAGTTTAGGGGCTCATACCACTGTCCAGGCTTTGATGGTGACTCTTCTCTGCAAGAAGAAGCCCCATAATCAGGATATCCCAGTGGCACACTACAGTGCAAGTAAATAGTAGGGACAGGTGATTGCTTTCAGCTTCTATCATTCTCAGTTTCTGGTATGAAATACAATCACAGTTTTTCTGGGCAACCTGTTCCCATGCCTTACCACCACAAATCAGGGTCTCAGCATATTATTTGGGCTTAATGTGACTTGCACTGTTAATGGTTTCCAGTTTACCACATGTCCAAAAGCAGAAAGTTCTTCTTCTTTTCTCCCTTGAGCTTTTGTTAGTTCAAAGGAGACAAGCCACTAAAAGATCTCCCAAAGACAAAGAAAACACTACACAGCAGGTGGATAGGTGGACAAAACAGCTAGTTGGAGAGCTATATGCAGCTCAGGCAAGATCCACTCTTTCTAAATTCTTAGTCACTTCTGCAAAACACAGGTTTTGATCTTCTAATTGAATATATGCAACAATATGACTAATATAAAATCTAAACACTTACTGAAAAATAAAACTATTCAATTCCCAAGACAGTAGTTGCATTAAGTGGAAACATTGGAAAAAGTTCCTCTAAGCCCCTTTAGCAACATCATCAAAACAAAAGCATTAACCTAAAGGGTAGCCATATGTTAACCAACAGTACTCTGCCTCCTTAAAAAAAAAAAAAANAAAAAAAAAAAAAAAAAAAAGAAATCTGAAAGAATAAGCAAGAGTGGGATTTCGTGGCTTTCTTTTTTGATGCAGGTTAGCTTTTGGATGATTTTGTCATCTAACTGGAAAGATAAGAATGGAACAGTGGGAGAGAGAATAGTGGAAATGCAGCAGCATGTTTAATATAAGGTAAATATAAGGATAGCAATTATTGTGTAAACCTCAAGCTGTGATCTAATCAGCTATCACAACCTAAGCAGGATTGGGCTGCATCAGTACTTAAGGGAGAAATCCCATATGCTATTGAAAACCCTGCTGATGATTCAATAGCTGTTAAGTCTCTCTTCTGATTCACTTAGGAAAAGGGTTTGGAAGGAACTTTATATTTACTACCAATTAGAATAATAGTATTAATATTAGAAAGGATATTTATTTTCTTCTTGTCTACTACACTGCTTTCATAGTGTAGTAGTTTCATAGGAATATATCTTCAAATTTCTACACCATTTTAGAGGTACTGAATAGCAGTTGTATTTTATGTCAGAAGTGGTTTCTACTTAAGGGCTGGACAAAGTGATTCTCACATAAATGCCATGAGCTTTACACACTTAAAACACCTGAATAGTACTATTTAAAATTTATAAGACTCCTATGAGACAGCAGCAAGGTCTTACCCAGGGTTCATGCAACCAGGATGAAAATCTCCTAAGCAGACGCTGAACAGCTGGGCCACGCATCAATAAATCACTTGTAAAATCTGTATTCTTTTGGCTGGCAAATGAGCTGCATGGGGATGAGTTTCACCCTCAGATTGTAATGCCCTTTGGAAACCAGTTCAATAAGATTTTAATGTTAACATATACTTTTAATACTATTAGAGCAATATGAATGACCAGTTAGTTAAATAAGTGTCATTAGAGACACCCAGACATCACAGAAGAAGATTTTGTGGGAACACAGACTACAAGTTTTGGGTCTTCTGTGGAGCATAATATGCTGTTACACTGGAGAAGAGCTAATAATTCATTTTACATACTGCAGATAATGTGCTGAAGGGGGAATAAATGGACCACATCGGTTAAGTCTGCTACACAATGTAAGGAATTTTAAAAACCACATCTTTGCTGAGAGATAAAGCCCTCCTGGAATTAGTGCTACATCAGTTAACAGCAGAAGACGAAATCTGGATGTAACAAAGAAATTTTATTTAAAACACTAATGAAATACACTGTATAGTTTAATGTGAATGTGATTTAATCAGTCTTTTGTGTATCCAGATATTAGAGTGGTGGCAAACGTCTGTGGCTAAGAATGACTTAAGCAACCAGAGAATTTGTCATTTGGCGCTAGAGCAATCTATCTTGATTGTTTGAATCTATCAAGTCTATCTTGAATATATGTATTATTACAGTCCCACTAAGATGATCTGAAGAAAAGAGGGATAGCTCATATTTGAAATTTTTTACCTGTTTATTCTTAGACATGAAGGCGAAATTTCTGGTGTATAATGAAGCACCTGAGTTAGAGCCAACCTGAGCCAGCAGGTGCCTGTGCCACAGCCTGGCACTATACAGAGCCAGCAGTTCAAGGCTCAGAGAAGTTCAGATATGTTTGTAGAGCATAAATGCTCAGGGTGGTGCCATGCCAATGCAGCTACACATTTCCAGATCTGAACAGCTTCTGTGTGTTTCTGCACAATAGACTCTTGTATTCCTCATCAGATTAACTCCAGGAAAACCAGTCTTGTGTCAATACAGCCAGAAATCTTAGTTTTGTTGCAAGATGAGCCTTGCTGCTATTTCTTATCAATTTCCCTGACAGCAAGTTGTGTGAAAGAGAAATGTAAATATATTGTTAGATGTGTTATTTAAGGTATTCAACATGTACTTTCCCATGCCCTTTAATTTAGGATACAGTCTTTTAATTTATTGGGCAGTAGAGTTTAGTATTATATTTGTGATTTTTCTAACCATCAGGCAAGTTAGGCAGTGTTGTGCCTTCTGTTCTAACATTCACTGAAGAATAATAGTCCAGTCTTTGGATCCTGCAACCTATATTTGGTGCAGGGTCTGAGGAGTCATATGGCAAGAAACCCCAGCAGCCTAAAGTGGCTTATCAGTCCCAATAAATATTTAGGACCAACTTGCCTTAGGGATGGCTCTAGCTTGCATTAGCCAGTGCCCTGTCTGTGTACATTTGCCCATGCCCTATGTATGTTCAGTTGCCTTAAGGCCTGATTGTATTCCAGTGCATGCACTGAGGGTGCTCTAAATCTGCATGTTTCACAACCCAGCTCCTTGACTGCATATTTCCAGTCTTGCTGTAGAATGCAGTGCCTTGTTGTGACACCTACTCCAGAAGCTTCTCCAGAATTTGGTGGTGTAATCCCGGTGTGGTACAAAGTGGTAAAAGCGAGGGCCCAGCAATAAGTCTTGTGGAGAAATTCAGCTCCAGATCATGAAACCTAAAGATAGATGCCTACCTGTGACTGTCCACAGGCAAGCCATGTGTTTAAGCTGACAAGACAAATCAATGGAGTCAGACACTCGTGAGAGAGAAATTCAACTCCTTTGGAAGCAGAGGACTAAGGTGCTGCTACATACAAGCATTTGGTGCTGAGACACGCTAGCACCTCCCTTCTGACCTTCCACTGCTGCTCTGGGAGGATGTGGACCTTCTGGAGGTGCTACCTCATGTTTGCCATCATGGTGTGAATGCCTCAGTTACAGCTCAGATAGCACAAAATAGTTCAGTGTGGGTATCTCATCTGAATCTTCCTGCATGGGCCAGTTGAAACTCTCTGCAGACTCCTGCATTGACTAGATCTCCACTGCCTGTAACAAGCTCTTCAAACCCACATATCAACATCCATGTATAGACACCTACATTTAGGTTTATTAATTAGTGAATAATATCCCCAGTGGCTTCTGCATAAAAAGGATTAAGTGCACAAATCCTGAAGCAGTTATTTATGAAATGCTTGAAGTCCCTGGTACGGGAAAGGTGCTTGGTCTTTCTGAACTAAACGAATGTGGCAACTATTTCCCCAGCAGGGGTTAGCTGCTGAGTTGTTTTAAATCCAGAAGACACTGGTAAATAAATGCTTATTTTTGTTTCTCTCTCTTCACCCAGAAGATGTGGTGCAGCCAGGTCCTTAAAATAGAGTGGAGCTGGAAAGGATTGGGGGCAGCTGGAGAAACCGTCGGTGATGAGATGGCTGTACAAGCAAACGCCTCAAAACTGAAATTCGTATGAGCTAAAGGCTACAATAAATGAAAGAGATTCACAGAAAGTGTGAGCATTGTCAGCATGTTTCTTCCTCTTCCCCATCCTTTGAAGGCAGCCAATATCGCAGAAAGCAGCCAGAGTGGAAAAGGAAGCAGTCTGTATTTATAAGCCTAACAAGCAAGCATAAAACTTTGGGACTTATTTAAGAGAATGATGTGAAAAAATTGTGCCAAACCCAGTTCTCAGCAACTTCATAGCATCACTTATTTTAGAAACTGGAAGATTCGTCTTTCTGTTTGGTGTGGAAATAAATATATCAGCAAAACACAGAGCTTTACAGGCATGTGGATATCATGGCCACCATCATCCTTTTCTCCCTCTATTGGAAAGCAGCTATTTTATCCTGGTAATGTATTCAGAGGTGATATTGCTTTTTCTCACATCAGTCTCTGAGCAGATAAGAGAGTTCCTTTCCATGTGGTACAAAGAATTCCACAAAGGTCTAAAAATGATGAGTTGATATTTTTTTCCGTTTAAAGTACTAAGGTTCATAAAATGAACTACCAGTCTTCTGCAGATTTGGGTGAGGTTTTGCTGGAACATAATTACAACAGAAGAGTGGGTGTAAGAAATGGAATGTTTGGATTCCACCCAAATGCAGAATAATAACTTTTGTTTTTAAGCAGTAGTACTTCTCCTTTAACTAAATACTGCCATTTCATGCCTTTAAAAGAACAGGAATTTCCTAATAAAAATGCATATAAGTAAACAGATCATATAGGAAAAAAAGAGAAAAAATAATATGTATGAACTTTTCAGGAGTATTAACTTTGGTAACTTTGAGATGCAATGTTGAAAATCTACAGGCAACAATTCCATCTTTGATAAGTTCAATAACAAGTAACATTCAGATTAGAAGTTACAGAGAACAAGGATGCAATATCTACTACGGAAGAAGTTAAGAGCTTTTTAAAGTGGTCAGTAGTTCAAAAACCTTTATCCAGAAATTCAGACTGTATAAACACATCTTTGATTTCCTGAAATTGAATTCTGTATGGAAAGGCAAGCTGGTTTTATATAATGCCACACTTTCAGAAGGCAGGAGAAGTGGAAATGACAGGTAATTACATCTAATTAAACTTTATTAGGATGCACATCGACAAAGGATTGAATGCTATATTTGTTTAGATTACTTCATTTTCAGTGAAGATATTTAAAATCAATTATTATTTATTTAGCCACCAAAAATTCTGTTTATACTCACAAAAACAAAAGAGTCCACTTATTTTTCCATTATTACAATTAATTAAAATGCTTCAGAAAGCTTTATGTTTTGTTTTAACATACTTTTAAAGGATGATTTTTTTGTTTTCAGAGGGGCCTGGAATCCACAGGATTTGAGATATTTTGCAATCAAATGTGAAAAGCTAAGCAAAAGGTAGGTGTTGTCTGGAATTCTTGGTCATTTGCACACTTCTTGAAAGAAGGAAAGAGTAATGTGTAAACTAGGCAAGTGTGTTAAAAATATTCTCCATGTAGTACATAACGAATTTAAAACACAGTTTCAGTATCATTTCCAGTAATTGATAGTACATTCTATATTAATGGAGAAAATTGTTTATTAAGATGGAAGACATTTTCCATTTGATTACCATTCAGTTCTGATGAGTTGAAGAGAACTTTAAAATTGTCTCATGTCCTTACTGTACCAGCTATAGTCTTATGCAAGGATATATTTTATATTTAGCTTTTTTTTCCGGGTGGTTTTTTTTTTCAGCTTTGCCATTATGTTCTTCCAAAAGTAATTTTCTTATTGTCTTCTTACTCATAAGGAATGAATTAGTTCAGATGAAATAAAATTATTTTTAAAAGGAAAAAGTAAAAAAAAAAATTCCCAGGCTTGATCACTTCTACTACACATTCCTGTTATTAGTTGAGAGTGTTCCACTTGTTAGTCATTTGTAGGCAATCTCATGCAAAATTATTTACCAGTAAAACACACTGATCTGGTGGGTCACTGGTAAGAAACAGACTGGGGCAACCCCCGGGTCCTGTCCACACAGCTATTCACACAACAGCAGAGTGAGCGTAATTGCTGTCCCTCCAAAATGCAGTTATTTTTAATGGATATTAGTATCTGATAAAAATCATGATTTAGAGCTTAAACTACCTGCCAAAATAGATGTCTACTGATGCTGATGCTTTCCCTGATTATCATAGGGTGAGAAAATGCAATACTCAGCTTCCATCACTTGTGGAAAATCTGACTGAGTCAGGATTTGCCTTATCAACTAAATAATCAGATAGCAAATTGAGCCAACAACCTGATCAGTTATTCTGCAATCTTAAGAGATTGCAGTTGAGAATAGGCTTTGTTTATTGCATCTGTAAGGAATATATAAACTATATCACTGGACCCTGGAGAAAAGGAATTTTTCAGGATCTCTGGGAGAGGTTCTTTCAGAGATAAACACATTCAGATATCAAATGACCAAGAGGAACAAAGGGTAAAAAAAGCATGAAATCTGTTCAAGGAGAAACTAAGTACAGTACTGCTGTAATCACCATTTGTCATAAAAGCTGACAGGGACCCCTTTTTTTTCTCTAAGATTAAAATCTCATAGAGGAAAAAGAAAAGCAGTGGTCACCTGTGATCAAATAATAACTTCACAAGGAAAAAATATCACACTGATAGAAGAAGTTAATGAAACATCCATTGTCAATTTGGAGTCTTTATTTTTCTGTACTTTTGTGTTCCAAGAAAACATGGATAGCCTGGAGCACAGGTAGTGGTATATGGAGATCCTTCACCTTGAACTCTGCTTCCAACACCAGCCACTAGTCACTAGTGGCCAAGGACTGCCAACCCCTGAAGATCACCCCTTGACCTGTACAGGATGAGTTGAGTGCTCTCAGCCCAGCACCCAGGTGAGAAATGCAAGTACCACGTTTTTGATCCTAGTCACAAACCCCAGCAGTACTTTTGGCTAAGAAGCCAAGAATTTGCTATGGTATGACAAAGTATTTTCTGCCTGCTTTCCAGATTAGTTTTGAGACAAGGCAGCATATGGAAGTTTACTTGGTTGCAGCAGCCTCTGCCTGCTCTGTGAATCTCTGCCAACTGACTGAGATTACATGTCTATCACCAGCTCTAAAATTCACATAACACTAAATGTATATTGTCTATTTCACCTACTGCAGAGCTGGAGCCTCCAGCTTCCGGGAGATCAAATATCAGCCTTCCCTTTCCATGCAGGGAAAACAGCCTTTTTTTTCTGACATTGCTTTCAAATGCTGCAACTATATCCAGCTGCTGCATTTCATTAAGGCATCATCTTTGATGTATTACTAATACACCAATTCAATGAAATATGACAAAATGACCTCGTGTTGGCTAGCAGAAGCCAGACACAGTGAGAAGTAGGAACTGGAAGTGCTCAGGCTATTTGCAGTGGCTCCATCTGGAGATGTGATGAGTTACATATCTCAAAATAAAAGACTCTCCATTCAACCTCAGTTATCAAGATAAAAGAAGATACTGTTTAAAGCAACAGCAAATATCAAAGAAGTAACAAAATGAGCATCTCTAAAAAGAAAGATATAGTCTCAATCTTTCATATTACCTTAAATGAAATAATTTGAGCTCTCTAGTCAGCAAGTCTTTTTTATTAATACATGTGGTCATTTTGATTTTCCCCTCATTGCTTTGCAGAAATACCTTAATGAGTACAAGAGTCCTCCATACTTGTTACCAATTATTATTACCTGTCCTTCAGCACCGTCTGAAGATCCGGCATGAGATCAAGAACAACTGTGGCAAAAGCTGCTGTACACAAACACAGTAAAATATAATTCCCGTGCCAAATATCTGCAATCTGGGATAGACAGGGATGTCACAAAAGAAATAATCTTGTTATGTCCGTTCAATTGTACTTGTATTTTCAATATGCTCTTAGTATTGCTCTTCTCCTTTTCTGTATTTATTTCTGTGAAATAAATAAGAAAAAAACCCGATTTTGCATTCCTTCACTGTTCCTTGTGTACTGCCTTTTCATTCCAGATATTTACTTATCTCTGACTCAGGAAGAAATACATCTTCAGGCCAGCTTTGGGGATAATGGTTGCATGCTATGTGCAATCTTTAGAAAAAGAAATATGTCATTGTGTGCATTAAGGCCTTCTTGAACTGGGGCCTTATGAGTTAATGGTCAGGAGCATTGAGCACAGCAATACTGCTCAAGGTCTATTGTGTAAGGGAAGGACAGAGAGCAGGGGCTTGCCAGGCCCTCTGATTCCTGATCGCACACTGCAGAGGGATGAGTGTCCTTGTAGGTAAAGACTTCTGACAGCATGGACATTTTCCTGGCTTTGGAGAGAGAAAAGGCCATGTAATTAATAGAGAAAAATACAGCAATGCCTAATCAGTCAGCACTACTGCAATGCTTCAGATTGTGCGGCTGACGAGGCAAGTTCCTTCCCCTGCGTCCTCAAGCCCGAGTGCCCTCTGGTAGCACCCCAACGTGGCAGTAGCTATCGTTCAGACACGTTGCTAAACTACCACTGTCCTCATTCCTCATAAAAATAGAAGAAAAAAAGGAAAATACACTACAATATAATATGTAAAGAAAAGATCTTTCAGGGGAAAGGAGGGAAGGCAGGACTGCAGCTGTTGGCAAGTGCACCCCAGTGCCTGGCTGCTTCTTGCATCTTTCCTGTCTGCACAGAAACTGTCACTATCCCAGTCTGAGAGGATAAATACTCACTGGTCTCTGGCTTCTCTGAACATCACCAAAAGCTTCTGCACTTCTCAAATTCTGTGTGCTTTAGGAAGATACTTAGTGTAGGATCTGAGCTTTAAAGCGGTTGGAAAATCTTTTTTAAATCTCAGCACAAGATTTTTCTTTCTTTTTGGCCTGCAGGCATTTCTAATAGTAGAACATCACTTTCCTGCCAAGACAAATTCTACCTCTTGCTTTTATTTTCCCATGCCACTTCCTGTGCCAATCAGCCTTTCAATTCTGCAAATCCTGCTAGAAAAGCACTTCTTCTGCTTCTCTTTTCATCACTGAGTTCTTCTATAGTGCAGTATCCTACTGTATGTAGATTATAGCTTTCCTTTTAAATTGTTAACCTCGGTTGCCTGTTGATAAAGATGGTACATACTGCTAAAAAGTGGGTGATGCTAAAGAATGATAGAGAAACATTTCCCCAAAAGTATTTCTGTTTCTGTGCACTGCTATCATATGGCTCATCATGTGGACAAGCTCATAGATCATTCCTTTGCAATTTCCACTACATATCAGACTTTCCCTCTTCTCCTTATTTTATAAGGAGTGAGTATAGTGGAGGTTCAAATGCGTGTTTGAACAGGATAATGCACAAAAGGAGAAGGAACTATATCCATAAATGATCTGATTGTGGCCCCTTTAATTCTGTGACTATAAATGCTTCTTGCAATCAGCTCTGAGGCTTCAGTGAAGAGCAGCTCACAGATATTTTTCCACCAGGACTGAGTACACCACCAGTATCATGTTTCAATAGAACAGCTGGTGCTTAAAAGGATGGTAATTACAATTTTATTCAAAAAATCAGAACTGGTGGAGCTAAGAAGATCATTGATTCAGATGGATGACCTTGAAAGGCAGATTGCAATGAACTTGTCGAACTTCTGAAAAAGTAAAAAAAAAAAAATTAAATAAAAATAGATCTCTCTTCAACATTTTTGGTACTTTTGGGTAATATGCTACAATCTTCAATTTCCCCCCAAATACTGTTATTATGAAAATTGACTGGAAAAAAAGTAGTCTGAAAAGCCTCATTATTTTACTATTCCTTCCAAGGGTAGGGATGACGTTCTAAAAACTGCACTTCCCTGTAATTAAAAGCTCTGCAAAATTTTAGGTTTGAAACAGCACATCATGCTGATGGTGTGTTTTATAGAAATAAAGACAAAAAGAGCTGTACTGGTTTGGGAAATGGACAGCCAGTCCCTGACTCAGACAGCAGCCATAAGCAGCTGCACAAGGAAGAATATGAGATTATAGCAAGCCTACAGTAGTATTTCCTCTGAACATTTCCCATTCTCCATGTATTTGAGGTTCAGACCCAAAACATGAGTGCATTTCCCTTTGGTGACCCTGGCCGGCATCTGCAACCTACATTGACATCTACAGTGTCCGCAGCATCCTGCAGCAAAGTTGTACATCTTTGCTATAAGTTGTGTGAAACACAGGATCACTGGGTAATTCAGGCTGGAAGGGACCTCAAGATGGCTGTAGTCCAGCCTCCTGCTCAACGCAGAGTCAGCTACGAGGTGACATTAGGTTGTTCAGGGCTTTATCCAGCCAGGCTTTGAAAACCTCCATGGGTAGAAACTGCTCAACCTCCTTGTTCCATTAATTTTTCAGTATCATTGGGAAAATATTTTCCTTTATACCCAGTCATATCTGCCATTCAGCTCTTCATGGCTATTGTCCTTTGTCTTCCTGCCATGCACTGCCAGGAAGACCGTGGTTCCAGCTTCTCAGTAAGGCAGGGGTACCGTTTGATAGGTGCTAGTTAGTACCGGTTAGTAGCTACTGCTGTCAGGTTCCCCCAGAGCAATCCCTTTCCCAGACTGAAGATGCCAGACTGGTGCCTCAGTATCTCCTTTAAGTGCAAGTGTCCCAGATTTGACCATCAAGGGTAGCCCTTCACTGAATTCACTCCAGTTTATTGATGTCCTTCTTGTACTGTAGGGCCCAAAACTGGATGCAGAATTCCAGCTGTGCTCTAATGAGTGCTGAGAGAAGGGTGATAGTCTCTGTTTGGATTGCAGATAGACGTTGCTAACACAGATGACATGAAGCTTCTCCATGATCTGGAATTCAAGTATTTGTAGACTAGCAAGATGTCACTTGTCATATACTTGCTTAACATACAGCATCCTGAAGGGCTGCCAAAACATGTACAAACATTGTAAAAAAGAAATCCGGAGGAAATATTATTTCAATTATGGCAGTTTTTCATATTCGGGCTCCAAATAATTACAAAGGGAAGGCTGAAAGCTGAAACTCAAAAAGAAATGAAACCAGAGGAGTCAGTCATGTCCCATAAAGTCTAGCTACTGTGAAACAGCCAATGGGCTACTGCTCGCCCCATCCCATTGTGAGGCTCTAACCTTTTGGAACCAGAATGCATGTTAGATAACAACAGCCCAGGAATAAACTTTTGTCTTGCATTTATTTTCAGAAAAAGGAATAAATATTACAAGGGAGAAAGGGCATGCCCTCAGCATAAACTCTTACACTAAATTATCTGATTTGGGAGACAATATTAGTGGTGCCATGGCATTTAGTTTCGGCGTGTCAACACTGTTACATAGGCCTTGACACATGGAGTTTTCTGCAGTCTTTCTGCTGTATGCCATTTCCAGATGTCCCATCTCCAGCAATGCCTAGTGGCTTGAGTAGCAGCAATGTGGTGATGCTGTACATGATGAGTAATTACTGAGCTCTACCGCAGTTCCAACTCCTGTCCCCTCATTAAATGCATACAGATTACCCAGGCAAGTTTGGGCAAATTGCTGCAATTAGCCTGTGCATGAAAAAACGCTGTTCCAACGGGGAGTATCAATGAATGGACCTTGTCAGGTTTTATTGATACCTCAGTTATGTGAATACAAACACACATACACACATATCTACATCCATGCATGCATTTTAACAAGTTGTATAACTATTCTTCGAAGCTGTTGGTGCTGGAAGGCTAGACAACCATTCCATGCTGGCCATCAAGCCACTACACGGTTATCATGCTAATCAAAGCCCGCTTTGAAATGCTGTTTAGCTTCATTACCATCACAAAAGAGCAGCTAAGGGACATCTAAGGCGGGAGCGGGGGAAGCGGGGAGGGGGATTGGAGGGGATGTGAACGCTCTGAGACACTATAATCTATTTGAACAGCCATGTTTATTGGAAACAGGAGGGGAAATTGTTTAGCATAAGCTGGTATCAATCACTGAATGGCTTCTGTTCCCTGTTATTAATGCGCAGGCAGCCAGGCAGGGAAGAATGGGCTCTGTGGAAAGACAGACATCTCCCCACTAAAGGGGGAAAGGATTGATACACACACCAAACCCCTCCCGACCAGATGGACTCCTGCAATCTACCATAAAGACTATTTTTTTCCCAGACTAGGACAGAGAAGTTATAGCAACTCAATGCCTGAATGATCCTTTGCTGTTTTGAAAAGTTTTGTGCCTTTTTTGTATACGCAGATGGAATTGTTTTTTATGGGTGAGGATCTCCTCCATAAAGAACCCTCCATCCAGTAGAGCAGGAGGCTCTATTACAATATAATTAAGTTATATTGCCTGGCTAACTATGCTTACTTGCCTCTTTGTAGGTGTAAATGTTTTAATGTCTTATTACATGGTTGTCTCCTACTGTATTGAGGAAACACACCCTTTGTCTTAAAAACAGTATTGTCTTAATAGTTTGCTGGATTTATCTGTTTTGACTTAGGGCTAGCAAATTAAAAGTGAACATTGATTTCAGAGGAATTAAACCAAATGTCTGCAGTTATCGTTCTGCAATAGATCATAGATGTGGAGGCTGCAACCTCTTGTGGTCCTGTAAAACTGCTGGTAAGTACAATGTAAGCAATGACCTCAAGGACTTTGATGCAACAAGTATATCCATACAAAAGCTTTCCCAGGCTCCCTGATCTTGGCTTGAGAGGTCATTATGGAGCCACAGTTGTGTATATTCATGATAGATGCTGGAGGATGCCTTTCATTACACTTACACTTCAACTGTAAAGCAAACAAGAGTTTCCTGTTATGTCAGTTAGATCAAAGAAGTACTTACACATGCAAATAAATCTAAAAAATGACACAGCCTTAAAACTGATCCTCTCTGCTTTCCTATTAAGAACATCAATGTGTTTTTTCATAATGAATCAAAATGCATGCTCAGGGTTGGATGTTTGAAATACCAAGTGGATATGTTTTCTTCTGCTGAGTTCTGAAATATTCCAGATCATACCTACCAGGCTGCAGTCACATCAGATCTCATAAGCTAAATGAGTTTTGATTAGGTCAATACTTGGTTGGAGACACATAGTAGGCGAATCAGAAAGGTCCTACATTCACCAGTAGATAGCAGACTCCCTCTCGTATGAGCCTCAAACTAGTATTTGAAAGGGCACTATGCCATCCCAAGTCTCCAGGTTGACATAGAGAGCTAAGATCTACGTGACTGTGTTGGTTCGTGTGGCAAGGTTTTGGTAGCCGAGGGGCTACAGGGGTGACTTCTGTGAGAAGCTGCCACCATGTCTGACAAAGCCAATGCCAAACAGCTCCAGGATGGACCCGTTGCTGGCCATGGCTGAGCCCGTCAGTGACAGTGTCAAGTGCCTCTGGGATAACAGATTTAGGAAGGGGGCAAAAAACTTGCAAGGCTGCAGCTGGAAGAGAGGAGTGAGAACATGTGAGAGCAACAGCTCTGCAGACACCAAGGTCAGTGCAGGAGGGGCAGAAGGTGTTCCAGGTGCTGCAGCAGAGATTCCTCTGCAACTCGTAGTGCAGACTATGGTGAGACAGGCTGTGCTCCTGCAGCGTGTGGACGTCCGCAGGGATGCAGAGATCCACCTGCAGCCCATGGAGGACTCCATGCCAGAACAGGTGGATGCTGGAAGGAGGCTGTGACCCTGTGGGAAGCCCATACTGGAGCAGGGTCCTGGCAGGACCTGTGGCCCCATGGAGAGAGGCTTGCTGGCAGGTCTTGTAATCCTATGGGAGACCAGTGCTGGAGCAGTCTGTGAAGGACAGCACCCCATGGAAGGGACCCATGCTCAAGCCATTTGTGAAGAACCGCAGCCTGTGGGAAGGACTCACATTGGATAAGCTTGTGGAAGACTGTCTCACATGGGAAGGACCCACGCTGGAGCAGGGGAAGAGTGTGAGGTGTCCTCCCTCTCAGAAGGAAGCAGCAGCAGAGACAACATGGGATGAACTGACCACAGTCCCCATTCCCCTTTCCCCTGTGCTGTTTCAAGGGAGGAATAGGAAATGTGCGAATAAACTTGAGCCTGGGAAAAAGGGAGGGGTGAGGGGAAGGTATTTTCAGATTAGGTTTTATTTCTCATTATCCTACTTGAATTTGATTGGTAACAAATTAGACTGATGTCTTCAAGTTTAGCCTGTATTGGCTGTCACAGTAACTGGTGAGTGATCTCTCCCTGTTCTTATCTCAACCAGCCAGCCTTTCCTAACATTTTCTCTCCCCTACCCACCTGAGAAGAGGTGTGATAGAGCAGCTTTGGGGGGCACCTAGCATCCAGCCGGGGACAACCCATCACAATGGCTTTTTAGAGGTGCAAGGGCATTAAAACTGTCATGACTATACTCTGCTACCTGCCCATCCTAAAGGGATCTATGAACTTGGGTCCTTATCTCAGCTTTCTCTTTCCTAGTATTACTTCATAAACTGGTACCGAATTCCTTTGAGATGATGAATCATAAATGTACTGAGTTTTCTATATGGTTTCTAATGGGATGGCTGCCCATAAAAAGTGACAATTGAAAGCAAGGTTTACACAGGAGAACCAATCTTGGATAACTGCAGTATAAATTGGAGTGCAGTGTAGCTCCAGGAAAAAGAGCAACAGACTAAAGCATCCAAATACTAGAAAGAAATCAAGCCTCCAAGTCTGAGGGGAGGGGGTGTCTTCTCTTTTCCAGACATTCTCCTTCTTTTTGGTTATCCAGCACTATTTTCAAACCTTTTCTCTGGTGTGTGTCAGAAGAACCAGAAAAAATTGACAATTATTCTTATAAAACTGGTAATGCCCGTGCATATTCTTGCCCATACATAAATGGACTGAAAGCTCAAAGGGCTGTCCAAAAAGTGAGACATTTGGTTCCTGCTTAGTTCATGATCACAGAAGTGTTCAAATACTTGCCCTCAACATCTCATTCAGAATGAGCTTTTTTATTAATCATCAAATCTTTTCCTTCCTTCAGATACGAACTGATTGATAAGGGTTCTGCATTTGCTGGCCTAGTGATTGTGCTTGAAGTGGCAGTGTTATTTTTGGAACATAGAATCTATGCTCCTGCAGACAGAAAAGTAAAGTTTCTATTAAAATGAATAGAGAAAACAAGCAGAGAAAACCTCTGTAGATCTCAATCACTCAGTAAGGGTTTCTTTGACTAAGAAATTTCATTTATGCTAACTCGTGTCATTTGGGCTTTCTAATAAGAACAGGAGGCAACACGTGGACAGGTCCCTCAACACACACAGTGCTGAACAATGAAACGAGGTTTTGATTTTAGGGAACACCTGATATACTGCATGACATTTCAGTAATTGTCTACTTACAGGTTTGAATTTATGCTTAATACAAAGATAGGCTGAAGAAACAGAAAGCACCCCAGGTGGAACCTTCACTGGAACAATATCACTGATGATTTCATTTGATGCAGTTGCTATCACTTTCAGTCATCTCTGAATGGTAAACAGTTCAAATTATAAATTCTTTGCCACTAAATTGTCTGCTGCTAATTGCTCTTTTGCATGTAATTATCAGTCAGGATTTAATAAGTATGGAAATACTATTAGATGCCAAAAAGTAAAAATAAAATGAGAAATAGCAGACTTAAAGAATGTCTGGCAGACAAACTCTTTAATTAATCTTGAAACACCATACTGGCTGCCGTCTCTCTCAGTGAACATCTCTGGCAGAGAGATGATGGGGTTTCATAATCCTTCAAGAAAAACAAGTAATACATTTGCTTCTAAGCTAGAAAGGTTTTGGCCATCACCTCCAGGTTATGCATTTGAAAAGAACATCGATAGGGTGAGAACAAGACTGAACACATCAAAGGAAACATAGGAAATCTAAACATAACTTTAAAATGGCAACTTCTGTCCACCAATTCAAATGAGAGAGAGGCAAAACTCACGAGGGGTTTTGAACTGTCACAAGGCTTTCAGGAGTAGCTCTAGTTTCTGCTTTCTTCACATGATTTGTGTTTCAAACAGCCACATGGCTTATGGTGCAGGTAAAATATGGGAGACGTGGATGAAAAACTTAAATTATCCTCTCAAGGATTTTCATCTTGCTTCTGATTAGGAAAAAAAAGGATCAGGATGACCAAATAACTTTGCAGCGATACCTTCTGCCTACTGTCAAATGGTGGTGGAAGTTGAAATATCCTTGAAATATTCCATCAGTGGTCACAATCATTAGATAATATTGATCTGAATATAATCAGACTCAGCAGATCAAAAGACTGTACACAGACAAATGGTCCCAAATCTAGATCCCACGTAGCTAACAGCTAAACTACTGTTTGCCACTGTGAAAGAAAAATCCCAGTTCATACATCCCTGTAAACTATCAAAGAAAACGAAGTGGAAGAAAGATTTGATATTTTCACTACATTTCTCTAGAGGGAAAACATCTAGATTTAGGGTTGTTAAGCAGGTTAATGACCCGTTGCACAAGACTAAAGAATAAATAACTACTGAGAGAGAATGAGTAGAATGTAAATCTGAAATATATTTTCCTCAGTGAAAAAAAAAAGATTTCTTGCTTTAACTTCCTTAGTTGTTGATGGTTATTTTTCTAGCTGTCATTTAGTGGTTCTATGTAGACCTGAAAATGCCTTTCATGAAGAATTTTGGAACAAAATTGACCAAGTTTGGCTAAGCATAAGGCTGGTACTAAAAGATGTAGGTGGGTAGCGTTACAAGATTTCTTTTGCTGTTCCTGGCTCTATTCCTCAATGTAAATCTGTTGCCCAAAGGGGAACAAGCCACAGAACTAGTGAGAATTTTGTTCTTCCTGCCTGCTTCAGTCTACATTATTTCTTTCTCTGAGGATTATGAGGGCAACAATTATGGTGAGACATTTAGTATGTGATTAATACCAGTTTACCAGGAACTCTGACCAATTCACTAAGAGCAGATTTGGCAACAGAATTCACTGTCTTCCCTTATTTCAGGATTTGAATTGCCACCCTAGATACAAAAGAAAACAATTGAGCCTTCAGAGCACACTGAGCCTTCTAGATCTTCGTATTTGGTTGTATTATTAGTAGCAGAAAGAGACACCACACTTCAGTACCTTTGCATTTGGCTAAATGAACTCTGAAGACATTCTGGTACACTCTACTTATGTTAGCAAGATTTTTTTGACAGTTCTTTAGGCGTAGGTTTGCTTTCTATCATTAGAGAGAACGATCTCAGTCTGGGAGCTGTTGTTTTAATTCATGTATGAAATTAAAGTGAATTTCCCAGACTGCTTTCTTTTCGTGGGTTCATTATAAATTTCTCTGAAATACCATTACTGAAGCTCTAAAATGAAGATAACACCACCAGGTTGGATTTGATGTCTATTTTCCCTGAAAGATTTATGCTTTTCATGTGTGACTGATTTTGTGATAAGGTAACTCTCTGGAGGGCATAGCTTTAGTTTTCAGATCATTTTTTTGCTTTCTAAACTAGAACAGGAAAAGAAGAAACCCTGCCTGATTGGATCGCCTCAGCAGCATATTTCTTTAGGACTTCTGCATCAGAGCAAATTAGATCATTCTGCACTGATGTGATATATAATTCCCATATCTTCTGTGCCATCAGCTCCTTGGGTTTGGTTTGAAGGGAAAAGAATTAAGCTGCAGCATTTGAGTGAAACTGTTTTTATTATTGGAATCACAAGGGTTTTTTATAGCCAAGAGAAAATCTACCACGACTGCCGCACAGTGTGACTCAATCTTAAATATCAGGAACCTTAATTCTGTCAGCATCAATTGGACCCGAAGCACGTCCACTGCTTTGTCTCTACTTTTATGTAGCCCTATTACCAAAAAGAAACGATTTCCTCTTTGTGATTCAGTTCATACTGTTTTTATTATTTCCTTTAATTCTTCCTCACGTTTAAGTCATTATGTATTAAATAATCTTGCAGTATTTCCTTTCTGAGTGTGTTTTGGTGCATCAGTTGAGCACAGCTAAGCCAAAGACTGGATCTGCTGCTTGAAAATTTTCATTGATCACAAGTAATGAAGAGGTAATGACAGCTGAAACAGTAACCGTCTACAGAAATCTGACTTCAGCTGTTGTTGAACTTGTTGATCTTCAGTGAAAAATGAAATATGAACTTTAATGGAGTATCACTCTCACTGCATCTTCCATCATCACATTATAGGTTGCAATTACTACATTTTTCTCCTTCTACTGTAAAATGACTCTATGGATAAAAGGGCCTGATTGCTCCATTAGTTCTTAATATCATTCAGCACTTAGGACAACATGCATTTTTTTTGCACTTCATTTGCATTCTTTAATCACTGCTAATACCCTGGAAAATCTTATACCACTTGATAACCCAGCCAGAGAATATTTTTTTGCTGAAGCCCTATTTTGCTCCAATTCCTAGAAGTACAGTCTTGTTCTTTCAGCATTTATATTAAGCATAAATTATGATGACTCTCAAGAAGAGAAATGTGGACAATGATAAATACATTTTAAACCTCTTACACTAGTTTGTCATGGGAACTCTTGGTAAACAAAACAAAGAGGCATGAGATAGATGGAGTTCAGTTGGAAGTAACTGTGAATGTATACACTACAAGGTCTAAGAACCTATAAACTAGAATTACCAGCTTCCACTTTGTATCATCACCTGATTCTGTTTACATTTACAAATTTTAATCCCTGATCGGAAAAAGGATGAAAAACTGGGGCTTACTTGACTCTATATGCCACCAACTGTATGTGCCAACAGAGGCAGCTTGAGGAAATGATCTTGTCAAAAGAAAAAGCAACATTTAGGGGGCAACACGGAGTGAGCGATTCATACCAGTTTGTTAAAAACAGTAGTGTATTTTCAGCCCTTACACATCTGCTTCTTTGTCAAGTGATTATTCGGCTTTTTTATATTTAAAACAGTGAACGTAGATAACTCTAGTTTACTAATGTTGATTGTTACTGGGTTTGTGTACATAAAGAAGTTATTCTAGAATAACTGTACAAAGACCTGTACAAAGATAAAGAACTATAGCTGTCATCAAATAACTTTCCTGGAGGAATATTATTGTACTTTAGAAGTAGCCACATTATAAGCTTTCTGCAAAAATTTTAAAAGACTGTATGTTGGGAACATAACCATACATAAAGCTTATTTTTTCAGAAGTAGACACTGTTCTTACTTTCTTATTGCTCTTATGCCATATTCTGCACAGATCAAAAAGGATGCTGAATTGGTGCTTGACATAAAGATTACTTCGACAACAATGTCATTCAAAGGTATGAGGATGGCATGGGAGAAAGTACTTACCAGGGATGACAGTGAAAGAATAAAGTATTTAATAATGAAAATCTATAACTTTTTGGGGTACCTGAGTGGTTTTTGGATGAGTATAGAATTACTTAATGTGTCCAAAGTATTAATAATACAGATTTATTACTGTAGAGAACTCCAGGAAGAAATTATGCCCTTCCTTCTTTTATTTCCTGCTATAAAACTCAGAGCCTTAGTATTTTCATTGTCTCAAAAATACATTTTACGATGAAGATACACAGTAAAGCTCAAAATGAAGAGTAAGATTTCCTAATTTGGTAGCCCCAGATGCACAAATAAATAAAAATGTCATCTGATAACATGTGACCCCAAATGGCAGTTTCTTTTCAACAGATGCAATTTAATCTTTGAAGAGCAGGTGCAAAAGTTATCTCGAGGCAGAAACCTCAAACAGGACAATTTTACAGGAGATGTTTTAGTTGGTGGGAAATGCAGGAATAATTGTGACGTGTAGCTCTTTCTCCTTCTGTCTTCCAACAGTGGATCATACATGACCCAGTGCTTTATTTTGAAAGCGATAGATAGATAGATAGATAGATAGACAGATAGATAGATAGATAGATAGACAGATAGATAGACAGATAGATAGATAGACAGACTTCTACACACACAGCCACACACCCCAGATTAGAACATGGTTCAGCATCATATTTGCTTCTTTGGTCAGTGTTTAGCAATTCATGTGAAAACGGATTTTCATTCCAGTTGTTCCTAATCACTCAAAGGAATACATTTGTTCTGAATTACCCATCTGAACACCCAGGTGGTTGCTAATAAAAGAGAATCAAGTAGATTTAATGCTGCCTTCGATTACTTCCCACAGTTCCGGAAATGTTTTTGCTATCTCAGGCTTCACTTGGTTTTGCAAATGCGTCAGGATTTTATCCTGCTCGATGCTGAAAATGGGATTCATGTCGTAAACTGCTAACTCGAGCTAAGAACTTTGACAAGCTGGGCACTCATTAAGGAAATGACAAAATCTATTTTTTTTTCCTGACCTCTGAAGCACATGAATTAAATACAGGAACTAAAGAAGGATCTGAGCCTCAGACCTTATATAGTGATAAAGATTTTCTCCCTGCTTGACACACCTGCAATACACAGTAACATCTTTTTCCCAAACAGTGCATAAGCAGACACGAAGCCATAAGATGCAACTCTGGTTTAAAATTAAGCAATGTACTTAAGCGCCTTGTTTTATTTAAACCAGCCTTGAATCAACCAAGATGGCTCACAGAAGACAACCATGTTCCATGATGCACTGAAGTCTCAAATGCCATGAACCTCTGCCAACCTCCTCTGCCTGCCTTGGAGGGGCACTACTGCACCACCAGATGAGTCATCTCAAGGAAATATAATTTTGGAGTTGGTTTCTTGAAACAAAAAACTCTTTGCATCAGTTGTGGACAAACAGTCCTGAACAGAAAAAAAATTACTCCCATAAGTATTCTTCTTCTAGTAATGTCTTGCTCATGAACATTGACTGAAATGGGATATTTCAACTGAAATAAAATATCTGTATTTACAAGCCAACCTTGAAGCATGTACAAACTATTCCTTCAGGATGGTATCATAGCTTCTCTGCTAGATGCCTCAGACTATACACTGCTGAGGGGTAATGAAAATTCTCTTTCAGACCCAGCTGCTCATGCTGTGTAAATTTAACATCATAGAAATCTCACATAGTTCTCAGCCCCTGACGGGTTCACAGAATGACCCTGTTAACACAACGTAGAAAAGCAGGGTGGACAAGAATGAAAGCAGCACACATCAAGGACCTGAGAACAATGAGCTTCTGTGGCTTATTCGTGGAATAAACCCGTATCTCAAAAGAAAAAAAACTTGGCCACACACAAGACTGGCAGAATACAGTAGGTGCTTTTCCATCTGGTTCTCTGGTCCCTGGCAGCACAGGTTTTGAGAGAGAGTTGAGGGACACTAGATCCACTGGCCTCACAGTAGTTCTGTCTGAGCAGCACTCTGATGACCTTCTGACGGAAGATAAAGCTGCAAAACTGCATCTTCCTTCCTTCCATGCCCATCACAGCTGCAGAGAGTGTCACTATTCTCAGCAGGACAAAGTGACTGCAAAATGCTATCAGAGCAGCTTTTTCACACTGACTACACGCTGGTGTAAATGATGACATCAGGTAAGGGAAAACAAAGAAAGAGGCTTATTTATTTCTATTGTTATTGCCTCTAGAAACACTGTAGAAATGGACTTTGAGGACATTCTTACAAATTGTTGAGAGAAAAAATCATCTTTATCTTGCAATATGTGAGCAGACAATTGTCTCTCTGTATCTCATCCTTCCAAATGACATTGCTTCTACAATATATTTGTTCCAGTCTCTCTGAAGCACTGGCTAGCAATGCAAAAATCTTAGAAAAATGACTAATTTTGGCCTCTACAAGATGATAACAAAGCAAAGCCCAGATCCAGTACCATTAGAGCTGAATACAGAGATAAAGTGACATTGTTACACTGCCAGTACCACAAAAGTGGTAAAAAAAATTAAAAATCATATAGGTCACCTTGACTGTGACAGGCAGGAGATGTTTCTAACATAAGTAATATGACTCAATTTCCAATGAAGGAAAAGACTAAAAAGTTTTGGAGAACTATTTCTGTTTTGGAAGTGACATTCCTCTGCATCAGATTGTAGCATGTGGGTTGGCTTTTGTGACAGAAGTTATTAAAAAATACCAGATCTCTCAGTGAGAGCTACTGGCATCATTAACCCCCCAAGAGATAACAAAATATTGGAAGGCATTTCTTAAGACTCTTTTGAAATTTAAACATGTTTTTGATATTTTTCTTCCTGGCACGCAATGATTTCAAAAATATTATAACTAATTGTAAACGTTTTCGTTTGGGAGCCTCCTCTTGCTTGAATAAAGCACAGGAGATATATGAGATTCTTGACTTGTATCCTTGCTTCTTTTGATACTTTGTTTCGTATTTGCCTCTCAGATACATAAATTCACAAATAAGCCACCAATACTTGCCAGTCCTCAATTTAATACATACTCATTATGAAGAGAAATTTTACAAACCCAGAGGGTTTAAAAATTCTAATGGTGGCACTGACATGTTCAAACATTTGCCATAGTGTATATCTCCTAAACTTAGACTATACCTTGCTATCATAATACACGGTTACTAATCCTAGAATTATATTAATACGGTAATAATATATGCATTTAAAAATCTTTCACACTTAGGACTCTGTGTTAACTAATTTTAGAAGACAAACATGTGGTTAATGATTTATATGAACGAACAAAATCATGTCGAAAGACTCCAAGCCCCACGGTTCAATAAGTTATGGTGGGACTTTTTGCAATATAAACAATATAAATTAATTCTTGTTTCCGGTACAAATGGTTGTTGACACTCACAAAGACCTTCAGCACTGAGCTGAAGAGACCAGTTTCTGGTCATCCCTAATTTGGTACCACCACCTCCATGCAAGACAGCCAGAAAATGGAAAGACCCCAGAGACCCCAGCCCCTTCAGCAGTCCTGCCTCCTAGGAAAAGTGGAAAAAGGTCTCGGTGTAAATGAGCAATGAGTTAGCATTGCCTAATAAAGTTTAGGCAAAACTTTAATGAGGACGAGGAGTTATGGAGCTTTCTCACATATTAGCAGATTCATAAGTTCTGGGGGTTGGATCTTGATTTCTGACCTTCGGGAGGTTTCAATTCAAAGCACTCAAAAGATTTTGAAGGGAGAAATGGCAGTTCTGTCAGTGCAAACAGCAAAAGCAATCTTACTGCAGCTTTCTAGTCTGTTCCTGTGCATGGAACTGTTATCCTTATTCTCTTTGCAAAACTAAGTAACAAGACAGGCTCTAATCAGTACTTGAACTTAGTACTCCTCTGACAAGATTTTGTGCATAATAAACACTTACTATGTGTCAAAAACAGTTCACTAAAAAAAAACCATAAAAAAAACTAATGAACTTTTGAGCTGATTGAATGTAGAGTTCTCAGTCCCAGAAGAGTCTCTAATAAAGACCAGCAAGTGTTTGGTCCTGCTCAGGAGGATCTGAGCACTATAGGTATTACATGTTGGGTCTAAAAACTGCAGTCAATTACATTGGCATGCCTGGAGAAGTCTCTCCTGCAGAGCATATGGAAGTCAGGGGATATTTTTAGGTTCTGCTGTGAGAATGTGGATGACAGTGTATATTAAGTAATTACTATTAATTTATTTCTCAAATAGCAAATTTAAAAGAAAAGCATACATCATATATCAAGAGCCATTCAGCTTCAACACATGAGTTAAAGACTAATAAAGCTCTTCAGTAGAACATCCACAGATTACGGAAAAGATCAAAACATGAGTCAGTTTGTGGCAGCCAACAGGGACACATCTTGACAGGCAGTGGACTGTGTTTGTTGTTCAAGTGATGGTAGGCTGACAACAGGCATCACTTGCTCCAAGAGTACTCACTGAGTCACTTTACCTTGGACGATCCTGTGAATGAGTCAGTTTTGCTCCAAGAAATCAGACTCTGCAAACTTACACTCCATTCCCTCAATTCATTAATTCCAATTTAATTTTAGCCCTCTCTGTTCACAGTGACGCATGGCAGAATAATTGTATTTTTTCAACTTTGCAGTTACTGAGTCTCATAAATGGGGGAGGTAGCATATTCTGTTGGCCTGAGGTGAAGCACTTCTAAGGCAAGAATCAACAGAATTCAGTTGTTATGTCAGGAAACGAAACAGATTAGGCCTTATGCCCACTTTGACAAACATTGACTCATATTGTAATTAGCCAATGTACCAACATTGAAATTTCTAAATTACTGGTATGGTCAAGGCTTTCCTGAAATGTGGGATCTAGAATAAAGAAAATCCATAGTGCAGCCACCTCTGATTCTAATAAGCCTAAATAGTGCAAACATTTAACTGGTATTTTTACAACTTCTGAAATACAGAAAATACTGTACAATAACAGAAGTTCCAATTAAACAAGTGCTTTTAAGTTTATTGAAGGCAAGTGTCTCGAGTACAAGCATTGCTGAGATCATTATATGAAGAAATCTGGGTGTGCTGACATAAAGGGAAACATAATTGGCTCTGAAGGAATTACAAATTTCTAGTTGTGATAAAGCATGAAAATGCAAACGGTCAAGCAAAAAGAAAAACAACCTGGACTGATTTTCAGGAGAGCTATTGAGGGAGAAAAAAAATCTTTTGCTCTGTAAACCAACTTTATATGGCATGAAAATAATACAATAATAAAAATCCTTGAATTGAAATTTCTGGCTCATATTTCAAATCAGATTTCATTTGAAAGACTGATGTTCCTTTTTAGTTTTGGGTGGTTGTAGTATGTATTTGAAAATTACCACAGATGCTGCAAAAAGCTGTGCAGTGTTAAGCAATAAGAAAGGAAATTTCTTTTAGCATTATTGTTGAGTTTTTTGAAAATATTTTTTTTTACCTTTTAATTAAAACACTGTTATGTTTTTTTTCCTTTAAGATATTATGTTTCCTGAAACTTAATCTTATGAGGGTGCTATTGGAAGTCCGTTCTTCTAGAAAGACAATTTGAGCTCATGTGACAGTTGTTTCAGTCCATTACTTACCCAGATAAACACATTCTTTTCAGCACTGTTTTCCTACCTTTCTCTTTTTAAAGCTGAAGGAATCAGATACCCAAACACTTTGTTTTGCTTTGCTTTGCTTTTCAGAATTGGATAATCTGGGTTAGGAAGGCAGTTCATGGCTGTAGATATTTATTCTTCTTCGTAAGTGTGTAGAAACATCTCCTAAATGAAGCCAACAGTACCTTCCATTGTCCAGAAATGAAACGATCTTAAGTGAAAATCAGGAGAGTAGCACCATTTAGAAAGATGCTTTGGGATTCTTAACTTAACTTGCACATCAACAAATTTTCTGCTTTAGGAAGAAAGAAAAACTTCACTAAAACTTTGGCTTATAAGGTTAAAGGCAGCTGATGATTCATTTAGTTCTAAATGTGTCCTACTTTGGAAATTGCTATCATTTGCTATGAAATGTAATCTAACTTGAAAAATAAGGAAAACAGAAAATAAGGGGGGAAAAAAGACCCACCCTTGGCAGAGTATAGTTATGATTAAGATTCCAAAGCCAAGATTCAAGTTCCACAGTTAACTCATCTTCATGTCTTGGAACATGACAGTTTATACAATACAATACAATAATTACCTTAATGCCTTGAAACACACATTTACCCAGGAGACCATTCCGGTGTAGGTTATGCTGCTTTTTAAAACTGTTTGCCTTAAGTTAAATACTGCCATATCATTCCTTTTTATTTCTTTCATATTTAAATCCAGACCACTTCTTTGAAACCATCTGTGGTTTGTTAATAAAATCAGCCAATAAATTTGTAAAACTCTCTTTCCAGGCATCTCTGTGAAAATTCAGAGTTCATATGTTCAAAGTCAGCCCTGTATCTAAGTGATAAACCACAACTGTAAGGTTCTCTGGTTCAAATATCTGCTTGCAGCAGTGAGCAGCTTTTGAATTAGAGCAGCAATTTTCCTTTTATTTTCCCAAAACCAGCTGTAAAGAATGATAACCAGCTTTTAACTTGTCATCCAAAAGGATTCCCTTTAAGCTAAGTACAGCTGTGTGGTATAACTCTTTGCACACTGGGATTAAGACTGAGATGCAGCACTTTCCCGATATCCTCTGTCCATCAGTGGCCTCACAGCTCCCGTGTGAAGTAAAACTGCAAAATGGGGAGGTTCAGATTCTAGAGCTGTGAAGGCATCTCTAAACTAACTCCTTCTTCTTCAACATTTGGGGAATATATTTGCAAGCGTAAAGCAAGATAAATCCTTTCAGGTTCCAGCATTTAATTAAGCTTTCAGCTATCTTTGTGAATGAACCAGAGAGCATCTAATATGCATGTCTAGAGGGAACAGACCAGGAGTACCACTCCTTCTGTGAAGTTGTTTGCTATCAGCTGGAAAAAATCTCAATTCAATTAGTCTCTCTCTGTGTTTAACTTCCTTTGGAACATTACATCTCCTATAGCTGAATCCCAATTGTACTAAATGTACTTGAATAAAAAAATACTTTCTTCCTCTGCAATGGCCTGTGTTTCTGGTAGTAATTGGGTTTGAGCAGCGGTAGGATAAGGTGACTGTGGTATAGCAACTAGCAAGGGAAGGACGATGTCAGAGGATTTAAGAAAAATTTTAAAACTGTTCAAGGTTGTCTAGTAGACCAGAGCAGAATTGTTCTGATTTTTTTTCCTCACATACACTGTGTTATTATAAGTAGATGTATGTAGGATTCCCAAAGAAGGAAATAACTTGGTTTAGTGTCTAATTGAAAATGGTGAGGATTTAAAATGGTAAATCCCAACAGTGGTTCAGGGGGACCACTGGCAATACTTTACTCTATGAGAGCAATCAACAAAATGACCCTACCTGCCATGAAGGATTTTCTTTTGTCTGGCTGGTTTTAGCATGCTTCTCCAGTTTAATGCATCATGGTAACCATGTGGGCAGAATGTTTTTGGAACAGTTAATCTTTTACCACCCCATAACCACCCGATCCCCATTTAGAACCAAAGTCATGAATGTAAAGGAAGACCAGGTTAGAACAATCTCTTCCTGCACTATGTGACAATGGTGGGACACTAATGTCCCAGAAACAAGTTGTAAGATGCTCAAAAGTCACAGTCACCAAAACGATTTAGAATAGGGCTAACCTCGCCATGGCAAAATATGAATCAATGTGGCAAATCTCAGACATTTGTACTTCAACTTTTCATGCCTCAGTACTTCAAAGAGGAGCTACACAGTTTTCCTGTGTATGTAAAATATCATCACAAACCATTTTCAGCTGTGACAACCAAGTCAAGACTGAGTCTATCTTTATCTGTATTGTTCCAGCTGGTTTCCTTAAATATCCAACACAGGCATTCAAGCAAAATGAAGTAAAGAATTTCCCTCTCTAAAAGGTAACCACTAAATTAAGTATTGCAAATTCAAAGAAGTGAATGGCCTATCTGAAAATCAGTCAGCACTGGGCCAACTCTCCTTCTGAGCGCTTCCCTTCACTGCAGTTCCTCCACCCACACTGATGTTCCCGTTTCTCCTCAGGACACCCTTTCACTCCTGACTACTCCCACCTTCATTACTCCATCCCTACATCACTCCCCACTACAGTGCCACTAACACAACACCACGCTGCCCACCTCTTCCTTATGCTGTCCATCACCTTGCTGTGCATTTCTAACCTCCCACCGAGCTGCTCTGGGGAAGGACACCAGTACATATGAAGCTCTCTCTCTGGCACAGCTGCCAGACATGAACAGCATGAGCATCTTCCGAGACAGCTGTCTGTACACCGTGGCTGGGTGACAGGCCACGGTGGTAACACACAGGTTCACTTTACCAACTGAGTAAACAGCATGTTTTCCATCAGCTGCTGCGCAAGGCTGCCTGCAAGCTGCAGTGATAAATGCCTAAAGAAATTTTCTTTATAGTTCAAGTCTTAATTTTTAATAATGGGATCAAAAGCCACTTCTTTAGGAGTTTTGCTGTACACACATGTAACTTAGACTATTTATTTATGTTCTTGAACTTTAACATGAACCTTAAGTTAACATGTAATGTGCAACTATTTCCCCAGTTCTCCTAATGCTCCGTATCATCTATCCACGCATAGAGAAATCTTAAATTAGGCCCAGAAAAGTAATGAGACTGACATGAACAGTAATGGTGTACACAAAAAAGCCCCTTTCTCTAAAACTCGTCCTTTGGCTTCCGAGGCCTCTGAAAACACTCACGTTTTCTAATTCCTTTCAGCAAACTACGACCAATTGAAGGATGCCTTCTTTTACCAAGAAAATGATTTTTTACAGCACATTATTTTTCACTGTGTTTTTAGCTTTCATCTGTCATTTTTCTGAGCGTGCTCAGCTGCGGCAGGAGACACTGGAACAGGAGCTGCGGCCCCTGTAACACCAGGGTATGTCGCGGGCTTGTAATGGCCACGCAGAGCACCGCGAAGCACCCACAGCTCTGCTGAACGCTTTCGATGCGGACAGCACCCAGGCTGAAGAGATCCGTTTCCAGCCCCGCCCCAGCCTGCTCTCCCTCAGCCGTCTCCGCGCCGCCACCGCCTCCTCCGCGCCACAGCCAGGCTCCGCATCCCAGCGGCCACCGCGGCGCGGGACACCCGCCACACTCCAAACTACAGGTCCCGGCGTGCACCGCCGGTGGCCCCGGCTGGGCGCGAGCGCGGTGCACGCTGGGACACGCAGTCCTGGCCGGCCTCACCAACAGCCCCCTC
>VZRV01010041.1:545796-664876 GCA_013398115.1 Falcunculus frontatus
GGCAGGTGCCCGGCGGCGGGGCCGGTGCCGCGGGCCTGGGCTGTGTCCGCGCCGCCGCTGCGGGGCTGGGCGCGAATCTGCTGGTGCTACCCCGGGAAGAGAGTTCCCGAGAGGGGAGCGCCCCTCCTCGCTGCCCATGAAGGACGGGGCGCGGCGGTGCGGGCACCGCCGCGGCCTCCACGCGTCGTGGGCAGAGATCTCCAGCGGCCGAGAGAAGCCGAGCGGCCGCCAGGTTTGCTGACTTGCGTGAGGACAGGCGAGGGTAGAGGTCTGAATTCCTGATCTCGCAGATGCTCAGAAGCCGAAAGGACGAAGCTCTGAGCAAGCAGTTGTGGCTGACCCTGCACTGAGCAGCAGAGGTCGGGTGAGGTGACCTCCCTCGTCTCTTCCCAGCTTCAAAAAACGTGGATCCTATGGTTCTACGAATAGGAGCAGGAAGGGGCAGCCGGCACGGCAGCCTTGAGAGGGTGCAGTGGAGGGCCACGAAGATAAAGGGACTGGAGCATCTCCCTTATGAGAAGAGACTGAGGGAGCTGACTGTTTTTAGTTTAGAAAAGAGAGGGGACCTCATTAATGCATATAGTTACTTCAAAGGTGGGTACCCTTTGAAATTTCAAGAGGATGGTGCCAGACTCTTTTCGGTGGTGCCCAGTGACAGGACTCAGAGGAATGGCCATAAACTAAGCCACAATAAGTCTCACCTCAACATGAGGAGGAACTTTGTTACACTGAGGGTGGCAGAGCACTGGAACAGGCTGCCCAGGGAGGTCATGGAGTCTCTGTCTCTGGAGACTTTCAAACTCCACCTGAACACGATCCTGTGTCACCTGCTCTAGGTGACCCTGTCTTCGCAGAGGGGTTGAACTGGGTGATCTGCAGAGCTCCCTTCCAACCCAAATGATTCTGTGATTCTGTGATCCTAAGCTCACATCCTTCTGGATGCTACATCTTTTAAACAGTGGGGTTTTGTGCTCCTCATGTAGTTTGGTACTGCCCCTGTGCATCTAGAGAGAGAAATCCAGAATCCTTGTCTTATGGGGACAGGACTGGAATTTAATTTTGAGTTCAGGATCTGTCACAAGAGCACTACTTTCTATTGGATCATTTGCTTGCTTTGTAATAAATTAATAGCAGATAAAATGCAAAATATCAGAAAATAAAATAATACAAGTAAGCTGTTAAAAAACAGCAGAGATAATATGTTTACACATTACTTCTAAAAAAAGCATTCGGTTAAAAATAATTTCAGAGTTTTTGTGTTGAGTGCAACCAGAAGTTCACGTTTGAAGGCTTTACTTGTCAATGAGAGTATATCAATACAGACAGGGAAAAGATATAAAATGCACTTGTGTTTTGTTGCTTTGCTGCAACATTACAGCATTTAGTTTGTGATTAAAGTAGATGACATCCAAACAAGTCTCTTCTTAGTAGATTAACATTTAAAGGAAAACAGAGGTGGTGATAAAGTTAACTAGAGAGTTGGGTTTTGAATAAACTTGTTAGGTTTTCACAAAGTGTTTTAGCACTAGACACTAATGTGATATGGGATTTTTATGTCCATTTCTTTCAAATTTTAATACCGTTATATTACCTTTAAGAGTTCAGACTAGAAATTTTGGAAATTAAAAAAAAAAAATTAATTAGTCTAAAAAGAGACAAACCGGAATTGCCTGTTTTCTTTAAATCGTTCTGAAACTAGACTCAAACATTTTTTCCTCTAAATGTTAGAAAAGATTTTTTTCATGCTGATTTGTTTCTATGATTAAGTGAGATTTCCATTTTGTATTTATGGGGAGGATGACTTACAGAAAATTCCAATGGATTTGTGACTAAATACTGACTTTTGTGAGTTTAAAACTTTCTGTATAGAAGGGGTAGGTTATACCTGTCCAGTGCAATTGTCGGAAACACTTTTTTCCTTCCAGCTGTGTGTAAGTAGAACTTGTTGTGTAGTTCCTTTAGTAGAGCATGCTTCAGAAAGTATCTGTTCTAGTAGCTTTCAACAACTTTGAAATTCTCAAATATTAAAAAAAATCTTAACCTAGATTAAAATCTAACTTTACAAACCTTAAAAAAATGAGTGATGATAGATCTTTATCAACTGGCTGTTGTGGGGTAACATTCTATGAAACTTTATGTGTATTGTGTATTTCCATAATGGATAAAATACTATTTAGTTCTAGTAATTGTAAGTATATTTGTTCTTAGATCACATATATTTGAATAGGGACAGTGTAGTTAACTTGTTGATATCAGGGAGCAGAATGTAAACCACTGTTCAAGTTAGCAGTCTACTGCAAAATGTAATCCTCCTTTTTTTGGATAAACTGACCTGTCCGATGCAGAGTTGGAATATGTACTTCTCGGAAGATGTACATACTTGCAGTTATATTGTCCACACGGAAACTTGGGCTTAAGTCCTAAAATGAGCAGTCATGTAAGGTGGCAGTTTTACAGTCTGGCTGTGGGAGGAGTGTCCTCATTGCAGGAGGAGAATGACTGCTCTGAGTACACAGCTGCTGACATGCTGCCTGCTTTGCACCAGGTACAGTTCGATGTGCAGGCAGAAGGAGTTGCGATTAAAAGTCACATTGAAACTACTCAAAACTATGTTTCTGAAAACCAGCTGCTTTAAAGCTGCCTGATCTCCCCACCCCATTGTGGTGTTTGGATTGGTTTTCGTGTTTCAGTGGAGGAGTCTACCAGGACAACTCAGTTGTAGTTGAGTGCAGAGACTGCTGGTGCACTGAGGATGTGCAAGCTCTGCTTAGTTTAGGAACTGACAAGTAGGTGATGAGTGGACATGAGCTTCTAAGGCTAGGAAATAGGAGCTATTGATCAAGGAAGTGAAAGGAGCCTATTAAGTTTTTAGGAGAAGGAGGTAAATACAGCAGTAACTTGGAGACCGTTTTTGAGTGTTCTAGTACTGTGTGACTTCATGTATGTCCTTAAATTCCACCCTGTCTGTTACCTTTACTTACTAAGTAGGTAACTTTTTTATTGCTGTGCTTAAAAGCTGATGCTGTTTGCATTCACAGCCTGGTTTTGTGCACATATGGTTTCTGTCAGACTGTAGGCTTGCTCAGTGGGACTGTTGGAGTGAGTGAAAAAGGAGTGAGGCCTTATCTTAGAAACACCTTGAGACTATTAGACTGGGATTATTAAAGGACAGGACAAGTTGAGGTCCATTATGTGAGGTTTGGCATCTGGCATTTGTGATGCATATTAAGATTATGCAGAGTCTTGGCTTTCGTTTTCAGTAAAAAGTAGTATCTGGTATGTCAAGCTGCAGAGATAACCTTCCAAGCATGACCTGAGCTAAAGTGATGTCTGCTTGAGGCTGATGTTCCTGAAATCCAAATGTCACCCTTAATTGTTTAACTACAAACCCTTGTTGTCTGGGGCTTCGAATGGGGATTGGTGTCCGTACTGAAGCCCGTGGGATTCATAATTGAGTAACACATCTGTATTGCTGCTTCTGAGAAGAGAGGGCACTTACAGAAGAAAAATGGATTGTGACACAGACTTCAGAAGGAAAAGAAACAGCATAAAGGCAATATTTTTGGAAAGTAATTTTTCAGTATGTTCTTCTGTTGGTGGATATGACGGTTATTAAATAGTAATTGATATGAAAGATGATTTTATTTGCTTGATTTCTCAAGAATTCATTTTGTTCTTTACTATGGCACCCTGTATTGTGGGCTGGATAAATGTGATCAGCTGTTTTCTGGGCTGTAAACAAGCTACTCTGTACAAGGCAAGAAAATTAAAAACACGTGGAACATAAGTTTAACTTTTATTTCTCCCTTCATTAATTAAAGTTTGGCTTTTGTGAATTTTATGGGAGAATATTTGAGAAACTACATTCTTCTTCTTGCTTAAAACTTGTTTTAAAATAAACTCAGAGCAGAGTTCAATTTTTTTAAAACAAAGTTAAAAAAAAAGAGCTTGTTTTTTACAACATCAGCATAGCTAATGAAAGGACTATTTAAAATCTCTGGAAGTGTCAGTTTTTCTTTGTGGAGATCATGTGGAATATAATGTAAATGCTGGAAGTAAAATATGTAGCTGTTCTCGTAAGAGAAAGGTGATTACCTAACTCAAAGTTATTGTCATTTTCAAATACAGTTTTTCTTCCTTTCTGTTTTATAAATGCTACTTGCATCACAAAACAGACAACAATAATTCAATGTTAAGTGTGATTTGTTTGATAACAAATGATGGAAACAGAGAATCTTGAATCCTGAGCACTGTGAATAATGTGTATTCCTTTAGCAATAATTATCTCACCATCTTTTGTCAGGTTTATGGCTACTAATGACTTGATGACAGAACTACAGAAAGATTCTATCAAGCTGGATGATGACAGTGAAAGAAAGGTGGTGAAGATGATTTTGAAATTACTGGAAGATAAAAATGGTGAGGTGCAAAACTTAGCTGTCAAATGGTAGGTATTCTTTTTCTATGATGTAAAGAATTGTATAATGACTGAACAATATAAAGCATCTTTGAAAACTCAAGTGACCACTTCTACACAAAATAATATGAAATTGATGTCCACAAAGGAACCCTTGTTCTTGTAGACTACCTGCCTTAATAACTTTAACCTTTTGTTGACATCGGGGATTAATATTTGGGGTTTCAGGCACAAAATAGTGCATGCAGTCCTTGCTGAAAGTATTTGAGTGACACACTTGTTCTTTGGTGATAATTCTTGATTGCTAAATAGATATAAAAAGCATATAATTCGGTGGTAGTTGCCACACTGATATTTGACTGTGAGACCTTAGATGATGTGCAGGGGAAGAATTGTAGTATTGGAGTTGTTTTCAAGCAGAGATGAAAACATAAAATGGTAATGATATGGCCTCGGTTATCAAATGTGGAACTTACTTCTTCACTAGCATTCAGAATACTGCGTTAATGGTTTTACAAGCTTTACAGGAACTGTTTCATGGAGTCGGTGCATTTACTTGCCTTTCAGAGACTTCTGTTGTTTCACTGCTCTCTCTTCCTCACTTTATTGAGCTTTACATATGGTGTGGCTTTTCCAGAGCACCCTTTGAAGAGGTGCTACATTTCTTATGGCTTCTCCTTCTTGGCTATTTTGACTTCTTGTGTGCTTTAAAGAGAGCCTCTCTTAAGAGGCATATAGTGCTTCTGAGAATGTTTCTTGTTTGTGAGCTCAAGGTTTTTTTTAATACTCCATATACACGACTTATATTCCATGGGGTATGGATTGAAGTAAACTTGGTACACAAGAGCTTGAGAAGTTTCACGTTGTGACTAGCCAAGTTTGTGTCAGCTTGTTATTCTTTGTAGTTTGCCCTGTCAGACTAGCAAAGCAGAAAAAGCCTGTGTGTACCTCTGCTTATGTACTTAGAAGCAGTGCTTGCTTCAGCTTCTGAAGTGTTTTAAGTGATGGTAACCAAAACCTTGCACAGACAAACTAGTGTAGGAATGTCAAGTTTCAAGCCAGATATTACCGATATTAGGTGTATTGACACTATAATCGTCACTACTTTTTCAGTACTGTCACCAGGGATGCAGTGTTTCTAAAATGTGTCTTACCCACCTCCTTTTCATAACAACACAAAATACCCTGTTTCTTCTTAATTCAAACTTCTGGAATGTCTGAGTTCCTCATGGTTCCATGGCTTTGAAACAGATTGCTTGTACTCAATCAGAAGAGCATATTGTTGTGAAACTTGGCGTAGGCTTAGAATTGTCTTTGTCTGAAATAGCATTTTGTGGAAAAGTTACATTGCAGCATACATACAGTACTCATTTCTAATGTACATCCTAAAGTTGTCCTGAAGTTTAGATCAATGCACATAGACACATCTATCACAATCTTTAGTGGCAGTGTCAGAATTTAGGATCGAAAGTATAAATGATGCTTACTAAAACATTAAAGAAGGATTGCAAAGGGAAGAGAATGAGAAAGTAGATGCCTCCTCAGTGTGTGCACGTCCTGTTCTCATTAACAGTTCTTCAATTTTTAAAGTTTACTTTGATATATTGATAAAAACTCATGGATTTAATTAATGGGACAGAATCTCTTTCAAGTTTGGAGTGTTTTCGAGAAATCCAAATAATGTTAAGGAACAGTGTTAAATTAATGGGACGAGCAATGTGGAAGAGTTTTCAGGTGAATTGTGAACATCTGTGTAGAAGGTGGACACGTGTGCATTCTGGTATGCATCAAGTTATGTTGTTTTGGTTTTGGTTTTTGTTGACATCCCAATCACTTGCAGATATGCTCTGAATACAAAAAAACCCCCACCACTCTTTTATTCTCTTCTTCAAGCAGCTCGTACTCACAATACTGTTCGTGATAGTTTTAAGCCTAATGCTGCTGCTGCTTCCTGTTTGCTGTTCTTGTACTCATTGTTCCTTTTCTCACACTGCTTCTTACCTGGTTTTGTTAAAGGCTGGTTTGGGGACTTAGTTTTCTTTTGGCTTAGTGCTTACCTCCTGCAATCTACCTGTTGGTAGAAACATTGGTGGGGGTGAAGGATGGGAGAGGCTGAACACTATTAAGCTATAGGGGTTTTTTTAAGACAGTTCAAGCTGAGCCAAAGTCTTCCATCTCCTACAACAGTGGGTGCAAGCCTGATTAATTGGGCAGTTAATTTCAGCCAGCATATTTTTCTTGACTTTTTTTATTTTAAGTATTTTGTGCTCTTGTGTATTTCTCTTAAGGATTTCTTGGCACTTTCAGCTGAGGAAAGCATAAACTGTGTTTAGATCTCTCTTAAGTTAAATGCTGTGGTGAACTTCAGAGACTATCAGCAGTAACTTTTATCAGACCTGGTGCTTGATGACCCATTAGAGATTCCCTCTCTCATAGAAAGAGGATTTAAGACAACCCAATGTACTTTTTTATCTGCGCTTGAGATAGATTTTTCCTTGAGGAAGGGAGAAAAGTGTTGCAGCTTGTCAGGGGAACTTCCTCTACAGCTAGATCAGTGGAAATGCTCTGAATGAAACTCTTGCATAAGAGTCACTCTTTGTAGATTTGATTCTCGAGGTCACTGCACACAGCAGATTTAAAACAACTCGGTGCAGCCATAAAGCAGTATTTATTTTTAGGCAAGTGTAGCAACAAGTGAGCAGTGTTCCTGGTTTTGCCTTATCTGCTGCTTGCTTTGACACTGGAGTAAGAAGAACTCTATTGGTTAAAATGCAGATGAACTTTTTTCTTACTATCTCTACAAAGCACACTGGTGATTTTGTTCTTGCTCCTTTCAATTCCATTACACTGGTTTGGGGCAGGATAAAACGTGTAACAGCAAAGCGGAAGTCAGTTTTTGGGTTCATGGGTACTTGGGTAGCTGCCTTGCAAGATGATTGTCCAGTTAATTTCTGAATAAAAATGAAAATTAATGAGCTGCATTAGTACTCTTGAAGTAAAAGTTGGCCTGCTCTAATCTTTGACCCTACAGAAGGGAACTGAGTCTTTTTTGTTAAGCTTCTTACTGCAGGCAGTAGATGAAACCTGTGTCAATAATGGCAGGTTGTTTACCTTGTTTTTCTTAATTACATGTGAAATATTAAATGTGTTTTTGTTGTCTTCATTCTTTTTGAAGGAACGGTTTATGTTTGACTGATAGTTGTAGGCTGTTTTACAGTCAGGGAGTGTGGAAAATGCTATTCTTATCGCATATTCTTAGTTTGTAGCTGTAAGTGTAGTCCAGCACGGTATCCTATGCACCTTATGGCAGCAGTAGTTACACTGCTTGTGGGTTTTTTAAGATTATGTGCATCTGGCTTAGTCAAGCAGTGTGGTTTTCCAAGCTCAGGTATTGTGTTGATACTGCTTGTTCCTCATTGCTGATAGTGTTGGTAATGCTCTGTTGGCCCAAATTGGACATTATTGTTTCATGTGTTCAGTGTTGCAGTTTGAAGATGAACTGTTTCTCGTTTTGAACACTTTGATATTCTGCCATTTAAATCTATACATAGAAATTTTTCTTGGTTCACACTGTGAAATGTTTCCTGAAACCAGTAAGAAGACAAACATACACATATATATCTATTCATGGTGGAAAAAAAAGGTGGCATTAAAGCAAGCACTTTCAGTGATTCCTCCCTTGTGGTACTGTTGTTTCTCTGCATTTATGAGAGTGACTTCTCTGGGCAGTAGTTAGATATAGGGATCTCTGCCTGACGCTGTGAGTCTGAGTCATTAGTGTGAGCAGGATGATGCATGTATTGGCTGCTCTGTGGCTGATCCAGTTCAGCAGCTTTAAAGCATTTTGGATGCTTAGGTAATACACTACTGCACATCATGCTTTACTAGTGATTTGAATAATGGGGTTTTTTTAATTTGTGAATTTTAATTCTTCCTTGTAAATAAATGTGCTTATTCTGTAGCTGTTAAAATGTGCCAGTTGGAGATTATAATCGATTATATGTTGGTGTCCATCTTCCACCTATGGAGCTATGCTATGAACACCTTTATTTCCAAATGTGTCTAACTGAAAGGAGACAGTGTATTGTTGTTTATTTCCATAGGCAGCTGAATGAGCTTTTTACTTTGAGAGAACATACACACAAATTATTGGCTAGTGAAAGGGAAAAGATTGAAGAGCACTTAAAACTATCCAAAATGGCCTTCAAGTGTGTAAAGTACATGCTTAAGTGCAAAAGCTTTTTAGTCAGAACTGATTTTATACAAGAAAGTTATAGTTTATTTTCAACTTCTGATAAGATTGGTTTTGTAATCTGGGACTAATAATAAGGTCTATGAGTGATACCTACTGATATTGAAGGCCAGAAAAGCTTGAGGTAATCTTTTGTTAAATTTACTTCACAATTGGTATGTCAGCTTCGCTGAACTAATAGGTTGAATAAATACGACTGAAGATGGTGATTCAGGTAAAATATGGCTTAATACTTTCCAGAAACTGGAATTTATAGTGTTTGTGTGAATATCATTCCAGTGGTTTGGTCATCTTTAAAACATTAGCAAAGAAGTGTTTCCTATTCTTAATTGAGGTGAATCTGATTGACTGGCCTTTGCTGTGATTATTTTAATTAGTCATAGGTTGCATTTGAAAAATAAATATATTTAAATCAAAAGAATTCAGTAGTTGTTCAACAGTTCAAGTTTAAAACAAGGGATTTTTAACCTTGTATACTGTAGTCTGTTGACTGAAATGCATACAGAATTTAATTTCTGTGGACTACTGTGGAGTCGTTGTACCTTGGAATTGTATAGGTTTCTGTTCTGGTTGATTTACGCTTGTGTTGCTTGCAAAACAATTTACTATGCAGCAAGCGTAGATGAGTACAGCAGTGCTGTGAATTGCCGCTGACAGTGGTGTGTATTTGAAGAGAAACTGTATATATAGATGTGTCAATGAATCATGGTGGAGGGAAAGCTTGACTGAAGAGTGAAATCAAGTTGTGGAGAAAACTGTGGGCTTTTTCAGCAACTGGAGGAAATGTTTCAACTGCAGCCAGGGATGGCTTGATGTATTTGTGTCTCAGAGATAATTATTGGTAATAATCTGTGTTTGCAGATGTTTGTGTATGGATTTATCAGGAATTTTCAGTTAGAGACAAAAAGTCTTTACCAGTATCAGTGTTCAGAAATTATTTTAATAATGCATTATTAATTTAATATTATGGAAGCAGTAAAATGACCAGGTAAGATTGTGGATATGGTCCTCTAAACCCCTACTCTCAGGGATTTAGTGGCTGTAGAGATCGTTTAATTGAATCTAAAGAATCCAGTACAGTGCCCTTTCCCTAAATTAAAGGGCAGTGTCAGGTTAGGGCATGAGGACTGACTGCCTTTAAGGAAGGGGACTCTGTCAGAGCCGTTCATTTCTGCAGAATCTGCTGAAGCAAGTGAGAAACTATCCATTACGTCTTCATTTCTGTGCACTTTAAGAGCTTCTTTTTATGCCTTTGGTCAGATACCAATCAGTATCTCAACTAACAGTTCTCTTGAGATTATCTGTATGCTGTATCTTGTAAAAATGTAACCCCAAAGTTGTTCTTGTGTATTTATTTTAGTGTTATCTGTAAATCTCCATTAAATACTCTGCAAAATGAGTAAATTGCAATCTTCCTGATGTTGTGGCATTGATGCGATCATAAAGCATCAGTTTCAGATGTCTGTGCCCTAGTTTGACTAATGTCAAATTAGTTTCAAGTTCTATGCCTTAACAAAACTGAGTTAGTTGTAAGTGATATTTCAGTGCCTGGTTTTGGCAAGTATGTTTTGTCTTTGCTGCCTCCCCACCCACCCTTCCCCTGGCCACCACATACACATGTATTTTCAGCAGGATTTACCACATGAGTAGGTTAGGTAAGGAGAAAAAGAAACCAAGCAGGTTACGGTTTGTGAAGGAAGGCATGAAAAGTGCTAGGTGTGATTGCCTTGGGAATTGCATATTCCTGGGTGTTAATCTAAGTGTTGTGCCTCAAGTGCAAACACTGTTCTGAGTTCATGGGAGGTAAGGCATCGTGTGCATGGCCATTGAAAGAGAATCTCCAGGTTTGCCTAATGTGGTGACAGACCACTGATGCCAAAACTTTGAACCTCACTCTGGTTACTGTCATACAGTAAGTCACACATAGTGCTTGAGTGCTAGGCCTTGCTTATCCATGTCCTCCTCTTGTTTGCATGTCTTGCTTTCTGCCTTTTGCTTCTGCTCGGCATTTTTTATAATAATTAGGTCTTGCCCCTGTGTGTTGGACCAGGGATAAAAGGGTGGTAGCAGCAGTGGGCTACAACAAGTTTGGGGATGGAAGATGTATTTTGGGTTTGTCTTACTGCATAGAGCCATGACCAAATCCAAATGCTGGATAGAATAAAGATGCAGTAATTAAGAGTGTTGTTTACTTGTCTGTGAATTAAGCAGGCATTGATGGTCAAGCATGTTAACTGATGGCTCTGGCTAGGTTAATTTTTGTTGTAGATCTTGTTGTGAACTGAGAAGTAAGAGGGACTCTGGTTTTGAGACTGAAGCAGAACAGCCATAAAAAACCAATTTCCAGCTCCAAATAAAAAATGTACTAAACAAGTATTTTTTTATTAGATTAATGGAGGCAGGTTATCAGTCCAACCAGATGAAGGTTTTCAGATTTTAAAATTCTGCTTTGTATTGCTACCAAACCCAACCTTAAGTTTATGACTTGAATGCAAAATACTGAAATAATATTGTTGCCAACTTAATACTTTCCTCTTGTTTATACAGCCTGGGACCTCTGGTGAGTAAAGTGAAGGAGTATCAAGTGGAGACCATTGTAGATACCCTCTGTACAAACATGCTTTCAGATAAAGAACAGTTACGTGACATTTCAAGCATTGGTCTTAAAACTGTGATTGGAGAACTCCCCCCAGCTTCCAGTGGTAAGGCATTTTGTACTCAAGTCTATGTAGTTGTATCATTTACTGAATCAAAAAAATACAAAAGTTGGGGATTTTAGGGAAGAGGATTCAGTTAATTTGGCATTGGAACTAGTTTCGATTAGGGTAAAAACATACAAATACCCTTTCGGTTTCTCCTTCTCTGACTATATTGCCAAATTTTACTAGTTTAAGAAATTTTTTTTTACTGAAGGATTGCATTAATGTGGAAAACAAACTCAGAGAATATGAACTTCAGTATAACAAGTTGAGTGTAAAAGCTTTTCTTTTAATAATTGCCTTATAGCACTTATAGGCTGTAGTAATAGCTAAATCCCATCTTGGTCTTGGATTGATAATACACTTTCAAATCGATTACAACTCTTGTATTTTTCTTTAACCATCTGATTTTTTGTCTCACTTTCTAGGAATTGTTTTGGGAAGTACCTTGTGTTTCTGACAGTTGCCTGTTAAATTAGTGAAAGTCTTACCTGCAGGTTTAAACAAAGGCAGTCTTTGCTGTAAAAGAGATACTAATGTTGAACAGTGCATCAGTTAATAGCATTATTTTTTACTCAAGTGCTTTTCAGATACTGTAGTGTAGCATATGAATGAGAATAGAGAGTGATTAAAAAGGCTTTGGAAATTACATTTTTAGAGATTGAGGTCTCTTGAATTAAAAAAAAAAGCTCTGATACTAATATCCTTTTTGAAAATTGACATGTAAATCTTGCTTCTATCAAGCAGCGGTGAGATGCATAAGCTTTACATAAATAACTAATTTTAAGTAAATTGTTTTAAGCTTTTACACTTTTGTTTGCCTACACAAAACAAAAGGAGATTTTTGGTGGAGGTAAAGCTCAAACAAAAATGTAGCAAAATCTTTCAATGTAATTAATATTCCTAATATAAGAATAAACAAGATGTTATTTCTTGCTTCCATCTCAAACACAGATTGTTGTCTCTTTTTCTTAGCTGTCATGGTAACACATTAGACTGTCCACTTGTTATATTTTCATTTAAGTTGAAGTTAAGAATGAGCCATAATATATTTAAACTAGATTTACCATAGGTTGGAATGCTATTAATTTCACATTGAAATTTGCAAAATGTGATTAGAAGAATTTCATTCATGTGAAGATGAGTACTAACCACTGGGCAGTTGTTACCATGACATGAGTTCCTTCTTATAATTACTTGAAACAATGTTAGACAATTGGAGGAAGGGGTAACTATTAAGCTGTTGTAAAGACATTTTTACTTGTATTTTAAAATACTTTGGATATAAATTTCCCCCCCTTTCTTAAATGTTTCAGTAGTATTTCAGGCACTTACTTTTTAAGTAGCTTCTTGTGCAAAGTCATTTTATTTTGCTTTTTTTTTTTGCCATTCTTTAGAAGCGGGTCTGTCTACTTCTGTGCTTTTCCTTACCATATAGTTTATGCCTTCATTTTTACCTATAGTCCTTTTACTTACTGCTGTAGACTTGTCATGGCCTTCACTTTCCATTGCTTGCCCTTCCAAAAGCAGTGTTTTTCTGTTGTGTATACCTTTTGGGACAAGAAGCCCTCCTCCTTAGTGTGTTTGTACATAAACAATCTTTCAGCTCTAACGCAGAGCGTACATGACATTAGCAAACACAGTGGCTGTTTAAGTTTGTTTTGTTGGGTGGAAAAAGCTTCTTTATGTAGATTGGGTCGCTTTCCATAGTCACAAACATGACCTCTGGTGTTAAAAACTGTGGTTTTTTAATACTATGGAAATGCTGAGGTTTTGTTGTACTTTCAGGTTCTGCATTAGCAGCTAATGTCTGCAAAAAGATCACAGGACGTCTCACTAGTGCTATAGCCAAGCAGGAAGATGTGTCTGTTCAACTTGAGGCACTGGATATTATGGCTGACATGCTGAGCAGGTAAACATCCCTTTCTTTAATATGCTGGTGAATACTCATAAATATTCCTTAAAGCTTGAACTTCAGTTTTCCAAATGTTAAAGTCAAATTACTCAAAGTTATATGAAATAATATGGTAATATTAAGTACAGATGAAACTTTATTTAGAAAAAAAGGTGAATGTATTGAAGATAATTGATTGTCAATGGAAGAAATTGATAGATCAATTATTATTTAATCTTCTGAGAACTGTAGTTTTAAGCTTATTTTAATGTTTATTGCTTTGAGGATACATTTTAAACTGATTTCTTCTTTTAAAAACTTCCAAAAACTGAAATTTAAAGCCTTGATTGGAATCTTTGTGATGTTTGGGGAATATTTGAAGGATTGTTTTACAGTATATGAACAAAGTTATCTAGATTCAATTGGTTTTGAGTTTGTGTTTTGTCTATTTTAAGGCAAGGAGGACTGCTTGTTAACTTCCATCCTTCAATTCTGACCTGTCTGCTCCCCCAGCTGACCAGCCCAAGACTTGCTGTGAGGAAAAGAACCATCATTGCTCTTGGTCACCTGGTTATGAGTTGTGGCAATATGGTTTTTGTTGACCTCATTGAACATCTGTTGACAGAGCTGTCTAAAAATGATTCCATGTCAACAACTAGGACCTATATACAGTGTATTGCTGCTATCAGTAGGCAAGCAGGTCATAGAATAGGTAAGAAAAATATATAAATTTTTTACTTTGAAGTTTTTTGGTGAGAGTAATTACTTAGCTAATTTTTTTGTCTTACCAGGTGAATATCTTGAGAAAATAATTCCTTTGGTTGTAAAGTTTTGTAATGTAGATGATGATGAACTGCGAGAGTACTGCATTCAAGCCTTTGAATCTTTTGTTAGGAGGTAAGTCATTAATGGGTACCTATTTCAGGCTTTCTTAAGATCTAATAGTGTGTCATTTAGTTGTAAGGTGTCAAGAGACAGTCTCCTTCATACAAAATATTCTTGAAAGCTTTGAGCTGGAACAGTTCTTACAACTCTATATTGTAATTTAACTCTTAAGCAGTGTGTTAGGTCTGTACAAACTTTCTACTGTGCCATTGCTGCTTGTGCAAACAAGAGGTGGGAAGTATTGTAATAATATTTGTGTCCAGTACTGGTGATAAAAAACTGGTCTCCAAAGGCATATCTGAGTTCTCTGCAACCTTCAAATCTAGCAGATCCTGGTACACAGTGGCATTGCCCTTTCTGACCTTCCCTTTGAATTTCTGTAGTTCAGATGGATGCCTTGATGTTGTCTTGGCTAATGTTTCCAAAATACAGTATGCAACATGAAATCTTTTAGGAATATTTTAGTACTTCAAAGTAATTTGACATTGATTGTATTTTTATATTACACAGGTGTCCTAAAGAAGTTTATCCTCATGTATCTACTATTATAAACATTTGTCTTAAATATCTTACTTATGATCCTAATTACAATTATGATGATGAAGATGAAGATGAAAATGCTATGGATGCTGATGGTGGTGATGATGATGATCAAGGTATCTTCTCTTTTTTTGGTTTGGGGGACAGGATGACCTTTTGATCCTGCACCCATCTGAGAAAATTGGTGTGGATGGTATTACTCCTGAGTACCAGCATTTGAATGACTATTTTGTACCTCTTTTAAACATAGCTAACGAACTCACTTCTTGGAATAAAAGTATAGGATGTTGTTGCTGGAGATCAGTAATTCTGAGGGTGAACATAAAATACAAGATAAATATTTTAAAATACTTGAAAGGTGGAAAAAGTCAGAAGTGTGTGGCATGATATAACTAAAGTGAGAACATCCGTTAATGAATTGAAAATACATATACAGCATAGGAAAGGCTTCTCACTACTTTCCACTATCATCTATTGGTACCTGATGCATAAAATCAGAATAGATGGAAAATGACCCAATATTTTTGGTAGGATAAAAGTATTTAAGACTGAAAGGCATAAGGTATTTTATTGTTAATATCGTGGCAAGCATTGCCAGATGTAAGCTTTGTGAAAACTTGGACACGTAAGTAATCTGAACTGAGAGCATAACATTCTCATTACTTAAGGAAGGACTGAGCTGCATAGTTGTTGCTTTAAGACCTGAAAAATCTATATTGCTTATTTTATACTTTTTTGTTATTTTTGGGGATGCTATATAGTTTGATTCACCCCTAGAAAGAAGCAGACAGAATAATTTGTTGAATCTTGATCAGCTAGTATTCATTGTTGCTTTGTTGTTTATGTCACGAATAAAGAGGAATATGCTTGAAATCAGTAGTCAGGCTGGAAGTATGATGGGGAGCTCCTGTTCCTATTTGCAGTTTAAATTAATATGTGTACGAGACTAGCGTGAAAAAATTGGCTGAGAATTACAAGTTAGGCTGTTTAGAAGACTTTTTATATGTATGGTTTTTAACATAATTCTGAACCTATTTCTTAGTGCATCTTATGCAAAGAACCCAACTGTGTTCTTTTTAATTGTTTAAAATAAAACTTGATGCTTTGCTTGTCTAGACTTGAACATATGCATAATTTCTTTTTTCAAGGAAGCGATGATGAATATAGTGATGATGATGACATGAGCTGGAAAGTGAGGCGTGCAGCTGCTAAGTGTCTGGATGCTGTGGTTAGCACACGACACGAAATGCTTCCAGAATTCTACAAAACTGTATCTCCTGCTTTAATATCCAGATTCAAAGAACGTGAAGAGAATGTTAAAGCAGATGTTTTTCATGCATATCTTTCTCTTTTGAAACAAACTCGACCTGTGCAAAGTTGGCTTTGTGATCCTGATGCAATGGAACAAGGAGAGACACCTTTGACAATGCTTCAGAGTCAGGTTGCTTGTGGAGATTTTTGTTATCTTTGAGAAGCCATGTTGAAGTTGCACCCTGTTCATAAGGATAGTTCATTCTGTGTGCTCTATCGTGCTTTCTTTATACCCGGGTTACGCTTTATTCCTGTAGTACTAACATAAAGAGCAAGCTGGGTAAACTGGCCCAAAAAAATGCAGCAGTCTTAGAAACTGAGATTAACTCATACAAATGTGCTTATTTTGTCAGTTGTTTACTCACCTGTAAGAGTTGCGTGTCTTATGTCATTTAGCCAAATTGCCAAAGTAGGAGTTACTTTGTGCGTAAAACTTGATAAAACAAGATAAAACTTGATCTGCTGCAACGTATTTTATTTACAGAATAAAAAGGATAATGCTGAAAAACTTCTCGAAGGGAATTATTTAGGTGACTTTTCAATTGTTGCTCTCTACAGTTTTATTAATGCAAATCACCTTTCAAAGCTAAATTACTTTTTTTTTTAAAGCAGTTATTTTCAATCTTTATTTCCCAGTGTTTCTGTAACTTCTCTAGTTCTGTAGAGAAATCAGAGGGTTAGGTTGCACATATTTCTTTATATCCCCCCCAGTGAAAATAATAATGAAAGAAATACCAGCTATTGAATCAATTAACAGATGTGTGATGATTACAGGTTCCCAACATAGTTAAAGCCTTGCACAAACAGATGAAGGAGAAAAGTGTGAAGACTCGTCAGTGCTGCTTTAACATGCTGACTGAGCTGGTAAACGTGTTACCTGGAGCCCTAACACAGCATGTTCCTGTACTTGTACCAGGTATGAGAAACACAGCATTAACTTAAATACTTACTGATAAATGGTATGTGAAGTTCTGAAACATCAAAATATTTAAGTCGTGACTGCATTTTTTACAAGAGCTTTGAAGTGTGGCTCCTGTTGAAATAAAATGGCAAAAGAATCAGCTATTATGTGGATCCATATAAATATTTTAGTTATATATTTCCATTAATCTTGAAAAGAAGATTGAAGGCTTTTTTCTTCTTTATAAGAAAAAAGAAGTTAATTTGCTTCTTAATTACAAGATCAAACTGCCTTCTTTTCCATCCCAACAGAGAAAAATATTGTCCATAGTTTAGCTTTTAAAACTTAAAATGTTGAAATTTGAAGTCATGGTGGAAAGTAGGGTTGGAAATGTTAAAGGTTCAGAATTTCTTTAAAATTAAGAAAATATGTCATAAACCATTGAATGGCCTATATATTTTCATAGAGGAAGCTTGAAAACTAATTGGTTGAATAGTATTGAAAGGGATTTGGAAGCATTCGGAAAGATGGGGAGCTGGAAGACATAAATTCAGTATAGCTGCCTTCCTTCAGAAATTTTGAAGTATTCTAGCAGACTCTATAAATACCTGCCCTAAAAATACATTTTTTTGGTCTCTTCCAGGAATAATTTTTTCACTGAATGACAAATCAAGTTCTTCTAATCTGAAGATAGATGCTTTGTCCTGTTTGTATGTGATCCTCTGCAATCATTCTCCCCAAGTCTTTCATCCTCACGTTCAAGCATTGGTACCTCCAGTTGTAGCTTGTGTTGGTGACCCATTTTACAAGATAACATCAGAGGCACTTTTGGTTACCCAACAACTTGTGAAGGTTATTCGTCCTTTAGACCAGCCTACTTCCTTTGATGCTACTCCTTACATCAAAGATTTGTTTACTTGTACTATCAAGAGATTAAAGGCTGCTGACATTGATCAGGAGGTGAAAGAAAGGGCAATATCTTGCATGGGTCAAATAATTTGTAGCCTTGGTGACAGTCTAGGCACAGACCTGCCTAGTACACTTCAGATCTTTCTAGAGAGACTGAAGAATGAGATCACTCGGTTAACAACAGTGAAGGCCATGACATTGATTGCTGGTTCTCCTTTGAAGATAGATTTGAGACCAATCCTTGGGGAAGGAGTTCCTATTCTTGCTTCTTTTTTGAGAAAGAACCAGCGAGCTTTGAAGCTGGGTACTCTTTCTGCGCTAGATATTTTAATTAAGAATTACAGTGACAGCTTGACGGCTGCCATGATTGATGCAGTCCTGGATGAGCTTCCACCTCTGATTAGTGAAAGCGATATGCATGTATCACAGATGGCCATCAGTTTTCTGACAACGCTGGCTAAAGTATATCCTTCCTCCCTGTCAAAGATTAGTGGCTCCATTCTCAATGAACTTATTGGGCTGGTAAGATCACCCTTACTTCAGGGTGGAGCACTTAGTGCCATGCTAGAATTTTTCCAAGCTTTGGTTGTGACTGGTACAAATAATTTAGGCTATATGGATTTACTGCGCATGTTAACGGGTCCAGTGTACTCGCAGAGCACAGCACTTACTCACAAGCAGTCTTACTATTCCATTGCCAAATGTGTTGCTGCCCTTACTCGAGCCTGCCCTAAGGAAGGACCGGCTGTTGTAGGTCAGTTTATTCAAGACGTTAAGAACTCAAGGTCCACAGATTCCATTCGTCTTTTGGCTTTGCTTTCTCTTGGGGAGGTTGGGCATCACATTGATTTAAGTGGACAAATTGAGCTGAAGTCTGTAATACTGGAAGCGTTCTCTTCTCCCAGTGAAGAAGTCAAGTCAGCGGCGTCATACGCCTTAGGCAGTATTAGTGTTGGCAATCTTCCTGAGTATCTGCCATTTGTCCTACAAGAAATAACCAGTCAACCTAAGAGGCAATACCTTCTTCTGCATTCCTTGAAAGAAATAATTAGCTCTGCGTCAGTGATTGGTCTCAAACCATATGTTGAGAACATCTGGGCCTTACTCCTGAAACACTGTGAATGTGCAGAAGAGGGTACAAGGAATGTTGTTGCTGAATGCTTGGGCAAGCTTACGTTAATAGACCCAGAGACTCTGCTTCCACGACTCAAGGGATACTTGGCATCAGGTGAGGAGTAGTAGCAATGCATGTACGTATTGTAGCAGATGGCTTTATGATACCTGTTAATAAATTGATCTAGTTTTTCAAATTATTTGCTTAAATGGTGGGATCCTCTTGAAGTTTTGCTCCCTCCCACCAAACAATGGAAGGTTAAGATTTTCTGGTTTTACTAGAAGTTGTTGGTCATGCACAACGAGAAGTACTTGTGTTCTGCTTTTAGACTTTTTATTTCAGTTAACAATGTTACATTTAAGAAGGAGCTATAAACTTAAAGGGGAAGGAGCATGGGCGACTGAGGGACAAATTAACAAACCAATTGCAACATTTTGACCTTTTGGTGTAAACTACTATATTCCTGATTTTCAGATAAGGATTCTGAAATTTTTAAGCATTAGGAAGGATCTTTTTACATAATGAATCAGTCTTATATCAAGAACCATATTCACGTGTTTTCTTCATGTGCTTTTTCTGTAAAGGGAAGAGTTTTTTTGTAGGTCTATTTGTAATAATAATTAATCTGTTTTAATAGGCTTATTGCTCAAATTTTCTATAGGGGATACCATTTCATGCTTATTACAATGCTATGGTAATTCCCCCCTTTTTAAAATGTTTTATCCATAGATTTATTTGAGTCACGTATTGCATCGCTAGTAATAAATAGCATTTCTTGTTTGCTGTTCTTATGAGTATTAGTAGTCTAAGAGGAATGAGTGGCATTGAACATGATTTAGATTCTGTTGTTTTTCTATTTTAATCTTGCATGTTCACACTTTTGTTTCATATTAGGGTCCTCATATGCTCGAAGTTCAGTGGTTACTGCTGTTAAGTTCACTATTTCTGATCATCCACAACCCATAGATCCACTCTTGAAGAACTGCATAGGTAAGTACTCTACTTATACTGACAGCTTCTATGTTTTCAGGCAATAGAATTACATTTAAAATTTGTTCTTTGTGTTACCAGAAATAAATATTTTGAAGATGTTAGAATTAGCTGCTAATGATAATTATTAGAAGAGTTACAAGATATTTCCATACTAGCCAATTACTTCTATTAACACTAATTTATTTGAATTCTGACCAGCAAAAATTGTGTGATTAAAAATTCTGTGTATTGAATCTGTGATGGGCAATACAAGAAGCTAGGGTTTTTAGTAGGATGGGATCCAAAAGCTGATTTCCTTTCCCATGTTTTTGCCAAATTATATCAGTTTGATGTAGTAAGGTGTACTATGTTCACTCAGAAGTGTAGTCTTGGGAATATTTTACATTCAGTACTTAAAACATGTATGCTTGTGTGAACTATTCTGAGTGTTACCAGGTTTTGAATTGTAAATACAGGTCGTTATGATTCTGTAACGTTTATGGTCTGAAACCATTTGGAATTGTGTATATTTTTATACAAGGATAAGGTAATCAGAGCTTTCAGTGTAACATTAGTATGATAAAGACCTATGTGATGCTGTGGCTTTTTTTAAATCTTTTTTCATTTATATAACAAGGTATTGTAGGTTTTTTTAATATGTTATGGTGAATGTTTTATGCTTGATTAATTACAGGTTTAAAGATCTGTAAAAAAATCTTCTATGCTTCTTAACCTAACAGGGGGGAAAAGATCTATCCTTAAAAGCATAAAGTTTTGTGAAGAGCAAGGTTTTATTTATAGGGAAATGAAGTCAGTTACTATGTGTTATCTTCATCAATAAGCGCTTTTTTTCTTTTTTTTAATATTATATTCAAGAATTATGCTTGTAGGTTTTTCCCCCTCCCACTGAAGCTGCTGTGCCCCTTTGGTTTCTGGAAATATTTATTGATTATTCAGTCAAAAAACTATCAGTATCTAGTGTTTTAAAAATCTCCGTCATTTTGAGTTTTGTTACCTAGTGTTTTGGTGGGCGTTTGTTTTTTACACCTTGTTGGTTTTCTCCTTGGAAAATGTTCACTCCTCATGGAAGTTGCTAGTACAACTTCACAAACATTCAGGATATATTCATGCAGTCATTTATTTTAACAAAGCTGGGCTATAGAAGTATAGAAGAATCTAATTTAAAAATGCCCACAGGTAGGGTGGATGGGAGAGGTGGTGCTACATTAATATATACTGAGTAGGCCTATTTTATAGTCGTTAAGGTATTCTCAGTGTATGCCCGTTTGTGGGTTAAAAATCAGTATGTCGATAGCTTCCTTTAGAGGTGTTCTCAAATTCTTGAACTGCAGAAATTGAAATTGGTTTTCTAATGCATATTTCGAGAGAATTTTAATAAATGGAGAAAAGGAGAGGTTAAATGTAATTTTCATTAATTTACATCATGTATCTTTAGAAAAAAGTTGAAATGTCATTGTGATGACCATTTATTTTGATGGTGTTTCTTCTACTATTGTTTCATTATATGAAATGCTATATAACAATTATATTAATACTTTTCTTATGATTATAATTAATCCTTTATTTGTGTAATCATTCTGAAATAGCAGGTGTCTGTTACATTAAAATAACTCGTCCACTAAATATGTCTTGTTGAAAGTTTAAAACTAAGCAAAGATATTTTTAAAGTTGCAAATGTAAAAGATCCTCATAGGTTGCTTTCTTTCTGCATGTGATTGCAGGTGATTTTCTGAAAACTCTGGAGGACCCAGATCTCAATGTCAGGAGAGTAGCCCTAGTGACATTTAATTCAGCTGCCCACAATAAACCATCCTTGATAAGGGACCTCTTAGACACTGTGCTTCCTCATCTTTACAATGAAACAAAAGTCAGAAAGGAATTAATCAGAGAGGTATGTTAACTGAGAAAAACAGTGCTAAATATATGTAAGTAGATTATTTTTTTAAAAGATGTTTATTTCTTAACTCTTTTTTTTTTATTCACTGACAGGTGGAAATGGGACCATTTAAGCATACAGTTGATGATGGGTTGGACATAAGGAAAGCAGCTTTTGAGTGCATGTATACTCTATTGGATAGCTGTTTGGATAGACTAGATATATTTGAATTCTTAAACCATGTTGAAGATGGTCTGAAGGATCACTATGATATTAAGGTTAGCTGTCATTTTTCTCTGTGAAAACAGGGACTTTGTCAAAATATTTTTTAAATCGTGAATAGACTGAAATGGTAAAAATACTACTTCATATGCTTAAGTACTTCACTACATTTGCCACTTTCATTAAAGTGTGACTGTTCAAAAGGTTACACAGCATTGTAGGAAATATATCTCCATGTACGTGCCAGGTGTAACTTGTTGAATTGGTTTTTTCCTCACCCTAGATGCTCACCTTTTTAATGTTGGTGAGACTGTCTACCCTTTGTCCGAGCGCGGTGCTGCAGAGATTGGACAGGCTCGTCGAACCTTTACGTGCTACATGTACAACTAAGGTATTTCAGTTTATTTAAGTTCATTATTTTGTATTTTCTTATCGAAATATAAATGAACTCGTGTGTAAAGAATACTGCACTGCTGCAGCATTTCCTGAGTTATAGTTGATAAGCTGCAGTAGGCAGGACAATTAGATTAGAAATGAATGGATCTTTGTACAAGTGTTAAATTTATTTAAATTACAAATGGAGAGGTAGATTTGTAAGCTTCTTTTTAAAAATCCTCTGTTTCTTTGATGCCTTTTCTTTTGTTCCGTAAAAATTTAGCTGACACTTGGGCAACTTGTAAATCTCACTTCATTATAAGTAGTGAAACTGGAATACTGAGGGTTTTTCTGACTTCTGATGGTGGTGTTGTTTCAGACAAGCATTTGTCTGATGAAGGCAGTGTAAAGTAGTCCTGGTTTTGTTAGGCTTTTTGTCATTTACCCCACCTCTTCTTCATTTATATTACAAGATTATTGGATCTTTGTGATTAGTCTCCTTCCATTCCTGCTCTGGTCTTGACTCACCTGCATGCTCTGACAGTCATTTATTGCCTGATTTACCTTGCTTTTCCATTACTTTAGTCTGCTGTATTTCACATCACAAAAATTGACTGCTTTTAATTATAATTTATGTTTGTATCACTGAAGCATCTCTGAGAATTGCAGCAGAAGGTTAAGCAGTTATTCTAATGAAGGTCAACTTTTTTGAAAAGTTCTGTTCTCTGGAGGCTGAGAGGACTGTGATAATAGCAGTTTAATGTCATTTACTGACCTTACTAGCTAAAGGTTGGCTGCTATAATTGCTTTGATTTGGTGATTGACTTGGCAGCTTACAACTTTTTTCTGCTTATCTTGCAGTGTTCAAGCTTCAGTCTATTTGTAAACTGCTGGTAAAAATTCTGCTAAAAAGATGTTTGGGGGTATTTTTTGTTTGGTTGGTTTTTTTAAGAGCTTAGATCATTTTGAGAAGAAATACGTTTTTTTAAGGTGCATTTTTTAAGGTGGATATAGAGGGGGGGTCAAGTAAAGTTTCAAACATATTTTCATTTTTTCTGTAGGTAAAGGCGAACTCAGTGAAACAGGAGTTTGAAAAGCAAGATGAACTAAAACGATCTGCTATGAGAGCTGTAGCAGCACTTCTAACCATTCCAGAAGCAGAGAAGAGTCCATTAATGAGTGAATTTCAGTCACAGATAAGCTCTAACCCTGAGCTGGCAGCCATCTTTGAAAGTATCCAAAAAGATTCATCATCCACTAACTTGGAATCAATGGACACTAGTTAGATGTTTGTCCAAAACGGGGACCATTATGTTGAACCATATGATGCACTGAATTGACAGGTTATGAGTAAGAAACAGAAAAAGTATCTAATCTACACATTGTTCCACTTTATTTACCTTTATGGAGACAGGCTTTTCCCATAATTGCTTTTCTAGCATTTGTTCCAGAAATGTATTTCCATAGTCCAGAGTTTAGCCACTCTTGTTTTAGTGGATTTGGCCACACTTGGGAATTAAAAAGTTGACTCATGGTGTATGGAAATAAGTTCCAACATCCATTTGCCCTGTAATGTTTAGGATTAAAATGTCGAAGTTTTGTGACCATGATTTTTTTTCTTTTATTCATTCTTTCTACTTGTAAACAAAAAAAAGGGGGGGTGAGGGGGGATTGGGAATCAAGTGTCCAGGTGCACCATGTTTTTTGTATAACTTTTTATTCTTTTTTTGTTTCAGCTTCATAAATTGGTTTGGCTGGCAGATGAATTATGTGTAAGATTTATTATATTAAAAAGAGAGTTTGGGCACAGTTCAAAAAGAGCAGACATAAATATCATTTTTACAGGTGTGGGGATTAGAAAACCAGTATCCCTGTTGTGCACACTAATTTTGCATGAGCAAGTTTACAAATATATATTGTCTGTAAAACAGCATGTGCAGTTTATTCGTAATGCAAGTTAAAATAAGTTCTACTGTATCAGTGCAGTTTTCAGGTATTTTGACATACAGGCCATTCATACACGAAGGGATGAATGAAGGTTTGTTGTCTTAAACTGGCTTTTTAAAATGCTAGTAATATGACCCTGCAGATGTTCTTACAGTAAACATGACAATTTCTGCAGTTTTCATGGGTTTTCATTCCCAAAGACTGGATCCACTGGCACTGAGGTGGACAAACCATAAGATTGGAAGGAAACAAGATGAGATGGAGGTAAAATGAGTGGAGAAAACAAGAGCTGCTCAGTGGCTCCTAAACTCGGGATTCAACTTTGCTTTTGTTATAAAAGTATGAAGGAAGTTTCTTCAGAGGATTATATCTCCTATTCTTCATCTGATGGCTTTTGTTAAGGCACTCTAATATATGGTGTTACCTAGATGAGTGTTGCCAGACCATCATTTTCTTCTGGCATATGGGACCACCAGTAGGCTGCAATGCTGGAAGTATCATACAGTATCCTGGTGAGACAGGAAACAGAGAATTCTGGCCAAAAGAATGGAGAGAGAGAGATAGAGACAGAGAGAGACAGCAAACAGAAGAAAACATTCTTCTGTGGATAAGCTGAGGTAATTTAGAAGTGGACCAGAAGCGGATAGCTGGTAGTCTCACAATGAACTGGATTTGGGAATTTAATAACAAAAAAATGGGAGATCACTGCCTCATTACTTGTTTCACGCAACTGCTTAGTTGTCTTTTTCTTTTTTTCAAAGTCAGATATTAATTTTAATTTTTTTAGTTAACTGGTATTTTTTAACTAGTTTGTTCTTTTGGAAACCTGTTACATGGGTACATGGCATAAGCTGCTATGGGGACTAAACAAGCATTCATTTTTATGACCTCAGAGACAGTTTCCTTTGAGCATTGGGGCTTGGGGGCAAAATCTTCACCTGACATGCTTGCAGCTTGGGAAAAGCAGAGGAGATACTGGTACATTTAACTTTAATAGAAGGACCTGAACAAAGAAGTCTATGAACTCATTCAGTAGTAACAATTCTAATGCTGTAGAAAATTTTGAAAATGTAGCTTTCTCTGTCTCCAAAGTCTTCATACTAATGTAACAATTGTCTTCTAGAAGTAGAAATAAATGAGATTAAACATACCAACATATCTAAATGTCATGAAAAGGAGTGGGATGACTAGAGAGAAACCATACAGTAGAAAAAGCACTGTGAATTAGGTATATGTTGTCTTACTGTATAACTCATCTACTTCAATTGCAGCAATATACAGGCCTCTTAATTAAGAATCTGTTGTGCTAATTGGTTGTCAAACTAATCTTTGAACTTTCTGTGTGAAGTTTTCAGAGTATATTAAAATCTTTTATAGATCTAAAGTTAGGTGTGAGAATGGTATGATAAACATGAAATGTGAGGCCAAAACAGGAAAAGGGAGTAGGTGACAATGGTAAGTGAACAGAATATTCGTAGCTGAGAGATTTGTGTGTGCTTATGTGCTACCAGAACATAGCACCTGATGTGGTGGAGGCAGATCATCTTTGTTTTACAGTACATTACAGTGGAGCAAGCTTAAGGACGGAAGAGAAAGTTGAGCTACATTACGTAGTGAATGATTTCTTGCAAGAGAGTAATCTTCACTTTGACCACTGACGAAGCAGGTGGGAACGTAAGAATTAAGTCCTCCCTGTAAATTGCGGAAATTCTGAGTGTGGTTGTCTCCACGTAGCAGTTAGTTATTTTGGTGGGAAGACAAATACATGAAGATTGTAACTGCACCATAATTACTGAGATAATTTATTAGTGTTAAAAAATCTAACCATGTTAGGTGTTGAAATTCCACTCACTTTCACTGGAATACTAGATTGAAAGTTTTCTTTGGTTTTCCCTCTGTATATCCAAGTATTTGTATAAGTCTAGTGTGTTTATGCTTTTAGATCAACTACATTCATGTAATTCTGTTAAGGAAGATGTCAGGAATACCTGTAGCTGTTTTTTAAATGCTAAATATTTGAAACTAAAATATGAAATTTCTCTCACTAAAACAAAACCAGAATTCTGAAAGGCTGCTCTTAAGTTTGGTAAAATTAGAACTTTCTATAATATTTTTCATCACTTTGCACACAGACAGTTGAGACCAATTAACAAGCTTGTGCATAATATAGAAATGGTTGGCCAGTCTTCGCATAGTAGATTCTTGGCTTAAAATATTTTTGTATCTCAAAAGTACTTTGTGCTCTGTTTTTCAGTGAAAGAACTTGCCATCCTTACAAGAGAGGTTTTTTTCTAAAATTATAAATTGAAAACTACCACTACTTCAAGAACGCTGAAGTTCAGTTATGTAAATTTATTTTTTATATAATTTTCCTTCAAAGTATGGTATCTAATATAGCAGTTGACAAAATAAAGAGAGCTGTACTACTTCCCGGTGTATTTTTATGAGGTGTACAAAGCAGTACATAGGCATGTAAACAGCATTGCTTCCCTCAAATGAAGGATTATTTTAAAATTTCATCAACCCAAAGATAAGAATTAAAAATCTGTATCTCCTAGTGTATTTGCCTTAAGAGATGTTCTCGATAATGAGGCTTGGAACAAGTTCACCCTGCACTGGTGGACTTAGCAGTAGGGATTTAGCAACTGTTCTCATATTTACTGGTACTTCCCCTCCCTTGGCTCCACTTTTAAAAGCAAAGTAACATGTGGCCTTGGAAGTGTGTGTGTGTGGGTTGTTTTTATTTTGTGAATCCTGATCATTGTGACTGAAATGACACTTGTTTCTGCCAAATACCAAACAGTTAAACCTGCAGCCTCTGGGTTTTATTTCCCTGTTGCTCTAAACTTCAGATAAAATGTGTATTTTGTTGTTGCTGTTCCTAAAACTAATTTTGAAAAAATGAAAATAATAGTCATTTTATTACTTTTTTTTCCCCTCCTTGATTCCTCCTTGCTATGAGATAGGAGGATATGAGTGCTGCACTACTAAACATGAGCAGGTAGAGATTCCGGCAGCGAGCGTTGCTCCCTGCCCTAGAAGAGCTTTTCGGTATAGTTATAACTCTCACACTAAAATCCATGCTTTTCATCAGTATCCATTTATAATTTTTCATTGTATCTGAGTTTGGGGAAGGAGTTCTTAAGAATAATGAAGTAAATTAATCTTCCATGAGCAGCATTGGTGAAACAGGGAAGCTTTCTGCAAATGAAGCTTTTGTGAGAATCAAGCAATTTTGTCTCAGTATGGAGTTAGACTTCTTTAAATTTGTTTCCACCTCGTGAGGCTTTAATATTTCCATGTAACCTTAGATGAGGAGAAAACTTCCTTCGGAAAGGACATCTATCACCCAAAACAAACAAAAGGGTTTCTGCTGATGTTCATCTGTGTGTTTTGGTTTAGAACATAACACTGAACCACAGAAGAAATAAAAATGTGTTTCTGAGAACAGTATGGACACTGGCTGGAAGACACGTTAACTAAAATGTAGTGCTGAGAAAGACAAAAACAAAGTGAGACTATTTTAATTTAAAATAATTCTCTCTGTGTTCTGCCTTTGATCATACTTTTGAAGAATGGGAAATACAGAAGGGAAAGAAAAAAGTAATTGGCAAGTTTAAGTTCTTGTGATCCCAGAACTTAAAGGGGTAATTTCTATTCTCTGCTTCTTCTTCTTCTTAAAAAGAGTATTTTGATAAAAGCGTATAGTAATTTTGAAAATACTTTTATTCTGAAGGAGTTTATATTGGTTTTGTTATGTTTTTGGGGGTTTTTTTCCTTTTATTCTGCAGAAATTATTTCCCTTCTTGGGTGGATTTCTCCCACTTGACAATTATGAGTTAGTTTAATAAAGCTGCTGAAGACTTCAGGAAATAAGCTGTGTCACTTGGTTCAGTGCAGTAAAGATATTCCTATAGAAGAAGTTTGCACCTCCTTCTTTTCCACTGATCTTTTATTAATAGATTAAAAAGACCCCAGTTCTATATGACTGTAGTTTCCATTCAACACCTAGCCTTTCTTCTCTTCAGCTGAACAAGTATTGGACTCCTAATCATCTGATTACTGTTACTTTCCATGCCACCCTTCCTGAGGATTCTTGATACTGTAATCTCAAGTCTTCTGGAAGACTTTTTTTCTTCAGTCCTTACTAAGGTTTTGCTTAGAAGGCTCAGGCTTGTCTCCTGGATCTACATTTTCATTGTGCAAATGCTTTCATTTATTGCATGTAGTATCTGTTTTACAGAGGGATGTCATGCAGAGATGCCATGTGTACATGCAACTGATTGCTATTTTTGACGGACTTCATAGCTCGTGTACTCCCCTCTGCAGTGAAAATGCCTAACATATCTAGGGACAAAACAATGTGTTCCACAGAATTCCATGGAATGTGGCTTCATGTAAATTTTTCTCTTGCCCTTCAATTCCAAAATACTCACACTATATCAAATGATCTAAAGCTCTAGCCCAGCTTGCCAGTAAAAAGGTATTTTGAATTCTAACAGCTAAAGTCTGCCTACTGAAGGAATGTATGGGAGGAGCTACTTTGATTCTTTTCCCTTCACAGCTGGCAACTTTGAAGTGTCAGCCACATTTGACAGAAGGGTAAAAAAAGAATTTGGATTTCCCATCATCAATTCCTTTTCAAAGTCAAACATTACCATATTTTTTTCCAAATGTGCAGATGATCAAATGAGTCTTTTTTAAGAGGAATGTAGTAAAGTAAAATTACTGAGTTTTACAGAGTTCTTGTTTCTCCTAACACTGTAGGTTGAAAATCCATGACTCTGGTTTGAAATGTGACTTGTTTGCAAAAACCATCTCATCATCAAAATTGAAGTGCGGAACAGAAGATGCAGATGGACAGCGATGGTTGATTTTAATACCTTGGCAAGGGGCAGCCAAAGAAATACTAAACTCTGAGCTGGTTTTTCATTTGGTACCAGTTTGTGCATATGAAGTGGGTTGAGTTCAACTATAATAAAATGGTGTAATATTTGTATCTGCAGGTAGCCAATATGAAAGATCAAGAAGTTGTTTGACATGGAAGATTCTATACACTGTTCTGACAGTGACCTTACCTTAGTTGTAGATCATTTTCTAGCAAGATGGCAAATTATTTTTGCAGTTCTTCACTCCAGACTTTTGGTTTTTCTTAATACTGGTGTCACTAGGCATTTATTGCTCCAAGACTGCATAGCTTAGCTATCAATGTAATATTCGACACGTTACCCAAATTGTCTTTGATAAAGGGATTGGAAAGAGTGAAGAAACAGTTTGGCAGCAGGCTGGGTTTTTTGTTAGATGTCAACACGTGGAAGGGTGGGAAAATAAAAGGTCCATTGGGAGGTTTATGTTCTTCTATAGGTGGAGGTCAACAAGAATACTGCAGAATATAATGAGCATTCTTTGGTCAAAGTATTCTTTTTTTGCTGTCCTGAAGTGCATCCAGGAACAAAAAAATTGTGATATGACTGGCCAAGTAGACCTGGTAATACCCTGCATGTCTGTGGGATCAGACCTCCCAGCTGAGAGAACACGTGTCTCCTTGAAATTTACGGAAGAGAATCAGACCTGTTTCAAAGAACCCACAAAGGTTGTCATTGCAATATGGATGTCATTTCGTATGCTTTTAGTTACATCCTACAGGAAAGGTACATTCTGTACTGCAGAAAGAAGAAAATGTGGAGCTATTTCACAGCCTGCTTCTGAGCCCGTGTGCAGTGAGGGCCCATTGTTGCGTGTAGTGTGAATGCTGAGCAGAATTGTGACATGGGGACAATGTGCTGCAGAAAAATTCCATCATGTCTGGTCATCATTCAGTTCATATTGCAATGGGTCCTTAAGTGGAAGTATGGAAGCTTTGTTTTGTGCGAGGTAGCAGAGTTATGCTCATTTGCAGGTCTGTCCAGTTTGCTGCAAGAATGCAATACTCTACTTTTTACGTGTATTTTTAATTGTAATTTTAGTAAGTGCACGATTACGTTTCAAGAGAAGGTTCATCCTGAAAATCAGCTTCATGGATCTTCTTTTGGAGAATTCACCTCAATACAATTAAAAATAATTCCTCTGATGGCAGTTAATAGCTGAAACTAGGATTTAATATTTTTAATAATTCCAATAAACTAAATCTTTTTCCAAGGAGGAACCTTAAAATCCTGCTCATATTTTCTTCCTACCTCCCACCTTCAGAAGTGATAAAGAGAAAATGGGAGAGCATTTAGTTTATGTTCTTCTCCTTTATTTAAGTTTTGACACAGTCTAGTGAATAAATATGATTTGAAATAAAGAGTGCTTATGCTGCTTTTTTTTTAAATAAAAAATACGTTTATTTGGAGACTTACTTAGCAACCTGTTTCAGTTAGCTTTGAAAGAGACCACCTCTCTTTTCAGAAAGTGACCTGCCAGTGTTGTAAAGTACAGCTAATACTTGGAACACATCAAAGAGCAATCTCTCTGGATAGTGCTTTGAAAAGGCAAAAAATATAATACAAGATTTAAGTATTTATTTGCAGCTGGCCTTAAATGTCACAGTGTTGTTTCTGAGCTTCTGTACTGTTTGTTTACAAGAGAAATGTTTCAACACATGTACTTTAGGATTGCAAACAGATGATGTCTCTTATTGTCAATGTTTGTTTGCTTTATGTCACTACAAAACCCAGTCTTGCTTGCCTTGTTTAAATCTTGCATACTTTTCCGTAGTTTTGTTCAGATTTCAGCCTATAGCAATAAAACCACATTCATTTCTGACGAGAGCAGATGTTAGAGAAACAGAGAAGCCCTAGGAAATATCTGAGGTCTGCATGCCGAATAGTATGTTTGACTACAAAGATGTCATATGTAATGCACTCCAATTTGAAGACCAGCTATTTCTTTGACAAAGTAGTGGAAATTGATTTATTAAAAGTACAGTATCTGAGAACAACATCAGAAGCTTCTTTGATAAATCTGTTCTTACAGCTGCTTGATCGTGTGACTGAAGAAGAGGCTATTCACTGTCTGCACAGCTCATCAGTGATCTTTCCCAAATGAAGATCCGACTGTTTCTGCCTGGCTGTGCCAGTAAATACACTATCCTATGCTGGTGAATACAGCACAGTGCTGTAGGTTATTTTTGTGCTTGAAAGCAAGATGCTGTGTTGTGTACAGGATATTCCTGTACCCCCAAGTTACCCTTTTGACAGGGCTTTATGAATAAAATTTTAGTACACTGGGATTTTTCTGCAGGGAGCCATGATGCCCAAGACCATTACATTGCATTGCTTAGATCATAAAAATAACTATAATTTTTCCTTTTTGCATTTTTCATAAAGAGCCTTAAATCCCAAGCCCTAAAGCCTTTTAATGAAAGAGAAGTGGTTTAAGTAACTGAAGTATTTTTTGTTTCTTCTATCGGTTGTAGAGTTGGATGTGGTAACAAGCACATGGTACAGTCCCGCTCAATGGAGTAATACACAAATAATATTACTACTCTTGGAAACAACTATTATTTCTTCTTGAGAATGGCAGTAGTAACACCGGGATGATAAAGTATATGCTTTATGCCCCATAATGAAGTTTTCAGAATGCTTCCTGAATATAGCAAAGTGCCTAGGACTATTAATACCATATATATCTGCAAGATTAAAATACCTGCTTGCTAGTAATTATTGATTAATGTGTTCCGTTCTTTCAAGTGGCTAACACTTTAAAATCTCCACTGTCAATATCTGTCCATATGTATACATAGATATCTGAGAGTGGGTGAGTCTGGGTTTTCCATCTTTCAGTGTTTCCATTTTTTTGAAGTTACTCTTCCCTCTGGATGATCAGAATTATATTTGTAGAAGTTACATCAGTCATCTGATTAAAAGGACAATTATTTGATATTTTTCCAATGCTTGGTGTTAAACCGTATAGTAATTTATTTTTCAAAAAAGCTAAAATTAACTCTGACAATGGCTCTTTTCCTGGGAAAGTGATTTTATTACTAATAGTTTCTCAGTGTTTTTGTAAAGCAGTGAAACACAAATCTAAAAAAATTTATTGGTGGTATTTTGATTTCATCATGGGCCTTTTGGACCTCAGGTTTTATACTCTCTGACCAAAAGGTATGTGTACTTCTTGGACCAGAAACCTTTCCATATCTGTTTGAGCAGGCTTGTGCTCTCCCTGTGCTGATTCTACAATTATAAATCTTAAATTGCCTCCTAAAGGTGGAGTATAAGCTAAAATGAGCCTTTCCATTCTTTCCCAATGCACATTATTGCAGTATATCTACTAAGATAAAAAAGATGGGCACTTTCTTTTTTTGCCCATCCAGTTACTTCACCTTGCTGCACTGTCATGGCAGAATCTCCTGTATAAGCTGGTTCTGTGGGCACAGTGAAATGAGAAATTTCAGGAGCCGTTGCAACAAGTTGTTTTCTTCCAGGAGATGGCGCTGTAACCTCATTAACAAACGCCAAAGAAATTGGGCGGGGAAAACTAAGATCACAGATTAGGAAATGCAGGTGTTTGAAGAATAGATTTGAAATGAATCTTGTGAATTTTATTTTTCTTGACAAGCTACCGAAGATTTCTGTTAGGACTGGCTTGCTTCAAAGTTGTGTTTCAATCCTTTACAAGCTGTTTCTAAGGTTCACTTCTGTAGTGTACATTTTGTCGAAGTTTGTGCAGGTGGGTGGCCACCAGGCAATGCTCCTGCAGCCAGGTGTTTGCTGGTGGTCTGGTCTGGGTGACTGGGTACTGCTGCAAGGAGTGCAGTAAATCCCTGGGCCCCACCAGCGGAGTTACATGGCTGAAAAAGCAGATTTCGTAGCATAGTTCCATATTTCTTTCTACTTTACTAATGATTTTCCTTCTCTCAGGCTTTCAGCAGTCAGCTGTAATGGAATGGTGGCTCTTAACATGAGAGACCTCACAAAACTAGGTTTTGGATTCTGGTGAGCAGATGAATGTGTCAGCAGTGATTGCCTTCCTCTGAATGAGTACATTCACGTCTTATGTGGTAAAATTAAGGTGTTTGGGCAACCGCACACTGACTTACTTTTCAGGTCTAGAGTATAAGAAGAGAGGATGGGTACGTTTTTAATTTATATTTCTAATCTAAGTTTCCCTGGCTACTGAAAACTTTTTCTTTTTGGGGGGGGGGGGGGCAGGTATTGTTTTACAACTTGACCATAAACCAAACAAAATATCCACCAAGACCCCAATTACAATGGTAATATTCTCTGATGCTGCAGAACTGGGGTTTCTGTTTGGGAAAGGCTGACCAGAGGGAGGAAAACTAGTAACCAACTAGAATGGGATTCTAAAGAACCACAACTTGTACCATAATTGTAAGAAAAGCTGGGGAAGGTAACTGCCCAGCACTTGTCCCTGGAGATGTCTGTGCAAGCCAACAGCAGCTTCAGGAGCTCACAAACTCTTTTGAGGTGGTTTTGGCAGACCTGCACTTCATGCTATGAGTACTGAAATAAATGCTGCTGTATCAGATGCTCTTAGGGATAGGATTCTACAGAAGTCAAAACATAAAAGTTATTTTATTTCAAGTATACAAATGCAAATACAAAGGTTTGGATACAAACAAACAAAAAAGCCCCAAAAATCTGATAGTTCCTATAAATCTCTGTACTTGGTGCTGAACATTGAAAAGAAAGTGATTAGTGTTTTGAATGATCTGTCCATGCTGCAGTAACTGAGCAGAAATGACTGGAGGTGGAGGCTTGCTTTCTGCTCCAGGCAGCAGTAGAGGCAGAAGAAAGCTGTCAAGTCCAGGGTGAGCAAACACTGACCAAAACTCACCCTTGCAGATGTTCTTCTCAGCCACTGCTATGAGAGATAGCAGAATTTGGATGTCTGACTGAAGCTTCTTTTATCTCACTTGTATCAATTTTTGTGTTTTCAGTCTTGCAGAGGGTTTTATTTGTTTGCTTTTAATTTCAGCCTTTACCCTGGTCCTCAAGCCCTCAGAGCAGAGCTTTTTTCTTAGGTGCCCACAGCTCACACCAGTGCCAGACCAAAAAAAGTTCCTGGATGCCGTTATTGTCTTATTGAGGAGTCAGGGAAAGCTGCAGAGACCTGGCTGTGGACTGACTTCCCACTGCCTCCCCCCAGCTAGGGTCCTGAGCAGGTTTCGCCCCTTTCCACTACAATTTTGCTGTTAGCTTCCCAATATCTTGAAGGATATTCCTTCTCAGTCAAGGAGATCTTGAGAGAGAAGGTCTCATCCCAAAAAGGCCTGGTTTGGTGAGTTGAAGTAGATTCTGATTTTCTAACTCATCCAGCTCTCCTTGCTATTTTTCACTGTTTGCTCAACAAGCCCGTGCTCCTCAGTGGCTTCATCCGTGATGCTCAGAGAATACAATATGCCCATCAGCCTCCTGTTTTTCTTTGGAACTTCCTGTTCAGCTCAGCACTGTTTGTTCACAGCTGTTCCCCTGCAGAGGGATTCCTTCGCTCAGCAGGATCTAAATTCGTCACTCTTAAGCTGACTCAGTCTCTTTGAGCCCCGAACTGTCACTGGTATTCTTTTACAGTGTTCTCAGCAAAAGTACACGGTGTCTTGGCTCCTGTGGCAGATTGACAGAGTTTTCTCATCTGATAGGATGTGTCTTTGATCTACCTTGTTTTTCTGAATTTCACCTAAATTGAGAGTTTCGTTCACTGAGTGGTTTCTCCTGCCAAGTACAATGCAGGGAGCAACTTCAACTTCTGTCTCTGAAAAACAGCTTCAGAATGAAACTGAAACAAAATTTGTGAAGATTGTGAAGATTATGAAGTTTAAAAATTATTTTATTCTCTTGCTTATGGAAACTGGACTCTGTGGGCTTACTGGGGGTCTAAATGTAATAAAACTCAGTGCTGATCTGCCGAACATTATAGCTGAAAAACTGCTGAAGGAAACTGCAGCTTGGATACAAATTTTAGAGTTAGATGTGTCCCTGAGGGAAAAAAGGAAAGGAAAACTAGCTTTTGCATATATTTCAAAACTCAGGTTACAAATACAATCTTAAATTGACCTACCACCTGGATGTGCTAATGCTCCATTTGTTTAAGCTGCCATCAGAACTTGCTGGTTTTGCCAGAACCTAGTTTCAGCTACAAGTTTTGCCTTACAGGAACAGCCTGGGTTTAAGGCATCAAAATTATAATGAATTTACTACGATGATGACAATTCTTTTTGTATGAACAGCTTGTCAAGGATGACTCTTACTGTGCTCTCAGAGTAAAATACCAACTGAAATTGTATCTTAGCTAAAATTAAAGTCAATTTGACAGAACTGTCTTCTTCTCATTCGTAGAGTGATGCTCTAAATATCATCTCTTTTTCAGAAGATGAGGAAGGTAAGGGGTGCCTCCACTGTGCCCCTGGCACACCATAACTGGAAAGGAAAACTGGAACATCCTGAGGCTTGAAAAATTTCAAAAAGGAAAAAGATTTAAAAAAAATATACACTTCGACTGCTCAGTACTTATTATGGAGCAGTTCTGTGCTAATTAGCATGTGTGTGCTGTTTCTGGAAGAACCAAAGCGTATAAAGCTGCGGAGAATGTCATAAAACTGACATGCTTGAGTGCTCTCAGCTATCAAGAAGTGAATGGGTAATTTTAGACATACAAGCAAGCAATGAGAAGCTTTTTTTCAGGCTTCAAATATATCCCTATTTGTGGAGGTCCAATATGATATAGCAAATATTGGAGTAAGGATAAATTGTCCACTTAAAAAACTCTATATCTAGCTGACAAAGCAAAAACTCTCTTGCTAAGTTCATGTAATGTTAAAAGTCAGCGGGAAGAAAATGTCTGAGATTTAAAATTTTTTCTCATGACTGAAATTCAGTGTGAAACAGTTTGGTGCCACTGGTTAGACCACTACCATAGAATGCAATTCAGCTAGGAGCTGAATGGAACAAACACAAGGGCTGGTTTGGTTGTACATTTACATGCTGTCAGCTCCTTTCACTCAGGAACATGACCATTGCTCTAACGGGAAAAGTGGCTGTTCAGCAGTTGCCATCTCTGGCAGGGCCTGCCTCTCCAGCTTCAGGGATAGGTTTGCTTCCATAATGGCAAAGAGGTTACATCGCATTATTCTGGCCAAGATGGGCCTTTATTTGCAGTTTTTACAGCTTTGCTGCCTGAACTGTGGATGTGAATGCTCACCTTGATCTTTCAGATCCAGTTCTTTCATGGTATTTATTCTAGTGAACAACTGAGAGCATAAATCCTCTCTGAGTTACCTTGTGCATAATCCTATTAATTTCTCTAGGTATGAAAAAACCACCCATTTTTATAATTTTTTAAGTTTCAAATTACATTGGCAAGCATTAATATATCTATTTTGGTTTAACTTTGGTGTGTTTTTAAACAAATTACATCTCAGTGTGGCCACAGAGGCCATAAAACCACAAAATGCATATTAACGGATAACAAAAGGACGTAGCATCCTCTGTGATTGTCACATCAGTTAACTTCTGAGAATAATATTTTCATATTATCTCACACTTTCTAAAGCATTTGCTTTAGTCTCAGAGTAGTTATAGGAACTGCACAAGTTAGACAGAAAAATATTGTTCTCCTTCTGTCCCTGCAGAGGTTATCTGGCTCAGCTCTTACAATCTGGTGTGCTTTATCAACTGTACAGCACTGGCTTGACAATAAAGATTATCTTTCCAGAGCAAGGGAGTATCCTGACTTTGGGAAAGTGTTACTATCAGAAGAGAAGCAGCTGAAGGAGAAACAGTGAGATTGTGTGAAGCTGCTGTGAAGCCTCAGATAATTGCTTTTAGGGCTTTAATAAATATAGGTGTATGGTTGTGCTCAATAAATTCTTATATAGGGCTGGGGAGAGCTGTGAGATGGGACATTCCCTGATCCATCCAGACTACAAGCTAACCATGAGACATCAGCAAAGAAGCTACCCTGTAACAGAGGTATAAAATTCTTCGGGAATAGAACATCAGGAATAACTCTCTGAACCTCTCTGGGCAACTTGTTCCAGTGCTTGACCACCCTCATTAAAAAACACAAAACGAAAGACCCAACAAACAAAAGACTTCAAATCTTTTTTTACTTTGTTTCATCCGTATTTCAACTCCTACTTATTGCCCCTTGTCAATGTAAGTCACTGAGAAGAGCCTGGCCTTGTCTTCTTTACTCATTTCCTCCCCTATTTGAGTATCTGTACGCATGGGTGAGATGCCTCACCGAGCTTTCTCTTCTCCAGGCTGAACAGCCCCAGCTCTTACCTTCACCCTCCCTATGTCAGGTGCTCCAAGCCCATACTCATCTTCATGACCCTTCAGACCTGCTCCAGTGTGTCCGTGTCTCCCTTGCACTGAGGAGCCCAGGACTGGATCCGGCACTCCGGGTGTGTCTCACCAGGATGGGCAGAGGGGAAGGATCACCCCCCTCACCCGGCTGGCAGGGCTGTGCCTGATGCAGCCCAGGAGGCTGTTGGCCTTCTTGGCCACCAGGGCACATTGCTGCCTCCTGCTCAGCTTGGTGTCCAGCAGCACCCACAGGCACTTTTCTGACAATGTTTCCCTTTATGTGATTAGGAGCGAGAATGGGCTGCCCTGTTCAGAATTAAACTCTGTGCAAGTAATGGCAAAACAGAAAGAATCATGTTCTATGACAAAATCAAAGATAAAACTTTTTTCTTTAATGTAAATGGAAATATTGATTAGTAGAGATACTGCTGCACTTTTCTTGGTAGGTTTTTCTCTGCTCTTGCAAAGTCACTCCAGAATACTGTTGTTTCAAAATCTAGAGAGCTGCTTGATAGGAATTTATCAAAGTGCACATGTAAGTGAATAATGAGTGCTGGGCTCAGCCTCTCATTTAGATGTCACTGACAAGAGGTACTGTAGTATCTGCCAAGCTGGGACCTTGCAGCTGATTTAATGTCAGCCTTTAGAGAAAAAAAAGGAACGAATTGTAGTTCCTTGTCAAAAAACCCCACATATGGAGATAAAAATTATTTTAAATAATTGCTTAATGCGGACAGGTGCAAGAAAAAATACGAGAAATAGCCCTTTTTTACCCATGACGAAGTGAGCAAGAAGAATGGCCACCACCCAGGTGTAGGTGCTAGTGAAAGAAAAGTTGGGTATTTCCCAGTATTGCCAATGGCTGACATATCATTGCCATGGGGTCACTTACCACATTTAATTGTATGATTTTAATTAATTTATTTATTTGTTTGTTTTTTAAATAGTAGCATATTTTCTGTTTCCTCTTATGTAAAAAAATGATTGATTGTACAAATTAAATTAAAATATATTCTATGTTTATTTGGACAAAGATGCTATGAATACTGTAAGAGATGTGATATTTCTCTGTCTTAGTGCTTCTGCTGGAAAATGCAAAAAATCCATAGTAATCATTGAAAGTTCTAGACAGTGAGCAGGAGTGAAAATGAAATATAACTTTTAATTATTTTCTGTAGGTTCAAATATTTGCATGCATCATAATCATGTTGATGTCTCCACAGCACTTCACATTTCTATTAATTTCCAAAAAAGAGATTGCAGGCACTAGTGAGAGAATCAACTTCATCTTGTGGAACTCAAGTCTGAGTTTTGTTCTTTGTTTGATTTAACTTTCATTGGAGCAAAATGAAACTGTAGATTAATCTGAGGTAAGTTTTCCTCAAGGTGCCTGAAGCAGCACATGTGCGTGGGCAGGGCTTTCCACACTTCAGCATTGCTCCTTATGGCCACCAGCTGCTTCACTACATCCCAAAACTTCATTAATTGCACTTGAAGTAATAGCTAACCCACAGGTTAGCATGAATGCTCTAGGAATACAGTCATTGCTGGCTCTTCGCAGAAAGAAGCTGTTGCATCATTTCCAACACTGTTTGTGTCTGTCTTAGGCCAGAAGGTTGTTCCTTTCATACTGGATAGCTTTGGGGACTCTGTCACATTTTATTTGAAAATTGTCTTCTTGCCAGCCAGGCACAGAGGCCACATCCCTTGAATGTGGGGCTGACAACAGTCAGATAAAGAAAAGTGTAGGCTGATCCAAATTGGTATCACTTCCACCACAAAACAGGGCAAATTCTTACAACAGTCACTCTTATAAACACCTTACTTTCAATTTCAGTTATACAAAAGTTATCTGTGTTCCTCCTGCTGAGCTTAAGCCTGTTACAATTACTGGGATTTGGATGAGGGTTTTATTATTTTACCTTGCTTCTCCAATCCTTTATAATGGAGCAATTAATTTTAAGATGTGCGTTTTGCAGAAAGAATGAAGAACTGGTACTATGAAAAATACCACCAGAGAATGCAGCTTTTATATCTGCTGAAAGAGGCTGAAAATGGCCCATAATTAACAGCTTCTTGAGGTGCTGCATCAAATCAATAGCTATTGGTAATATTAATTCAAGTGTCGGCAAAGCCATGGGGATTCTGTACTGCAGCAGACAAAGCAGGATAGTAGAATATAATAGAAGATTTCTATTGTGGTATAAATGACAGCAGCAGTGCACAAACAATGATCCACATTGCCACCCAGACTGTTAGAGTAGCTGAGTGAAAATTTCTCCTTGCTGTTTTATTGTGAGATTTTGATTAATAACTTTGGTGCTTTAATAACAGAGAGATCTGATAATAATAACAGGAGAATAAATCTGATACTACCATGAACAAAGAAAAACTCATTTAGGTATATTGCTGCACTTACCGAGTTGCAGTGCGCTTCAAGTGAAAGTGATTTTTTCAAAAGTGCAAATTCTGTATTTTATGAAAAGTAGTTGAGTTATTTCCACTGAACTTACAGGAATGCAATATTGCAGTGTGTATCAACCCAGCTAGAGATGTGTTGGCTTGTAGAATAAAACCAGCATTTGAGTCAGAAAATCCGAAAAAATGAGTTTAAGTTGTGAGCCAGCATCTCCTTATTTGCTCAGCATAGAAATGAGATGAAAGATCCCTCTATCACTTTTACGATAGAAACTTTGAATGTTTTGACTGAAATAAAAAAAGGAAGCAGAAAAAAGTCAATTGAATCAGCCACTGCAGCTTTCTTGCTCAAATGAAATGCAGTAGATGTTTAAAATATGTTTGCATGTCCCCTGATGAAGAGGGAAAATGATTGTTCCTTCTCTCCACCTGCTCAAGGACAGGTTGACGAAAGGTAACAAACAGGCTGTTAAAAGTGAGACACATCAGAGTTCACCATCAGTGGAGCAGGGTTCAAGCTCTGGGAAGAACACTCACTCTTCATCTCTAACTCCCTGTCAGATCTCTCCTTCAGAGAAAAGAAGACTGAACTTTGTGACACTGATTCAGAATTGTCCCCTCAAACATCAACTGACCAAAATACGCTACTGAGCGATAACTTCTTGTCTTCTTGACCAAAACAATTTCTCTTGATTTCTATATTCATGAAACTGCCAGTATTCTTCATTCCATGCACTTAATTAAAGGGAGTGCAGTGTACAGATTGAATGAAGAAAAAATTGCCTGTGTACACTTGTCATTAAGAAAAAAGCAGAAATTTTTGTGATGTGTGCAGTGCAGAATAAGTGGAACTTTTAAAGTGGCAGCATGTTTGACTGTGAAGCTGGAATTTCAATTCTGTTTACAACTTCTCAGTGCCTCTGCATAGGTACAGCATTGAGAATAATATTAGCATCTTCATATCTAGTGAGAATCACACTGAATTGGTTTGAATCCTGCGATTTTTCTTCCCTATTCTTCAAGTAACCGTACTTTTCCCATGATCTCAGATGAGAAAGCATTACTGGTGCTGTCTAGCACAGGTAGCATCAGGTTACCAGCAAGGCTACAATAACTGCCCTGTGATGGTTTTTACTCTGAGCAAGGGGTGAGTGAGCAGCAAATGCTAATTATTCGTTTTCTTGGGAGGGTTTCAAATGAAAGGAAAGGCCGTCCCGTCACCTTCCCAGAGATGCTGTAGCTTCTGCCAGGCTGTTTCCTATTTGCTATAGGAGCAAGTGGACTCTGACCCCTCTGGAAGTTTTCCTGTGGCTGTCCCGTTTAACAGGATGCTGGGCTTTGGGGGCAGTAGAGCTGTTTGACAGCCACTGATTTGGGGTGTAGGCTACCATTACGTGCTTCTTGCATCAGGGAGGAAGAGCAGGACCGAAGCAGCGGCTCAGAAGGGGTACCAAATAGGCACCAGTGGAGACTTTCTCTTAAGCCTTTGTCCCCATGAGTGTTTTGGTGCTGTGTAGTGTCTGAGTTTCTTGGATGTTGCCTCTTTAAAGCACACAGTTTTTAGCCAGTTCTTTGACTTGTGACTTTCCAGAACGTGCAACAAAAATGATCTTGCAATTACTTTATCTTACGATAGTTTTGAAGAAGTATGAAATATTTTGTTTTCCTAAGCCAGCACGTGTCCTCCAGCTGCTCTGGAGAGCATCAACCTTGTCACTTGGACCTGTGAATGTTTCTTTGCATTCATTCTTGCAGTACATGACTGCTAGTTATCACCTTCTTTTGGCCTTTTTGAAGAAAAAACGGATCAAGAAAATCTCTTAAAATTGACTTAAAATTTAGCGCTGCAGTGTTTGTTCTTCCATCCTTGCCACATAGCAGGGAATGAGTCTCCTGCACATTGTCCTGCCTGGTAAACCGCTGTTATTCTAATGCATTCTCATCTTCAGGCACTTCCAGACAGTTCAGTGGTTCATTAGGGATATTCACCAGAGAGAAGCAAAAAACACAGTCTGTGTGCTTTAAGATACTTGGGCATTGAACACGCTCCAAAGAGCTTCCTTAACAGTCGGCACCTGCCTCTAATGGGCAGTTGCAGAGAGGAGCTGTAATGCCATCACTGCCTTTTCCTGGCCTGGGAGCAGCAGTGCTGGCCGATGCAGTGCAGGCAGCCTCAGGCCCTCCTGGTCCATTGACCTCTATTCCATTTCCCATGTTCATGCATGGACCTGGGGAACCAATTTGTCAGTCTCCTGTAGGCTGGTTGTCACTGAGCCACTCTCAGCATGTAGCAGACTGCTGGAAGGATGTTTTTTAAAGCAGCAATAACACAGTATAGTTCTTAAGGCTTAGATACAGAGATCTGAAACTCTCATCATTCTGCTGTTTCAAGAGTAATCACATGGACAGAGATCTGCTTGCCACGGCCACTTGTGCTTGAACCGATCCAAATCATTAAAAAGTCCACACTTTTTTCCATTTTCCATGAAAAAGGGAGGGTGCTTTCCATTTTGATACAGGTGTTTTTCTTGAATGACTTCTGAAAACGTTTTTCCCTTCTAAACAACATTTAGTCATGAACAGTTCATATTTTAAAGTGCTATCTGAGTGGAAATACGCAAGAATTCCTTAAAAGCTGACTTTCAAATGTTAATACAAGGATAAATGAACAGTTGATGAATAAGTCCTTCAGAAGCAAGCTGCTTTAGAAACACTTCATGAATCTTCCACATTACCACATAAAAAAAAGCTTTAAAATAATGCCTGGAAGTCAGTGAGTGCTGGTAACTCTGCTTTCTGAATGTGAGCTAATGGAGTAAAGTGATAATTGTTTAGCTGCTGTTGGCTTTAAATGAATCCTGCCATGGCTATTATAGTACTGCGTAGTCTTTGAATTTTTATTTTTGATAGGCAGAAAAAATCTGCTTGGTGGTCCCAGGTAATAGTCTTGCAGTACCCCAGTGGATCAGGAAGGAAGGAAATTGAGCTGTGCTGAAGACTGCAGATGCTTCTGTGCGATTGGAACATCCCTCAGAGCACTTCAGAAGAATCTGCTTTCAGGTCCTGCCACAGCCAGAGTCATCAGAGCGTGGCTGTCACCAGGGACACTCATGCAGGGCTGATGAGTGTGATGCTGGACACAAAGAAGTAGGAAAGCGTGGCTTGCCTTTGGCCGTCTCACAGGCTCTCAGACCTCCTGCTGACCTCATGGAACATCTGCCAGCCCAGCAGTGTGAGCTGGGACACCTGAAGGCACCCCCAGCACCCCTTCCTGGTTGCACATGGACAACTGTTCTGGGCCATTTGTTACAAAGCTGACAACATGGTTGCTTCCACCACAGCCTTTACCAGTGAACTTTCTGTTGAGGTGGTGACATGCTCATAGGGGATATTTTAATTAATTTCATTTCTCTTTTGTACTCTATTTCTGTTCTTTTAAAAAGTTGAGCTAGTGTGAAGTAGCAGCATCTCCCACTTAGATGATGGATAAAGACAATTGTGCCTGCCTCAGGGGTGACAGAGCAAATGAAAGTTTGGTGCAGCCAAAACCATCCTCCCAAACCTGTTTTCTGCAAAACATCTCCCCAGCGACAGGTAATAGGTAATAAAACCCCTACCACAACAAATAAAAAAAAAGAAATGTGCTGCTTCACTGCAGCCACATTAAACCTAATTTCAGCAGTATGGTGAGAACTCAATCTTTGGGTTATTTAGTACATCCTAAACCTAAGAGCAGCTCTTTGGCATCTTATTTGTCACTTGCTGAGGTGCTGTGATGTCACCAAGCAGAGTTACACTGACGTGTCAGCTGCCTTTCCCACCCAGAGACAGCAGAAAACTCCGTGACAATTCCCGATTCCAAAACTGGTGTACTCAGAGATGTGTTATCATCCATCACCACTCAGGTAATTTTCTCATTTCCATGAGCTGGACTCAGACCTGGACCAGACACAGAATCAACTGAGACTCTACATGAATTATACCACAGAGTATATTGTAAGGAGATGCTAAAATGCTCCATCTGCATAGTCTTTGAATGTCAAGTAATGCTTATCTGTTTAAAATGCTGAAATAATTCTATTAGTCCATATGAGCTCTGGAGCGATAATGAGACGCATTAAAATGTCATTTAAAGGCTAAAATCACAGCAGTCAAATGCAGCCTTGTTAGAAAGGAGGGTCAAAGCACCTTATCCCATGTGGCAACATTAGAAGTAGCCCAAGAGTCACCCAGAGTTCCTCAAACTCTGAAGAAAAAAAGGTACACTGAAAACACAGCAGCTTTTAAATGGGCTGGATGCAAAGCTGAGCGAGGCCACTGGGCCTCCAATGACTCGATACATTCTATAAAATCATTCTGTTAGATCATTCACTACATTTAGAGGAACAGTTGTAAAGACCATTATACTTCAATGAAATCAATGTAGTGCTTGGCTGGTTCTAAATAACAGCAGTTGAGAACTGTCATAACAAAAAAACCCATAAACATAATATTCACAATTTCCACTTGTAGAGTTTTACATATTTCTTGTCACACACTGCTATGGTCTCTGCTGTACCCTGTGGTTTTGTTTAAAAGAATCACAGAATCATAGAATTTTTAGGTTGGAAAAGACGTCTAAAATCTCAGGTCCAGCTGTTAACCCATCACTGCCATGTTCACCACTAAACAGTGTCTCTAACTGGCACACTCACATGCCTTCTGAATATATCCTGGGATGGAGAATCCCTGGGCAGCCTGTCCCAATATTTGGCCCCCCTTCCAGCAAAGAATTTTTTCCTAATATCCCACCTAAACCTCCCGTGCTGCAACGGGGAGGCCATTTCCTCTTACAGAACTTGCAAATGTGATGGCAAGCTGGGTCTGAAAACGGAATCTTTGAAAGGCTGTAAATCTTTCTGTTTCTTGGTTCTCTTTGTAGCTGCAATTCTGAAAGAATTTTTTATCGGGTTTCGTTAAAGATTTTGTAGCAAGCTAAGTGCATCGGAAAATCCATGTCCCCCAGTGGTAAAGTGGTTAACTGGTCAGCTAACTGTGCATTTTTCCATAGCAGCTACAACCCAGCCTAGCTAACTCCTTCAGAAGAGCTACTGCACCAGGAACATGTATTTCAAGAGCTGAGGTCTGCTGCCTCATCTCATCAATGGAAAAGATTTTGTGAATAAATATCACTCTGAATTTTAAGAGCACTTTGACAGAGCAGGTAGTTTTTTGCTGCTGTATAAAAAAACTATTGGTTTCTACAAATAAAATGCTATTTTTCTCTAGCATTGGGTGAAAAAATGTAAGGGGATAAAGGAGAATGTTGAAAAGGAAAGTCGCTGAGAATGAAAGGTCAGGAAAACCACGGTATCTTGTGACAAAGCCTGCAAGTGGTCATTCTGCAGTAATATTTTGCTGCTGTACATGAACACAATTGAAGTATCCTGGCAAAGGTTTTTTCAACACCATCCTGAGCACTGTGTCAGGCTACTACCTACTGACAATTTTATGGAGGCTTTACTCGTGCAGTGGCCCACCCTCATCACTGCTGTGTGCCAGACACCTGCTGAGGGGCACCACTTCGGGCCATGTACAAAAGGTGTAATTTGCCCCTGGTGATGTGAAGAGCCCGGTGGGACCACTCTCACCCCTCCCTGTTGGTGTGTGGGCCGCCCGTGTGGCCTGAGCACTTGGAAACTTTCACAAGCACTAATTGCTGAGGCTCCTTGCCTGCAGCCCCCCCACAAGGCTGAGGCTCCTGCGTGGCTGCTTCGCTGCCAGCTGCACTGTTCTGGGCTATTTTCCACCTGTCCTCAGCCCCAGCTGGCACAGGACTGGTCTTGGAGTGTCCCTGGACCTGATCATTCTACTTTGAAGTAATGATGTTTTTACCACCGACTTCAGACAGCTGGGAGTGAAGCCCTGTTCTCATTTGCATTTAATCAAGAGTATTTTTCTCTTTTCCTTTTTCAGTTTTGCTTTGCATCTTGTTTTTCCTTTTTTGTGGATTTTAAAAATATGAAATAAAAAGGATCCTTTACTGTTCAATGCTCTAAAAATCAGAGCCTTGTTGTTCCCTGGAAGCAATTTCTGAACTTTCTCTGCCTGACAGTGCCAGTAGATTTTCCAGAGCCAATAATCACAAAATGTCAGCATTGTTAAATGGGGACAATAAATTTTCAAACAGTTCCATAACATGATTTTACCAGACGTTAAAAAGGTCAAGCATGAACTATAAATAAATTCCCATCTCACAGCTATATGCCTCTTTCGTTAGAGAATAAATTATCATTAAGATAAGCAGTAAAATAGTCATTATCCTGTTTTGTTATGGCCCTGTATTTTGCTAGTTAGATAGTTAGGCTCTCCTGCAAAGATAAGAAGGCTCAGTAAAAGTATGTAAATTCCTCTTTTGTAAAAAAGGGTGTGAAGAAAACAAATTTTAGAGAGAGTCTTGGCTCAAATCTAGGCTATGTAGTTAGGCATCTCCTTGCTGTGATTTTCTGGAGCTCTCTGGGACCAGCTGAGCAAACATCAAAAGAAAGATCTAAGCAATGAAGTGAAGAGCAAAGCAAACCCCTCATCCCCTTCCTTCTTGGTGCCATGGTGAACACTCTGGTTCCTTCTTTGGGCGCCTTCCAGATTTGTGCTTACGTTCTTGTCAGGAAGAAGATGCACATTGCCCGTGCTGGAAATAGAGGGAAGGTGCATCTGCATTTCATGTCCAGGAAGAGGCACGGCAGAAGGATGCATCCCACCTCCTCACTGAGAATGAAGGGCCTCACCATATCTGCAGGCCAATTCAAGTCCAGAATTTGCTTTGGGTAAAGGCAAGACCTGGCTTTTACTTGAATCCTCCATGTCCTCTCACGACTTGCAAGAACAAAGAAGATCAGAGATGACCAGATCAACACATACTCGACAGCTGTTTTGGAAACTGTGTAGGATTTCCCCCATGCACCAGCAGTTTAACAAGCTCTGCACTTTGCCCTTTCAGAGCTGGGGCCAGTGAGGGCACACTTTGAATGTGGTCTGCAGATTCATTCCTATGGCAGGCTGGAAATCTGGGCTTAGACCAGAAGCCTCCCTGCATCCACTGGAGAGCTGAACCTTTGCCTGCCTTTTGCTGAGGACTCAGATGTCCCAGGGTAATTGCTGGTCAGGTTTGCTTGGTGGGAAATTGGCTGTGCTTTTTGTTCACAGATTCACAGAATATCTTGAGTTGGAAGTGACCTGCAAGGATCAAGCCCAGCTCTTAAGTGAATGGCCCAAATGGGGGTTGAACCCACAACCTTAGAGTTATCAGCACCATGCTCTGACCTACTGAGTGCTCCTGCACACTGAGAGGGTTCAGCTGGAGACTTTCCTTGGTCTCCACCATTGCCACATGAGCCTCAACTTGTGTTTCAATAGTGAGTGAAAACACCAAACCCTTCTGTTAAAAACCAGTGTGTCACCAGCTGTATTTCACCTCTGGTTTTAACCATCACTGGAGGACTTGTCAGTTCTCCACAGAGATGGTAGGAGAAGAGGAAGTGGGTTAACTCCAGAACATTGCCTGCCATCAGGGTGAGCTCCATGCATGGTAAATCCATGTAGGAATCTGAGTATTTGATATCGTGCTGGGGGAAGAAGGAGCTCAAGTACTCAGACACGTCTGTGCGGACAGGTCCAATCTCATGTTCACTGCAAACCTCTTCAGACCCCAGGTACTAGTTTGAGTGGCACTTCTTTTAAACCACCATGTTAAACTGTTGTGTATCCTTGGATCTGAGGGACTAAAATTTTGTGTAGGGCAATCTTTTCTGCTTGGGAAGTCCAGAAAAGGCAGAGGTCTTCCTGTACCTTAGCAAAACTTTTACTAAGTTGAATCATCCATCAAAGTTAACTTAGAGGGAAAAAGGGATACTGCTGTATTTTTCCCATAATCTCCGTACTAATTTTCTCTAGAATTAAAATGGCTTTTATGGGGAAGAGGAGTCAGTGGAGGAGAGGTCTTGGAGGAACAACGTGGTTGTGTCACCACCAGCTTCTCTCCTGGGGATCAGTAGTGCATGGTGGGGAGTGAGTTTTAGAGCATAAAGGAAGAAGTGAACAGAATGTAAGTTTAAATGAGGAAAAAATGAAAAATGTAGTCATTGAAAGATTTGGGAAAACAAGGGTAAGAGAGAGTCAGGAAGAAAGGAAAAGATGGACTGGTTTGAAAATGGAAGGAAGGGACAGAGCAACTGTAGAAGACTTTGAAAACGAAAGAAATCCCTCCCAGAGCAGGAGGGCTCATGCACGTGAGCTGGCTCTGCTTTGTAGGTGGCAGTGGAACATCCCAAATGGTTTGCAGCTGGAATCTTTGACACCCAGGCTGGTTATTCTGGGGAAACTGGGACTTCCAGCACACATGGAAAGAAAAGTTTGTCATTGTAAAGGCTTAGCTGTGAATTGCTGGGACTATCAAGATTACCTGTTATCAGGGTTTTGTGGAGCAGCAAGGAAAAGATGAAGAAAGGCAATTATTTTTCATGCATTACAGATTTTCTGTCTGCCCCACAGGCATTCCTGCTGAGGCCACCTGAAGATTTACACTGGAGTTGTAACAAATTAGATTTTTCTGTATTCTTACATATGAAAAAAAATATTATGTGTAATATCCTACCAGATAAAACAGAAACTTTTAATGGACATGCTGTAGGTGTCTATTAAAACATACCATGTTGATCTGTTACCTTGATTTGAGTTGTGTGGAGCATCTCATCACCTTGTAGGTTGAGCAATGTTCCAAGGCTGATTTTTCCAAAGGAAGAACTCTTGTGAAAAGAAAAAACCCAGCCAGATGAAGGCTGCAAACCTAACAGGCAGCTGGTCTTGGATGTAAATATATTTACTTTTGCGGAATAGAAAGTGGAGATTAGGAATGAAATATTTCCCAAGCATTCATGTGGGGCATGAAGAGCAGGAAGTCTCTCAGAACTGGTAGCTTAACCAGAGGAAGAAAAATAGTTCGTCAACATTTTTGTTGGCCAGAATAAGTTGTTATTTGATTAATTGATTAATCACCATGTTTGCATGGGATGAAATAGCCCATGCTGATCTAGGATAGGAAGGTGATGCTTTGATGCCTCGGGAGCTGATTTTGCCCAGATGCTCTGGGTGACATTCACATGAGGCACCCCTATGGATCAGCCAGTGTGGCTCTGTGTAAGGGCCAGGGCTTCATTCTGCTGGTGCACAGGGGCACACTGCCCTTGCAGGTTTGTTTAAGCTGGGCTTCGTGCCAAGCAGTGCCCCAGAGCTGGAGCTGTTTCTGTCCCAGAGTGCTTGGTTCAGCCACACGAGCAAGCTGGGATGGTGACCACCAGCTCTGGGGAGCAGACCAGCAAGTCTACCTGCCTGCCCAGCCCTGCTGAGCCAGCGGCATTGGGGGAGCCCATCAAAGGTGGTTTTCTTACCACCGGTTTGGAAAGTAGCTATAATTTTAATAACTGATTCCTCTGAGCCAGGCCAAACTGCCTCTGACACCTCACAGAAACCTGTCTTAGGAAAATTATGCAGTGCCCTGTTGACTCAGCCCTTCCATCAGGTGTGTTTGGATGTGAACACCAGCCCTGCTGTTCAGGGACGGGAGCTTGGCTCATGTTCTACCCAAGTGCTGCAGCTGGCAAATCACTGCTCATAAATAGCTTTTCCAAACACAACCACCTCCCTCTATAAGGAAGATTTATTTGTGGAAAATGTTTCAAAGTGTGGTTATATAGCATCTGGCATAAATTGCCCACACAGAGTAACTGGACAGTTGGATGATCAATTAATGCTGGCTGCTCTCCATCCTATTGTTTCGAAGGTATCAGATAATGGATGGTTCATGTGCTCTATGAATTATATAAATAATTTAGTTTACTCTAGGAAAATATGTCTTGTCCATGAAGCAGAGAATTACTGGCCGTGTGGCTCAGAGATGCCTCTAAACCATTTCAGTCAAGTGTAATAAATTAGGATACAGTGAAAGAATTTATTTTCTTCATCATTGCTGTTATTTGATTCAGCTACTGCAAAGATCTGTGTGAAATTCTATTGCTTGTACAAATATGACAACATAAATTTTAGAGTAAGACAAAAAGAAATTATGTGAGATCAGAAACAATATCTGTACTGCTGTAGGAAGGCTTCATGGAATAGTTGTTTACACCGTTTCAAAGAAATAGGAATTCCATAATGCTTTTGCTCAGATAACCAAAGTTTTATGTTTTTAAGCTATTACTATCAGCCAAATGCCCTAAAAGAGAGCACTGAAAACACCTCCCAATGCCTGATCACATTTGAAGTCAATGTTGAAATTCTGCTGAGTTACAGAACAGCATGATTTTTCCCCAGATGTTTCGGTTCTTTACTGAAGCATGTGGCTACACTTCTGAAAGCAGTTAAATTACTTTTGCAAAGAAGTTGTCACCCATTGCTTAGCTTGCCTTAACTATGATCTTTTTGGGATGTATTTAATGATGTGACTGTAACCAGAGAGCCTTTAGATTAACAGCTTGTCAAGAAAAGTTGACTTCCCTCAGAGTTTTCTACTGTTTGCTTTTACTTTGATTAAGAACCCTTTTTGTATGGGGCCAGCAATTAAGGAAACTCTTCTTTTTAATTATTGGATCAAATTATCCATGTTCCCATCTCAGACTTCTTTGTTAAAATGCATAACCTTTATTTTTACGAGCAGTGCATCAACAAGTCATGGCCATTTCTTACTCTAAAACACCTTAACTACCCCCAGAGCTACACTATTTAATTCCTCTGTGTACCTACAGCATATAGTAGAGAGGGCTATTATACTCATAAATGAATTGCATTATCCATGGGGGATGTTAAAAAGGTAATGAAAAGTTAATGTGGTATTTCCTTCTTTTTTATATACTCATTAAAATGATTTATAACCATGATGTTTATTTAAACCCACAATTAGAATATTAGATTAAGTGTTTACTTTTGATGTGGTACATGTAATTTTGTAGGAAGCCAGAATACCATTTCAGCCTGGTGCATAGGGAATTGAGAGAACAACTTAAGTTGTTTCTCAGTTAATTACTGTTCTCATTTGCCTCACCCCCTCTCTGAAAATGTCTCTTAATTAGAAGGGCCTGGTACAGGATGGTGCTGATGTTTAACATCTTGAAAAGTTGAATTGGTGGTGTTTCCATAGGAAATAAAATCTACCGAGTGTTTCAAGTGCAGACTGGTGATTAGTACCCAAGTGAAACGACAGCAACTCTGTGTTCCCAGGAGAGAAACGAGCTGATGGAGGAAGTGCAGGCTCCCAGCAGGGAGGTGTCTGTCCTGCAGACAGCAAGATAGGACAGGCTGGGAACCTACTGACACCCCACAGGCCTCCTGGGCACAGGACACCTGGCCCCACAGGCACCGCTGAGCAGTGGTGTTTTCACTAGTAGAAAATAACCTGCTTTTGAAGACTGGCAGCTTCTTTCCAATTTTGGGATGCCACGTGCCTGGTTCAGCAAATTGGTGAGTCACAGGTGGGACTGGGCAGTGATGCATGAGATTTTGGGTCGTAGATCTAAGGGGACAGTGACACACTGCCCTACAAATGTGTGAGACAAGCAGATGTGTGGTGAGACATACACCTCATGGGTGAGACTCAAAGGGTCTGAAGGGAAGCAAGAGGGGAGTGTGGATGAAAGCCATGGGCACAGCAGCAGCCCTCTCCATGTCGTCCCTGAGGCACTGGAGGCAGGGACTCACCCTCTTGCCAGGCACAGCCATGGACACAGGGGCCTTAAGGGAACCAACAGCATGAACAGATCCTAGTTTTGGGATCTGGCTCAAGTTGCCTCCTCAGCTTTGCAGTAGAGCATGGTGTGGGTAAAGAGTTGCCCTCTCTGCAGGGTGGATGGCCACATCTCTGTGAGTGGTGGAAGATGGAGGTCCCTGCCAGCCCAGCTCTTTGAGCTCTTTGAGCTCTTTGAGCTCTTTGAGCCCAGCTCATCTCGGTGTTATGTGCTCCCAGAAACAGGGGAAAAGAAAAAGCACTGTGCAGTTCCTTGGGAAAGCAAAAGCTGAATTCACAGAGAAAAATGCCTAACAAATAATAGACTAATACATAGAGGCCATGAAGAGTTCTGTCAGCCAGCAGGACCTGCAGCAGCTGCCTGGGGCTGCTCTCAGGGGCCTCTGAACCACTGGAGCTCATGATCTCCAGCAGCTTCCTCTGCTCTCCTGGCTCCCACTCCCCCCTCCAAAGGTGGTGGCACATGGGACAAAACCGCACTAAAATCTTTGTACATAGATATAGAAATAGCTGCTAAGCAGGCAACAGCTCTACCCCATTTCTGTGTGGTTTTGAGTAATTTAATTTCATTTTACTCTCCTGCCCTCTCTGTGCGTGTGCAGAAATGACCAAAATCTGTGGCTTCTTGCTCAGGGGAAACAAAATCAGATGCAAAGAGAGTGTGTAATTTCCAGCACATCTTCTGCCCACACAGTCCAGGAATCAATGACCACCTTTGACTAGTGTGGGAAGCTGTGTAACAAACTGGCTCTTTGATGGGTGGGCTGGAATTCCTATGAACTGCAAGAAAAAAACCAAAAATAGCTGACTGTCCTGAATGATGTTTCTCAAGCCACTAATCCAGCCCCAGTAGTGGTACAAAGCCTATTCTGTGTATGACAATATGAGCAGCTGGGCATGCACCTGCTGTCAAAGCAGAGGGCAGCAGGCAGTTCCTGTCCTGGAGCCTGTGCAACAACAAGCCATACATAGGCTGGGGAGATTCAGACAAGTGAAGTGGATCATAGGACAAGTGGAAAAGGCAAGATTATTTGCCCAACTTTTTCTGGGAAGATGAAGGTAGACAAAGAGGTGCTATCTGGCAAGAAATCTGAGGGAAATGAAGAGGAGCAAGTTGGAGGCCAGGAACGAAGTGGAGCTGTGATAAAGAGGTGCCAAGGGCAGGATAAAGCAAATTCTGGACTGAAGAAAATCCTTCACCTGGAGGGATGCTAATTGACTTTCAGCTGCTGGTTTCTAAATGATCATCTGAGGACTGCAAGTGGCACACCAGTGATGTTCAGCAGTGTGGCAAAGGTATAAAACCAGCTCTGCTTTAATGTAGGGAGTTTTGCCTTGGCAGCGATGAGTTGTAATTAAGACTTCATTCTCACAAGCCTTTAGCTATCTCCTTCTGTTTAGCTTCTAACTTAGGATCAACTAAGATCAAACACATCATCAGAAGCCTTTCCAAAGCAGATAGTAGCCCAAAGACAGCATCAGTGTCCCTCACATGTGGCCATAAGCACCATGTCTTCCCTAGAGTGAATTCAGTGGCAATAACAGCTTGTGTTCTTCACCCATGCTACAGGAATGCCCAGCAGCCCTGCCAGCATTTGTGTCAGCATTTTCTTTATAAACTCATTTTTATTTCTTGACTGACAAAGTGCCAAATGCATGTGCTGTAGCCTCTCAGCTGAACAGAAAGATGTGAGAAACAGTGTTTTTCTGCTCCTAGTAACTGAAGAGAAGTGTTGGCTGAGTTTCAGAAAGTAGATGAGATGCTGAAGTTCATGTCACTGAGGGTATTTCAGAGTGTCTGACATCCAAGTTAATCCTTTTTTCCAAACAGGAAAAGCTGAATTTGAAAATTTGGATGTGACCAGACTCATGGGCATGAGCTGGGCCACACTGAAAGCAAACCAGTCATCATGGCTCATCATAGACATGGTATTTGACGCTTTTGTGTCTGTGGACTGATTCTTCATTGCACTAATTTAATTTCATGCTGCTTCAATTGCATGAAGATGTGCTCAGGTAAGCACAACCTGCTCCTCTTCCTTCCCACTGAGTGGCTTGTAATAAGGGCTCCTCTGCTGGTTCCCAGCTCCCAGCAAGATGGATCAGAGCACAGCCAGGAGGTTGCTGGAGGATGCTGCAGCCTTGCTGTGTCTTTTTCTTGCACCTGGGACCAAAAAAATGTTTGCTGATTCTCAGGGAAAGTGTGTTCCTACCCCATCCCATTTCCTGACTGGGTGTCATGGCATTAGGCTTGGTCTCTAGTTTGCATCTGCCTCTTTCCTCTGTCTCCCTCATCAGGTTAAATGCCACAGCAACAGCTGTGTTATCTTCCTTCAAGGGCATCGTGGAGCTTTTGGGGCTACTATCAGATCTTCATTCCCTACATCATTTGACCAAAAGTGGTTTCTGTTTTTGCCAAATATTGTTACTACGTGACATAAGAGCAAATAGCTGGGTGTGACGTTGGAAGGAGTTTGTTGCAAGAGCTTTAACTGTGATAAAAAACATGTGCTTAATGTTGTTTTTAGACTTGTGTATGTTAAGAGGTCATAGAGTTTTAATTTTAAATACTGCTTTATATAAACACACAGCTCTCAGACACCTTAATATTGAGATCTGTATATCTCCCCAGGTTCAAGCTTGCTTACACAATGGAAAAATCAGAGTTAAAACAGAAATAAAGTTCTTTCATATTCCCTTGCTGATTTTGTTTTTATTCATGTAACACCTTTTCGGTAAGAAAATCATTGTGGTGACTGATGGGTCTGGTGGACCAGTGAGTTGAGCTGCTGGGAGGTAGGGATTGCTGTGGTTCAGGCTAAGACTTGCAGCTGGCCTCATATATCCATCCAGGGGCCACTCTGCACTGGTGCTCGTTGCACTTCTGAGAAATCCCCTTTATCCCTTTTCCTTGTCTTCTGCAGAGAACACGATGGATATTGCATGTCCCTGCCCAGTTTTTTCCTCTATCCCCTCTCCTTTGCATGTGTGTATGTGCAGATCTGCAAGCACACACACGTTTGTTAACCTACGCTTGAGTTTGTGTTTAGCAGTTGCACTCCTTCAAGTCAAGCAGCACTCTCATATTTTTCTAGCACACAGCAATGTGTTTTACCTTTCTTGAAACTTTGGACTTAAGCTCAAGTTTCATTAGTCCTAATGAACCAAGACTTTGCACTTGGGGTTCAAAGATCCAGTGCTAGCAGGTGTGTAAGAATATAGAGGCAGCTTAGGTAGCATCTGAAGGGGTGGCTTGAGAGGTGGCCCACAGAAATCTTCTCCTATTTTCTCGGCACTTTCATAGAGATAAAACCTCCAAGAATGACACTGGAAGAATTAAAGTATTGTCTTAGTTTATTTTTCAAAAAGCAATTGATTTTTAAATCTGTTGTTATTCATAAACTTCTAATCAGTGGCTTCATTAATACTTAAACTATTATGAAGAGAGATAGTTTTTAATCTGGAGTTGTGCTAATTTCTAGCTGACATCTCTTGACTTCTCTGCAAATCTGTTGCATGTCTCTCAGGACCATTCTGCCCTCCTCTGTGAGTACTGAAGGCAGCTGCTCTTATTGCAGGTCTTTTGTCAGCGACTGGAGAAAATTTTCCCAGTAATCCTGTTGGAGGCAGCAAACAACAAAGAAATGGCTAAAACGCAATGATGCTGCCTATCCAAAAGGAAAGCCTCAGCACTTCAGTCACAGCAAAGCTATTCGTAAAATGTGTGCAAGTTGCTCAAGTCAGCAGGAAGGTGACCTGGCACAGGAGATCACAATGCTTTAACCTGTGCTGTATTCACCTCCTGCCCAGCTCCAGCTCTATCTGCTGACCAGTGAGGCTCCTGTGTAATGGTTTTTTTCACTCTCACTTCTGCATCTGCCTAGAGTCCTCAGAGATTTTAACTTAATGAAGTCATTCCCCTTGTTTCAGAAGGAACTTGGCTTTTCCTAGTGTCCCGTGCTGCTGCCACATGCCTGAGGGCAGGCATTTCAACTTGTCACTCATTGTGAATGCAAGAAGAGGATATCTATGCCACTAAGGGGACTGCTCACATTTAAAATCTTAGATGCTTCTCCAGCATAGCTCAACTCCCCAGGGTACTGGCGTCCATGAAGTTGTGCTGGCAGAGAAGCCAGCCCTCTTCATGTCACACCTGTATCTTTGGCATTTAATGTCCTCTTGGGATCACACAGGGGTGGTGGTGGAAAAGAGGGGTTACCAGGGAAGTACCATAGTCTGAACTACAGAGGAGAGTGAAAGAAGGCAGCATGTCAGATGATTGTCAGAAAATTATATGTATTTTTGGGTGAAATTCACAGAAGTCGGTGGTTTTTACTCACCACGGGATTCCAGTAAGAGGCAGTCAGGTGCACAACACTCACCAGAGATGGTTTTGACTTTTGTCAATGGATTCGATTATTTTTTCCTCAGAGCTCTGTATGGAGGCTCCATCCCCAGGAAGCCCCCTCATCTCATCTCACAAAACCCCCAATGTTGCTGGTGATGATGCAGTCTTTATGAGCACTGTGAGGACATTTCAGGTGATACATAGCAATACTTTTCATTGGTGAGCACGAGACCAAATTCATCCCTTCTTACATCACTTCAACCCAGAGGTGGTCCACTGGGAAATGAAGATGAGAAGCAATACTCTAATCCTGACAAAGCAACTCTTTTTGCTGGCAGCCACAGGATAAGGGGTAAATGAAGGCAGGATGTGTACCATTGCTGATCTCTTTCGTTTTCCTGGCTGCTAGGAGGGAAATCTGTCCGTCTTTATTTCCTTCTGTTTCCTTGATCTTGGCTGATCACTGGGGACAGGTTTTGACCACTTCCTGTTTGCCACCAGCTCCTCTCCTCCCTGACAGTGGAGTGCTCAGTGCTGCCAGCTCTGGCATCTGTGGGGCTAAGTGAAAAGGAGCTGCAGTTAGACTTCTGGTCTCAACTGCAGCCCTACAAGAATAATAACTTCCTTCAAAACCTTCTTTAAATATATTAATCCAAATGAGCAGAAAAGCAGTTCCTGGACATAGCATACTTAATTCTGAGTCACCAAAACTCAACTAAGAGGTCTCCAAGCAACCCAATCTCAGCTATCCCTCTTTTGAGTGTATAGTTGGACCTGATGACCTCTGCAGGGTTCCCTCAAGCCTTAATTTTCCTGTGAGGCTTCAATCGTTTCTGTATGGCTCAGTTCAGGTAGCACCACCAAACTTGCACAGATGCTGTGCTGGGCTTTGGTGGCAAACAACAGCAGAATACTTTGGAGCTGACCTCAAAATTGCATTTGGACATGATAATTCATGCAGTACTAGCAAACTGTGGGACATGCTGCACTTTTCCAAAGACAAGAGTCTGCCACAAGTGTTTGTGACCAAAACTGCTTCAGATCTAAAGCTAAAGCCCTAGAATCCTTCTCTGACTCTTGCTTTTGCACCTTCTGCTTTTTAATAGCACTATTATCTGGGAAGAATATATTATGTATCATAATTCCTATAAACAGCACAGGTTTCTTCTGTCCCTCAGCCCTTTCAAGTCCAGCAGCACCTGCAGATTGTGCCCCACAGATCTTGATGGTCCTGGCCTGTCAGGTTGCAGCACAGCTCTTTATGACCAAGCATCCTTTCCTACAGATCTATATGGCAGTGGCAGGCCAGTATGTTTGGGGAATGGGCTTGGCTCAGTGCTCTGTCAGGCAGAGCCAGGAATAAGGACAGATCTGCTGATTCAGGGTCCTACAAACATAGCTGATCTCATTGCAGTGAAAATAGGTCACTAATCACACATGGCCGGCATCCAAAAACTAGCCAGGAAAATTGAATATCTGCTGGCTGAAAACTCTGTTTTACTCGAACGCACAAAAAGAAAGCAGTCTGCTTTAATTTGTTTAAAACAACCACCAGATTATGTGACCAGGAGATGAAGACAGTGATCTCCCTCCACTGTTATTTTTTCAAGCAAGCAACTCATTTATTGTTCCAGCCCATCCTTTGCTTCCGTTCTCACACATTAAAATAATGTGTAGTTCACGCTTCTGTTTTTAACCTCAGTTACAGCAAGAAGGTCTGAATTCTAAAGAAAAAATTAGCATTAGCCTATATGTTGATGACACTGATTTCTTTTATAGGCTTCTGTCTAGTGAAACAAATAAGTTGATATTGCCATAATTAGATCTTTGAAAATAAAAATAACATGACAATTCCTGGTTTGGGGTTGGTTCGTTTTTTTTTGGTTTGGATTTTTTTATAAGACAAAAACCCTATTTTCTTTTTAGATCATTCTGAATTTTCTCTCTAAGCTGGTTGCCCATGCTGGTATCCTGAATAATTTAATGTGAGAGCACTTAGACTGCAGCAGGGCTGAGAGTTACTGATGTGGAATAAGTGTACCCTGATGTTACACAATGTGCGTGGTGGGAGGGAAAGTCCAATCAATATAAACGAATCCCTTTTTCCATTGAATAAATGCTGTCTCTCTCAGTCAGCAACTGGGGAGATTATGGATGCTTTATAGAGATAAGTTCTACTTAAATGTTAGGTCTGTCTCTCCCTAACAGACCAGATCAGGCCCATTTCCTTTGCTGCTCATCAGCTGGTAAGCGGGTGTGGTCTTCACCTTCAATTGTGGACTGAGTGGTGACATGCCCATGTGAAAAGGGTTATTGAAATGAGAGTGATTTTTGTTAGAGTGGTCAGAAATAATTGCTTCTACAATTGAACTGAAGGCCCAAAAGAGACCAGTAAAAAAAATTGCACATGCAAGTTTGTAGGAACGTTTTCAGCATATGTGCTCTTTAATATTCTCAAGCTACGTTAAAAGAAATGTAATACTTGAGAGTGGGTAATTCAGGAACAGAGACTAGCTCACAGGAGCCCTGGAATTGCCTGCGTGTTATGCTACAGGCATAGCTGTAAGGGCATTTTTGTTTTCCTACCACTGGCTCTGGTCCTTCCTGTGCTCCGGAGGCAAATTGTTCCCTGCTCCTCCCGATCCCTATCATTCCTGCCGCCAGCCCCATCTCTTGTGTGCTGCCCAGGGTTCAGGTGCTTCCCTAAGAGACAGCCATACCCTGCTAACCTCCCTGGGAGGTGTCTCCCACCAGGAGAGGTCCTGTTCTTGGCCACACTACTGAACAAATAGATTCACAGCAGTCCCCACCAGGTAGAAAGGGAAAGCAGAGTAAAATGGCATGTCTTTCCAGCAGCTCAGGGTTCAGTAGTTCAAGTCCAGCCTTCATTTCTCTCTCACCCCATGGCCAGTGATCTCTAGGTGCAAGTAACAGGAAAGAGTTTGTGGAGCACACACAGCCACATCAGATTACGAGACGTGGTCCTTTTAGCCTTGAGAGGATTTGTGGCGACTGAAGCCGTGGCTGCATTGTCTCCGTTGGGAAAGCCAGAGTGACTGCCATGCATCAGTGACATTTCTGTGCAGTACTTAACGCTGAAACTAACGCAGGAACAGATCATGTCATCACCAGACAGAGCTCAGCTTTTATTTACAAATAAGAGGTTTTGTGGCTGTGAGAGTCTCCCTGATGGCAGATGATTCTGGGAGTCCCTTAAGGCTGATAGGACTGATTCAGCCAGCAGAGACAGTTTTTGATGGATGCTGTGTGCCTGACTGGCTTTTGCTGGAATCTCACACTAAGTGAAAACAACTGATTTCTTACTGGCTACACAATTGTAAATGTAACTTTATGAGAAGTGTTCATCAAGCGTGTAATGTAAGCAGATTTTGAACTCGCTGATTTAACAACAAGCTGTAGATGGAAACCATAAAATAATTCAGTGAGACAAAGGACTGAACAACTCAGATGAAGAACTGAAATCAGATGTGAGACTGGTTTCAAATGCCTTCATCTGTCAAGTTACATTCCGGAGTTAGATCCTTACCTGACACAAATTAAACCTTTCTGCCTTACATCATCTGAAGCATACCTAGGGTAACATGTAATACCTGTAACCTCTTCTCAGGGGTGACCATGCTGCAGCAATAAAGGGATTTTCAGCAAAGGAAAGCTCACAGTCCCTCAGGAGGGTTTGCAGGCCCTCTAGGAGCAGGGTAGTATGGCCTTGGGTGAATTAATGTGTATTTTCTTTGGCATGTGCATACATAAGGACATATTTAGGCCTCCTGTTTATTTGCTTAGACAGGCAAGGTTTAAGAGGGAGCAGTGGAGGAATGAAAACCAGAAATGTTTGAGCACAGCGTAAGGTAGGAACAAGTTGCCTTTAGGAACTGTCTCCTGAGCAGCTGAAGAACGTTAAAGAAGGCAGCTGGAAACAGCAAGCCCCAAGCAAAACAACCCCAGTGGTTATCCTGTGGGGCATATCAGAGCAAACCTCAAATGACACCCTGTAAATAAATCTCCAGCACTGACTGCCAAATACATGTACCTCAAAAGTCAAGCCCTGTCCATGGACTCAAATAACACAGTCCCAATGGAGTTTATCTTTTCTGCCCTCTTTTAACCTAAAACAAAGTTGTTGCACAAGACTGTGAATCAGTTCTAACATACCCCCTGTGCTGGGTTGTCAGCCAGTTACTGGCAGCTCTCACTGAATTCTTTTTTTCTCTGCAATATGCACATGTTTCTGCACAAGCACATTCAAAACCATTTCCAATTCCAACTTAAACCCACAAATCCAGGGAAATTCTAAGTTAAGCTCATAGCCCATAACAGTTGTCTTATGACATGAACTGGTTAAAGCAATTCATCCTTTTATGATCCTTTGATGAAGGGACTTCGGTTACAAGAGAAATGTGCTGGATTTCATGCTTTGAGCATCCCATCTGACTTCTTAATAGTGCCATAAGACAGAACAGCTTGTTTTGTAATCCTAAATAAAAAAATAAATGTTCTGCCTGATACTGTATCAGCATGTAATTCTGTAATACCTGTTCTCCAGGAACCTTGAAATGCCTTATAAATCCTGTCTTGACTCCACTGCCATGCTTTTGAGGTAGGTAAATGCTGTTATTCACCTGTTAGCATGGAGAAAGGCCATTCTAGGGAGTACCCTGTCCAAAATCATGAGTAGCTCTGCAGGGAGGGGGGCTGGGCTCATTCTCTATTTTCTGAGTTAGACCTTGTACCTGCGAGTTCAAAATAGGTTATTTATAAACTCCAAGTGGAAACATTACAGTTTACCTTGTGACAGATATTTGGGGCTTTCAAAAAGGATTAGGAGGATGGAGTCCAGTACCAGAATACATCTCAGGGATTTTTCTACACTTTCTTTTGTAACCTTGAACAAGATAGTTTGCTGCCTAAAAGACATAAGTAAATGTGTATATTAGAACATAAATAATATTTTCCGGTTCAACAGATCCTGGAAAGGTTTCCTCTAATGTAACATGATGTCAGCTGGGCTGGCAAGGACAAATTCACTAGTGGTTCCCAGGTTCTGGAAGCAGTGGTGCTGGGATATATCTGTGTACAGAGAGGAAAACACCTCACTACCTTTTTTCTTGGTATTTCCTCAGTCTCCAAACAGATGATGATTTCTTTGTGGCACAGCTGTCTGCTTCAGACTGCCAAAGAACGTCCTTCATTGCAAGCCTGCAGTTTTGCACAGAACAACCCTATTTTCATAAGGGACAGAGAATTCGATCGAACTTATCCACTTGCTTTGTTTGCACACATACTGCTTTTTGTTGCAGAAGAACAGACTGAAGATACGGACTGGTGGTAAAAATGTTTGGTCTTATCAAAAAAAGCAGCTTTTCCATTGAGATATTAGAAAAGTGGTTAAATGAAAGCATTTGCTGTGTTGCCTTTTTGAATTTCTAACTGGGTTTTACTACACTTGACACTGGGAGATGGACAACTAAAACAATTGTGAGGGCTCCTCATGCTGCTGGCTTGTGGATGGGGATACTGGCTTGCAGTAGGCAGCTGTACCAGCTGCATTGTGCCACATTCTTTGCTGCTCTGGGTCACTGCAGGAACTACAGACATAGGAAATTTTACTGAAAAGTTGGCCCTTGGACTGAATCTGGTACAGTCATCTGTGTTTTGCACCTTCGAGAGAAATACATTTTATAGGTTTAGGTTTTTGGTTTGTTTTGCGGAGATTTTTTTGTTTGTTTGTTGGTTGGGGGTTTTTTGTTTGTTCTTGTTGTTGTTGTTGTATTGGTTTTTTGGTTTTAGTTTGGGGTTTTTTGCAAATTAAAAAAAAGGGATAAATAAGCAAACACACCCATGAAACAGGAATACGGGAACATTGTTGGTTCTGGTGAACTCTAGCTCATGCGCAATGACCGACATGTCTGAAGGTAAACAGGCAGGTTCCCCCACCCCCAGCCCATCCTTCCCCTCGAGAAGCTAACATTGCTAGAAAGAGATGTCGAAGCAGCTGACACCCAAATGACAAGTGGGTATGTAATGTCACACCACTGGGGAGCAGAGGGCAGAGGCAGCCCAGCTGGGAAGACCAGTGGAGTGGTGCAAGCCAAGCTCTGCCTCACTGGATGTCTGCAGGATGATGATCTGTCTGGCCAAGAATAGCAATGCTCAAACTGCTCCTCTTTTAACTGGGGCTGCTGTGCTTTCATAACAGCTCATGGAAGGTCAGTTTTTGCAAAGGGAATTTTGACTATGGTTGGTCCAAAAGGAGGAAGGGTGATGCTGGGGGACTTGAAATGACAATTGTCTTGATAGTGCTGGTGGTCACTGAGGGAATATCAGCCCGTGAGCAGCAAGCAATTTCTGCCTCTTCACATTTCACCCCCACCACCCCCTCCTCTACCCTGGGCAGGGGCCTAGGGCTCTCTAGCCTGTCACCCTTCGTTGACCAACCAGTCTGCCTAAAGTGACTGTAGGGTGGTTTTGCATGTTCCTGAAGGCACCACGCAGCCATTCCTCCAGTCTGTGCCACTGGAGACACAGCCCAAATCTGACCCGGGGCAGGCAGGAAGCTGTTGTCAGCAACAGGAGCCAAAGGCAGGGTTTGCCCTGAACCTAAGAGAGGCTGTTCTAAGAAAAGCACAGTGGTGTCCCTGGGCACTTTTGACAGATAGCTGAGACTGGAAAAGAACAAGGAGCATGGCCATAATCTATGGAAATAATTCAAATAAACAAAAGAACTCAAATTTTCTGAACTTTCTAAGCTTCATTCTTCACTGTATTTACTAAATCACACTGCAGCAATGAAATGCCAGTAAGCAACACTAGGATCTTCAGAAAGGTCCTTCCATTCTGAAGCTGGCTATTTCAGCAGTGGCTGATGAAATGATGCTCAAATGGGTTACTCTAGCTGGCCATTGCCAAGAGCAGAGTATTTTCACGTTGAACTTACAGGAGGAAATGCATTATATTTGTTTGCTTGTTTGTTCATTTATTATGGAAGTGAGTTGTTTTTCACTCAGTTGGTTGTGGGGTCATGATTATTCCGGTGGAACTGAAAAGTTGCTGTCAAAGTCGGTGTCTGTTTGGGCGGAGTGGGATGGAGATTACACACGTACCAAAATGCACACACAGTTTAGCAGTGCACACTTGTAGCTAGGATGACAAAGCCTTTCACTGTGCTATCCTCTCTGAGAGGATTAAATGTCAAGCTGTAAAGCCTTTTGACTTTGCTTACAGCTTAAAATGTGATTATTTCTTTTATGTGCAGTGGAACAACTACCATGAGCAATTTATCCTTCATAAAAAGGTATCCAATGACCTAGTGATTGGAGTACTTCACCGAGAAATTGGGGTTTGGATCCCTGCTTCAGATCAAGAAGAGTGTGGGACTTGAACCTGGCCACCCACTACTTTTGTCCACATTGCCATCACCTACTAACTGAAGTCCATTGCTGTCTCCTTTTTTCCAGCTCTGTGACTTCAGTCCAGGAGAGGATTCACGGCTAAAGACCCTTAACAGTGCTAAGTATCTAGCTGCCCAGAAGGAGCATGGCATTCATTTTTAGGTGGCTGACTTTTGGAGTCTCGCCGGGTACTGCAAGGAGAAGCGGGGATTTTATGGAATGTGACAGCAGTGAGACCAGAAATTGAAGTTTCCATCCTCCTCCTAAGAGCATAACTTCAAAAGCCGTCTTTGAAGCCTTTGCTTAATGAAGCCTTTGTCTGAAACTGTCTGAAATGAATGCTGGGATGTGTCTTCACTTCAGCAGGAGTCATGGCCCACATGTGTTTATACTCACAGAACTCTGGAGAGCAGGGCCTCAAAGGTTAAAATCTGTTGCTGGTATAAAATAAAGGAAAGTTGAGGCCTCTGTAAGGATACAAAGAGGGCAGCTTCACTAGCAAAACTAGCAAATAGATCAGTACTAACATGCTGGTGTTCACATCTGCCAAGTTGGGGTTGTGGTAATGAGCACTTGTACGGAAGAAGAACAGGTTTTATCTCAATGGATGGACAGGGAGGGCCACCTCTTGGCTTTGCCATTGGTTTGATCTGTGCCTGTCAACAGAGTTCACCCTAAAACTGAAGCCCAGATGCCCAGACCAGGTCGGGAGCGTGTAGGCTGGTGTTATGGGGAGTGGAGAGAAGGAGGCCCCACAGCATCTCCCACGGACACTCGGCATGGGCAGCCACAGCCTCATGACATAAAAAGAACCACAACCAGATTTTGTGCAAGACTTTGCTCCTAGAAACCCCTACATAGTTCTCGGGCTTAAACAGCTACCTCACTAAGACCTCTGTGTGGTCATAAATGCTATTTGTGCTCCACAGTGGCTGTAAATATTTGGTTTTGGCTTGGTTTAGCGGGACTGAGGCACACAGAGGAAATTACTGAGAAAATAACAGGTTAGTGTGTGACAAGCAAACTGTGCTTAAGCAATAAGGCAAAATTGATCAATCATGGACCAAAATGTCATGGTGAATGTGCAACACAGGCAGAGAGACTGGGCCAATGGGGCGGATTGTATAAATCCCTCATTTATCTGGTAATTGACCTTCCAACCACATAGAGGCAGGTTGAAATACCATTGCAGTTTTTCTCCCTTTTCCTACTTTTTTTTTTTTTTATCATGTATAATCTAGAAATAGATACGAGAGCAGGTTTTTCAAATGGTCATTTCACAGTAAAAACTTGATCTGAGCACTTACCTGCTTGCTGAAACATCTGCAAACTGCTAACTTTTTGCTGTCTTCAGCCTCTTGAGTACAGGCTGATAAACCAGAGAGCCTATGTTTTGTCACCTTAAGTTTCCATGGGGTTTTCTTGTCTGCCACCTGAATTTTCCCAGGCTTGCTTTGTGCCTAAAAGTAAGCAATTAATTCGCTTCAAAGCTTGAATGAAATCTCTTTAACTAGGTTTTATTTATGGAGGTGGATTCTTCCATAAAAATATCTTATATATTTGAAAACGTACCATTTTAAGATCAAGTGATGAATGAGCTTTTTAACTTGGCAGTGAAATGCCCAGGGACTAAGCTGCCGTAGACGTTAGAGATACCAGAAGCAGCAACCTTCAGAGGCCACTTGGACTGTGAGGGTTTTCAGAACCCACCTGCCTGTTGGGCAGGAAGCTGTTCCCTGTCCCCGCTGATGTGAATCAAAGACAATGTGGAGGATATAATTCGAATAGCCATGGTCTGAGAGGATGGGAAAAACTGGGAGCTAGTGCCTGGTGTTCTGGGGAGATGGCAAAATTTGTAAGGCATTGAAAAATAACCTCCGATTGCCCAGAGAGCTTTCCCTGCCTGCACTCACCAGGGAGGAAGGGACAAGCAACAGCTGTCACTGTTGAAATTGACTGATTTTAAGCTGGAGGCTTAAAATCGGACAATTTCTAAAAAAAATGCCCAGCCTGACTGCACGGCCGCAGATGTCAGAAATTCGGATTTTTATCAGGGCTTTTATTTTCTGCACGGAGAGGCTGGGTTCCCTCCTCGTCTGCTTCCCATAAGTAAAAAACACTGAATGAAGGTCTTGAAAGGAAGAGCTGCCAGTGTTAAAGAATGAGGAGGGGCTGGTTTTCCCCATTTGTGCTTTTTCAGTATCATAAAAAAAAATGGGGAGAAAGGTGGTTTGGGGCATTCTTGGGTGCACAGCTCCTAAGGCAGCCAGATTTTCAATCTGGAGGTGCAGTGTTCTGTCTCACCTCTCTTCCTCACTGAGAGGTAAGACACATGTGCAACAATTCAGACGAGTGACGGGGTGGAGGGAGGATGAAAAATGACATAGAAATGTCAGAATGTTTAAATTTTCTTCCATACCAGGATCTGCAGTCAGATTTATAGTTCCCTTCCTCCATAACAGCATCCCATTGGTGACCTGGCCTCACAGAGCAGCATTCATCAAATTTCAGCACTCATTACATGAGTAAGTACCAGTTTTGTTTCTGCCTACCAATTTTATTGCCCAGCCATACCATTGCAGCTGGGATCGATGCAGGTGCCTGTGCTCACACCCTGGGGGTAAAAACAGATGTGACCTTTCCTGGACAAAGTAGTTTGTGTAAAGGGTGTTTTGCTATGAAGCCCTTGGTCTGACAGGCCACATATTTATTAATATGCAAGTTATGTTATTTGAGTTCATTTTTGCAGAGCTCATTTCATCATGTTTTACCACTTATTGAATGAAATTCAATCGTTATTGAATTTCATTTTTTCTTCAGGCACTGGAAAACAAAGGCAAATTCCACGAAGAGGAGGTGATTTAGAGATGGTTTTAAATTGCTATGCTTCAAACACATTGTCATGCTGTACCTTTATCTTGGGTGTCCTTTTCCACTAGTTCAGTAATCTAAGTAAATACAACGGAAAAAAAAATCCCTGTTCTTACTTCGTGTCTCCACCTAAAATTACCTCTAAGTTTTCTTGTAAAAACACCCAATTAAAATGCACTGTTCAAGCATGGAAAATAAGAACCCTCTGCAATGCAAGAGGAAAGCAGACTAATAAAAAGCAAAAAGAAAGAAATGTATTCCTATTTTTTTGCAAAGGGGTTACTGATTGTTGGCTTTAGAGCTGTTCCCCAGGATTTTCAAGTTTAAAAAAATTCAAAACATAATAAAATGTAATTTTGGGGCCTCTGTTAACCTTTAAATTTTGGACTATTTGTTGTTGATTGGCGAAAATAATAATAAAAAAAAGTGCTTTTTTTTCAACTATAGTTTTGATTTCCTTTTATTTCAAAGAATAAAAAATGTTCCAGCCTGATACGTTTCGACCATGAGCTTAGCTCAATACCTTATTTTCCTTTGCTTTTCAGAAGAAATTTATTCCGAATCGGTGTCTTCAGGCATTGTGGTTGTGAGCAAGACATGAAAACACTGTCAGAAAGGTTTTGCCCAGCTTTTTCCTATTCCTTTGAGCAATACAGCTATGCCTGCAAGAGCTGACACCATCAAAACTTGCAGGCAGGTACTGTGTTTGTACTGGCCTCTTACCGCTTGTGGCTTCCAGGCTCCCAGAGGGTTCATGGCCTGGCTGCGGGAGCACAGAAAGTCAAGGCTCTTGGTGTTGTTAAAAACAACATGAAAGTCAGCAAGCCACATATCTTAACTGCTACCTGTTGATCTAGAGCTTGTTTCCTTATCAGGGGCTAGGAAACACCTGAGTTATTCTCCAGTAAGGAGAAGGCCAGGTTTGGGTAGAAGAGAGGAACTGAGTGCAGCTGAACTATTGCCATAACAGCAGGTAACTTGATTGTTTGGATTTTGAGAGTACATTTACCTTTAAAGGAGAAAAAGCAGAATTGATGCCTAAATTTAAAAAGAAAAAGGAAAAAAACCATTGGATTTTTAACTGCCTCTATTGGTTAAAAAACCAAACAGAAGCGTTAAAGTTCCAGGCTATGTCAAATAACTGTATTTGTGAGGCAATATGTGAAATTCTGCTGAAATCACTTACCCAGAAAAAAAAGTGCCCTGTCAGGTTTTATTTTAGTGGTCAGTTACTCTAGAACAGAAAGGATAAAGCTTGAGAAGTGAGCCTTACCCTAAACACCTGAAGCAGCTCTCAGCAACAAGTGGAGTGAAACTGGAGCACTGCCAAGGGAGCGTGGCAGCCTGGCAGCTGCCCAGAGGAAGGAGAGGGCTGGTACAGACATCCCTGCTGCCAGGGCAGTGCTATTGCTGAGACATCATTAAACCACGACAATAAATGATGGTGTTCTTAACTGACTGCTGGAAAGTGTTCTGAGAAATGAGCCTCTGACTGTAAAAGCTGCCTTGACGTTGGAGTCTTTTCACCAAAACCAGCTAAGTCTATGTTTCATGTGAATTATGGACAAGACAAAGCCCAAGCCCACCACCCAATCTCCCAGAGTGATGGGAACCAGAACGGCTCCCATGCACCTGGACTAAACCAGAGAGGTTTCAGTGGTGTCACCTGCCAGTGCTCTACTAGCCAGAGAAAAAAGGAAAAACTGCATGTTCTCAGATATGGTTGCTCTCCCTTGCAGATGGGAGGACATAGAATGTGTCCTCTTGCCCACCCTGGGGCTGGGCAAGCCTGGTGCTGACCCCACCACTCGGCTCCTACCCTGCCCTGCCCTGTTCTGGTGCCCTCAGCCCCCAAGCTTGTGAGTCTGCATGCCCCAGCTGGGTGAGAAACACTGACTGCCTCTTGCAGCCTGGATTTCAAGTCAGGAGAACCCTGCATGAGTCAGTTGTGGAAAGACATCTTGGTTTTGAGAGAAATGGTGCACATTGATGGCAGCCTGCCTGGGCTCAGGAGAGCAGCACATACCCACACGCTATGACTTATTTTAACTTCTGATGGGCAGCAATATCTCATTGCAACACTCAGAGAAGTTTTTATTCTCTTAATTTGCTTCTCGTGACTGTATCTCAAATAGCAAACCCCACGCCCTCTGCTACTGACCACATAAGACGTGCAGAGCATGGACAGTGTTTAGCACCCCTCTTAGCAGCTTGTGAGCCCACTAGAGGCACACAACACAGGCTCTGGCTTCTGTTGGAAACCAGTCATTGCTTGTCCATAAGTATACCAATGCAGTGTAGAATTAATTAGCGTTTGAACTCAGTTTATTTGTTGTTTACTTCAAATAAAAAAAGCATTTCAGCAGTGCTTTTTTCATAGGATTTTTGAGCTAAGAAGAAAAGACACCCCAAATGCACAGCATTATGTTGATTTGGTTCATCTTCTGGGAGGAGGACAGCTGGACAGCTTATTTTGCAGCATGTTTGCACATTGCTATTCATGACCGCAGTCAAACAAAATATTTAGATATTTGATTTTTTTTCTTGTTTACTAATTCAACTTGAACAGTTAGAATTGTCACGTAAAAGCCTATATTTTTATTTAGTGTCAAAGTAGTGTATCTACAGCACAGTGAAGGGAGCACAGCTGATCTGCACCTTGCAGAGATGTGGTTCCATGAGGAGGCCCACACTACAGAGCAGGACTGGTAACACCCCGCTGCAGCACGTGGTGCTGGGAACCCAGAGTGTCAAACTGAGCTCTCTCTAAGGCTGAGGCCAAAGCAGAACACAGCACTCTGGCCCTGATCTGATGGATTAGCATTTGCTGGATTAAGTCTCTACCACACAGCTTGTGCCACCCTCTGCCAAGCAAACAAATTAAAATTACTAGATGGAAAGTGTTGAGACACCATTCTTCAGCAATGTCTGTATACTAAAATGACACCATGGAGGCTATCTGGCTGTCTGCTGCTGGGTGATCTTGTTAATCAAATAACTCAAGGGAAAAAATAAAGGAAGAGATCAGTGCAATTCCAGAGCTAGTGACTAATACACACACATAATTCTGTGGTCTCATAGGAAATCTGCCCTTAGTTAGTTTACGATTTGGCAGTAGGTAAAAAGAAAAATATTGAATCTATAGAAAACGCCCAAACTGTGAGGTAAGTCTGTCTTCTGATTACTAGCAGGTCTGTAAATGTTAACACAGTCTATGTTTATATATTATATCCCTGGTGAGGCACACCTGATATTAGCAATAAGGTCCCCCATTTTCCTTTGGGCCAGGTCACCCAGTTTCATGTTTCTTATTCTTCTTATACATATACTTGGAAATTTTCATATGGCGATTAAACATCCTTTCTATTCTTTTAGATACTCTTTCTGGGTATTTTGACCTCACTCTGAGAAACCTTGTTTTACAGCAGTCTATCCTGAACAGCATTTCACCATCAGCTGAGGCACTTAAGCAATAACTAAATTAATACTTCATCCATCCTGCCTTATAGACTTGGCAACTTTTGCTTTCATCATTATCATCCAGGCCTGCTACTAGTAAATAGACCCCATGTCAAGCCCTCTGGTGCTTCGCTAATACTTTCCTTCTAATCTGGAAAGGCTAATCTTGTTTCTCATGCTGGGTCAAAGACAGCTTCTGTTCTCAAATGTCAAGAAGCCAGCTTATCACACCTTTGGCTTTGAACTGCTGGACTGGAAATGAATGACTGCTCTTCTGGGCAGGAAACCTGAAAAATCATGTCTCCTTTTTGGTCAGAAGTATCCCAGGATTTTAGAGTATTTCTCCTTATGTATGTGTTATCCTCTTACCCTGAGCTCAAGTATTTACCAAATGTTTGTTAAATGCTCGCTCTACCTTTAGTTTCTCTAATGTAGCATCCATTTTTTAATGTTCTGGAGTTGCATGCCACACAGATCCTGGCATCCTGAATTATTCTTTTTCTATATCTGCATTACAGATACAAGAAGGGATTTTGTAGTTTGTGGTCTCCCAGATAAAAACCTGAGGACAGCAGTATTGGACATTCAGAGAAATCTGTGATTCACCCAAAACATAAAAGGACAGTCTGGCTGTAACAGGGAAATACATGATTATTCACTTTCTGTACTGTGAGGGGCTTCTTGAGCAAGGTGGGCTTTGCACAGTAGTAGCCATGAACACCCTCCTGTAATTTTCATTCTTTAAGAATTAAAGATACAGATTAGTCATCTCAAAACTGCCATGGCCCTGGGTCCCTGGCGTCTTTTTCAAAATCCTAGCCAAATTATGGTCCATATGTTCCTTATACTCCTGCAGTATCTCAGAACTACTGTCAGAGCCTGGACCCTATTGTGCTCAGCATCATGTAAAAGGGGAATAAAAAGTAAGTATGTGCCCTGGGTCATCCACAGTTAATTCTAGGATAACTCTGGTCCCAGACATTGCGAGACACCTCTGACTTGTTTTTAATGAAAAACTGTTTCTTTTTCATTCAGACCAGCACTGGGAAAACATACACATTTCAAGCCATTTCTCGCTGTATCTAAATTGTAGGATGTATTTGATAAGTAATATGCTTTAGCAATGCAGTGGAAATAACATGCTGCTTTAGTCACCTTAGAAAATGGCATGAGCAGTATCTAGTAATCCTTCCATGTCCAGATATTCCAGTTATTCCAAAAGCCCATGCTCAATTTCTGTACACAGCTCTCTTGGATATTACACTCTTTCATCAAAATGGCATTTTGCCCGTATGCCCATATTTAAGAAGCCGTGACAGCTGGATACAGACAAACGAGAGGATGCCTTCACAACTGTGTGTAGGCTGTTTTCTGTGGAGGACTGACCCTTGCCATCACTTGTGGGAGGAAAGCAAAGCTGAGGCAAACTGCAGAGATGTGAATATGTGTTTTGAATGTGAAGTGCCTCCTCTCCAAACCTTTTCCTGCTGATACCTGAGCTCAGCTGGAGCCCAGGGCAGGACCCTCCTGCTACCACATCTGGCCCACATCCTGCCGTCCCCAGACCTGTACCTCTCCCAGCACTGCACTGCTGTATAGATGAGCAGGGGCCTGAGTCAGTGTCTTCTATTGTATTTTGACTTCTCATACACATCTTCATGTTTCTTATTTCATCCTTTTATCCCCATAGACTTTTTTCTGGGTCTCAGCTGCAGGACACCTATTGGTCTCTGTTGGCTGAGGTTGCAGGTCACCTCCTGTCTTAGAAATATTGGGGCTGCAACCAAGGTTGCACCTCCTCAGGCAGTCCCTTCATGCCCCTGTGGTGACACTGGCAGGACTGGGAAGGGCAAGCCCTATTTCTTAGGTTTTCAAGTTCTCCAGCACTTGTTCTATTATTCCCCCCCCTTCCACTACTATGTGCTCAACAGGACACAGACCCAGTTTCTTGGACTGTGATTCTGTATTCCCCTTGTTTTTCATGATGGGGACCTAGTTCAATGGTGCCTCTTGTAAGCAAAGGTGCTGCAAAAGAGGAGAAGAGCATGGGACATGTCCTAGGCACACGGTGCCTGCCTAAGATATGTCACAAAGCAACATTTCCTTTGCTAGCTTTCCAACTGGCAGATCTGTTACCTTGATATCCACACCTTAGGTGCACAATGGGAGAGAAGAGCCCTTCATGTATCAGCATGTAAGATGAACTCTGGGATTGCTCTTCCAAACCCAAGGAAAAAATGTGGCTTTGCCACCAGCACCCTAACAGTTTCACTTGTCCCTTCACAATGCTCCAGTGAGGGTTTGATTGCTGCCTCTCTCCCAGGTATCCCATACATTTAGATACAGATCTGAGACAACACAGTGCACAGGTCTCCCCAGAGCATTTTACTGGCCCTGGCCATGCATGAAATGTCCATCTCTGGACAGAGAGTAGGAGACAAAAATCATCAAATATCACAGAAAGGGAAGCAGCAATTCCAGTTTAGTTTTAGCATGAAGATGCCAGAAGATTTGCATACCCCAGCAGGACACACAGAAATCTGGTGTCCCAACTCACAGCCAAAACAAAAACAACACCAGATACACACACACACACACACAAAACGCAATGATGGAAGACACCAGGTCAACCTGTACCTATGTACATGCTTGATTTATGAAATAGGGCAGACAAATTTATACCAGACCGCTTCTTTTCCTGAGAATCAAGAGATTGCAGGCTCTCCAGTGCCCATGTGTCACCTCTATCATACAGCCTTCCCAAATCCTAGTAGTTCTTGTGATACTTCTGCAGATTCGGGTTTCACTTGATGTTGCTTGAATCTCGATGCACCATTGAGTGCTTTGGCAGGTGCTAACCCTGCCCTCCCAGCGAGCACTGAGAGTGTTTCCTCCTCTGCACTGGTTATCACTGGCAGTGAGCCAGCAGATGCCCAGGTGAGTCACCTGGCTGCTCCAGTGCTGTGTGTCTGGGCTCACCCTGCTGACGTGGTACTAATTAACTTGATGGCATGACGCAAGGAGGTCTTACACTCTAAGTACAGGGAAGAGAACTGATTACATTGCAGGAATGATTACAGGAGCCCTCTCAGATATCCACCTACCCACAGGTATATTCACCTGCTGTTGCTGTGTATACCTGTGGTGCTTCAGCAATGTGTGATGAACTATTTAGGGTGTGTGGGATCCTCCCAGGGCTACTGTCAGCAAATAAAAGCCAAACAGAGCCCTGCCTTCTCTTGTGGGGATTCCTTCTTGTTTCTATTCATCTGGGTACAGTGTCCTGAGTGAAATGCTCTGGAAAGTCTCCAGACCTTTGTCAGAAGCTGGTATTACAACGAGATAGGTCACACCAACATGGCAGATACAGTGCTACAGGACTGCATCACACTGTGGGAATTCCCTGAGCCTCTGCTCTCCCTGCCCCTCTCAGGGAAGCCAGCAAGCTGCCAGGCTGCCTGAGAAAGCTTTTGCTTTCCTTAGTCGTTTCCTTTGGACCAGAATTTCACAGAACTTCCCCTCATCCCTTCCCAGCCATAGCTGGGAAGGCCATAAATGCAAACAGGTTTATTTTGCAAGTCTTTCATTATTCTGAAGCATTTGATTGAAGCAGCATTAAAAATACATCCCCAGTGCTAAGCATCTCTTTCCTTTCTGTTGTCAACAACATATTTTTAAATGAAACATTCCAGGGTTGGGGGTTTTTTTTGGTTGGTGTGATTGCCTTGTTTCAGAGTTACTTAAGTAGGAAAATATTTCCCTTGGAAGGAATCCAAGCCCACAGAAGTCAGGCAGAGTCTTTCTGTTAACTTTAAATGCACTGTGGACTAGATTGCTGCAAACCTCTAAAATAAATACATTGGTAAAGTCCAAGGTTTAACGAGGCAAATGTGGCAGGACCTGTGCTGGTGAGCATCCCTGGTGTTAGTCACCTTAGCAGCTCAGAAGGACAGCTCTCTGTACAGTGGGAATTTATGCAGTTAACTGATTGCTGGATATTTATAGCTTGGCAATGATCTTTTTAAGGATACAGGCACCAGGCATGGGTTTTCCCTTGGGGAAGGGAGAGGGGGATGGAGCGGAAGCAGCGTTAATAGAAGTGGTGGGAATCTGACATGGCTTTCCCCTCACTGCTAGCTTTGGTATCCCTCTCCCCAGCTTCACTACCTCAAATATTCGGTGTTTCTGCATGAAGCCACAGCAAGGCACTGCTGTGATTGTAGGTCTTTTTATGCCCTGCACGCCAGCCCCTTCAGCCTTCCGCCCTGTGACCCTGCGGCTGGGACCACCCTGCAGCTGGGGAGGGAATTTAGCCCATCAGCAGCCCAGGGCTGTGCTGGGGCAAGGGGAAGATTCAGCAGGGGTTACTGCCCCTTGGGTCACTTGGCTGAACTGTTCCTGCAGCTGCTGCTTCTCCTGTCCCAAGCAAAATGAGGATTCCCATTGCAGAAGCAAATTTTGCTTTGGGCTGGAAGGCAGCCCCAGGACAGAACTGGGCTGGCAGTGGTGGGCAGAGGGGGATGTCACCAGCCCTCACTTGCTGCCACCACACCTGCCTTGCCCATGGGCTTCCCTCACCAGGCTGAGAAAAGGGCTGAGCTCAGCATCCCCTACAGCTGCTAATGTAGGGTTGCTGTGCCTGGATTAATGACAGCAACATTATGGCTCCTGCCTTTGAAAGGGCTTGTGCCCAGGCAGTACCACTCAGACACAGTTTGGAGCCTGGTACCCTTCATTCGCTGCTGCTAATTAGAAAAGCAGTTCCAGCCCTGAACACCCAAACACTATTAATGCAAAGGAAAGCAGAAGGCTTGTAAGACACGGACAATATCCAACAAACATTTTGATGGTTGCATTTTTCCTAAAACTCAGTCTCACTGGAGATAATAGAAAAGCCAGAGAGTTACTCTGAAGGAAGACCAGCCATTAGCTCTGAAGAACACTCGTGAATAGGATCAGCTTTGATCCAGTGCTGGAAACCAATCACCATTAAGATCTCTCCTTAAAAAAACCTTATTTAATGTTTACATAAAAACACCACATAAAAATAAATTGAATCTAGCCTCTGGAATCCAACTCAGTGTATCTGCCTTGGAGTATACGTTTACCTCCTGAGAATTCATACAGTAATTAGATGAATGTGCTTAATTAATCACATTTCCTGTGCTGAAGAGGTTTGATGGAAAACATTTGCTTCCATCACTTTATTAAAGCATTATTGAGTGTTGTGCTTGTCATGTGTTCATCACCAGCCTTCTCTCCAATTAATCCTGACAAAACGAAGTTTACCAACAGCAAAGTAAGCCAGTGCTCACAGTCGCTTTGCTGTAGCTTTGTGTACATGCCTTCATGCCTCTAGGTAATTACTGGATAATTGGGAGCGGAGTCTGTTTAATCTAAAATGAGATGTGCTAAATATAAACCATTTTCAGTGCCTGATTGATACTGTTTTAATAGGCTTGGTATCATCTACTGCTGTGGACATGTAAGGCATGATTACCTTTATTTATGGTATGTGTTTATTGTCAATTTTAAAATAAAAATGTGATTTGCAGTATGGTTATTTTACCTAAAAAGCAATTATTGATCATTAATATGTTTTTCACACACCACAGCTGAATTAAAGCATGGGGACTCAAAATCAGAGGTATGAAGATATGATCTTAACCCTTTCCAGAGGTGCTTATTGTTTGGCCTTGGCTTTGACATTACTGAGGCTCCATCTTCTGTGAGCCAGCATCCAATGTGGGGACACAGATACCTGACAGAGGACTGCCAGCTGTTTCTGAGGCTCGGGAGGGGACATGGCAGAAACCCCACTGCAGAGCAGGGATGGGAGCAGAGCAGCTGGATGAGGCAGCAGATCAGGGGAGAGACTTGGGAACAAACCCCAGTGCTGGACCCCACCAGACATACTTGGGCAGGATACCCAAGCCTGTTCCATCCCATCCTGTCCCATGATAGGAGCAAGCACAGACTCCCCGAAGGAAAGCATATATCATAGAATTACAAGGATGGTGGAGGATCTGGAGTGGAAGTCTTAAGAGGAGTGGCTGAGGTCACTTGGTTCGTTCAGCCTGGAGGAGACTCAGGAGAGACCTCATTGTGGCCTTCAACATCCCCCAGGTACAGATCTCTTCACTCTCATGATCAGTGATAGGACTTGAGGAAATGTCATGAAACTGCATCAGGGGAGGTTCAGGTTTGGCATCAGGAAAAGGTTTTTCACCCAGAGGGTGGTTGGACACTGGAACAGGCTCCCCAGGGATGTGGTCACAGCACCGAGCCTGACAGAGTTCCAGAAGCATTTGGACAGTGCTCTCGGGCACATGGTGTCACTCTTGGGGTGTCCTGTGCAGGGCCAGGAGTTGGACTCGATCCTGACGGGTACCTTCCTACTCAGCCTATTCTGTGATTCTATGACTCTGCTATGATACGGGGGACATCTTTATAAGGACTCTTCCCTTTTGACCACCTAAAATACTAGGCATGCAGACAAATATCAATGCATGCAAAGCAGTTTCCCTATTCTACCAACTGTCCAGTCCCATGAAGTCTCTTATTGTAGAAATAAAGTAGCTGTCATAAGCACTTTTGCTTACATAGTCATTAAGAATGGAAATGCTTATTTTCATACAAAATAAATTGCTTACTGGTGGGCAATCAGATTTTCCTCTTCTCTGCCTTATTTCAAGAATTTTATGTTACAACTCAGGCATTTTTATTGCTGATGCATTCACAAAGTTACTTATTGTGCATAGCAAGATATCCTTCATATATAAGTGTGCATTTCCAGCAATTACAGAGAGCTGCTGAAGAGATAATTTTTAGCCATGGGAACATTTCTTTCTTCTTTTTTCTTGTAAAAAACCCAAAACAAACCAACAAGCAAACAAAAAACCAAACATAGATTTGGCTGTAAAATATTTGGCAAGAGTTTGACGTGTTTGACGCAGCGCTTCTGTGTTCATAGCAAAGTTTCTTACAAAAATCCCAAGCTGATGTTCGAAGGCAACCCGGTCTCAAAGTTTACAGACAGACTTAGCAGTGACTCCTACCCTCTCCTACCTTACTACCCTCTCTCCCTGGGATAGGCTGCCATTTGGTACATAAACACCATAGAGAAGGGACTGGTTTGGTCTCTGGCCAAAAGAAGAACCTGGGTGACCCTAGCTGAAGATTCACTTCAGAATCAGCAATAAACTTTCCTTCCACATGAAAAGTTCTGGACTCTGTCAGGGACAAGGGCAGCAAAGGCACTTGCAACTTGCAAAGGGAGAAGGGGAGGTTCATAGGAAATAAGAAATGTGGAAAACAACACTGCAAATATTAGCTTGGGAAAAGCCTGTTATCGTCTGGGGTACTATTAGTAAATAAGATAGGGAGGAACTCTGGGCTTCTTGAGGTCCTTGTAGAAGAAAGCACTGAAGCATGTGCTCTGAGCTATACAGGTATCTACATGCTAGCACCCAAGGAGTAGGTGTCCCTGCACACCTCAAAGTTGCCAACTACACTTAAACTCCTGGCACCAGTCCCCCATCTGATATCAGCATGGCTGTGCATGCACTTGCTTTCTTCATATCTGAGGACATTCTTTTGCAGAAGTCATGAGAGCTGCCGGGGCTGGGCCTGCTGCCAAGCCCAAGCACGAGCGGCTGCCTGCACCTTGCCCCTCTGCAGCCCTGCCCGCAGAGGTGTGGGAGAGGGTCTGCCCCCGTCAGCCATTCAGACCTCAGCTCATCCATGCAGACCCACCAGTAAGGGTGCCAATTAGTGACAACAGGAGCTTATTGAGTGCTGAGGCAGCCTTGCTGCTGTGCAATTGCTGGGAAATGAAAACAGCCTGTTCCTGCAGGCATGTTTGGTTTTTTTTCTCTTTTCTTTTATTATTGTATAGTAACTACAATTAAATCTTTCCTGGCACGCCATTTCATTTGAGAGCTCTTTCCCTATATGACTGTTCTGTATCCCTGTGTGAACTACTTGATATTTCATTACACAAATAGGCTTCATTTGCAGAAATAGTTCCCTGCTGGGAAAAATCAAATGCTTGAATTACAGGTATTCTGCAGGGGGGAATCTGTCCTCAGATAGTGAGATCAGGGGTCAAGACCTGCTCACAGCTGCTGGGCTGGAGCAGTTATGCCAAGAGAAGGATTTATTTTTTAAAATCTGTTTAAAGAAAAAGGCTTCTGGGTCTAAGAGGGAAAATAATCATTGCTCAAGATGTGCTGGAGACACAAAAAGCCAAGGCTGCTGACTGTGCTGGAGCCAGCTGTGGGAAGATCTTGAACGGCAGCTACTGAAGTAAGGCATGAGTTTGTCTGCAAACACTTCCCCAAGTTCATGCCCCACCTTTCCTGCCTGTGCTTAAAATCTCACAAGAACTACCCAGGCTGAGTGGATTTTGGGTTGACAACAAAGGGGGCAGGGGCTTTTTGGCATGTCCCATTCTTTCTCCCGCCCATTGGACAGTACATCCTTTCTAGGGCACTGCAGGGGTTTTGCACTCGACCCAAGCTGAGAAGGACAAACTAACAGTAAGAGAGCTTAGGGGATTGTTAACAAATCTCACCCTGCTTCCTACCTTCCATTCTTCTCCCAGTTTTGTGCTATAAGAACACCTGGTACAGGATTATATTTTCACCTGGTATGGGACTCACACAACCAAAGTCACACACTTACCTTGAGTCTGTACCTGGGCTACTTATCCAGATGGACTCAATGGTTAGAGCAGGCACACAGATATCCGTGGAGCTCCTGTTATGCTAAGGCAGGTCTAATCCACATCAGATGAATTGTATCCTAGAAGGGCCTACTTCTCCCCACTGATTTTGAAGGGGGCCTGGAGCTACGGGTTCAGACACTGTCTGCCATTTCCGAATTTCAGTCAGAGGAATCCACACTGAAGTCCTTAGCTGTATGTCTTATCAAAATATCTGCACTTGCTGCTGATGCAACATACATATTTATGCTTGCACTGAAACCATCCCTGGGATTTTGTGAATCTCAGGTAAGAGCAACATTATGTATCAAGGTCATAGCTTGCTTTCCTGCATAAAATATTAGTCAAGGAAACAAAATAATGTTAAACCTCCACCTTCTGGTATTAAACCCCAGCAAGTCCATAATCCTTCTTTTCCAATAGTAATGCAAGAAACTTTCATTAATGCTGAATATGAAGAGATCCAGCCCATCAGCCCAAATAGGCTGGGTGTGGTCTTACATGATGGGGTCATAGAGCATAAATACTCAGGCACTTCAACAAGCAGAAAAACCATCAGTTCAGTCCCATTCCATTCAGCTGAGTGAGACTGAAAAGGTTTTCCATGGGTTGGATGCTCAGTGAGCAGCCTGCTCATGGCTTCTTGCTCCCACACTTGCCAAGGCACCCACACACTCAGAGAGATGCTTGAAGAAGACCGGCATGGGAGCAGAGGCAGGAAGCTGGGAAAATGACTAATGATTCCTCTCTGTAGAGAAGGACCGTGGGCTAACAGGCTGGATTTTGACAGCATTGGAGTGGATTAGTCCTGGGCTGAGCCCCTGCGTGGCAGCTGATCACCAGCTGTGGAGGCTGGTGCTATTTATATCTGAATTTCATTTGCACTGGGAAGACGCCACGTGCCAGTGGTGACAGACGGGAGCCTTTCCTTAACAATTTGGCTGCTCCGAGAAGCAAACCACTTTAAATCAGGGAAAAAAGAGCAGAGGAAGAAGTGAGGAACAGCTTGTGCTTTCACAATGCAGCACCCACACATCTTGAACAAGCAAAACAAAAGAAGCAAAACAACAACCTGGGGACCCTACCTGGGGGTTTGGCCACACCGGATGGATGAGGATGAGGCAGGCAGTGGATGAGCTCATGCTTTCCATGGGCTGGAACACTAAGGGCATCTCACCTGGATGGGAGCCCCATCCAGAGCAGTGCTGATCAATCTAACACTGCCTGCTGTTCTGTGCTGCTGCCCTCGGGGCAGTGGTCAAATGGCTGCAAGAGGTGGACAAAGGGACGGTGTGAAGGTTGTGTAGTTACTTGTGTCCTGGGGGTTTTCTGCATCTGGGAAGTAGTTTCTCTTTCAGGGGGGAAGACTTTTTCCAAGAGGTATGGAAAGGCATGGAGTCTTCTGACTGGGCTGGAGGGACTGGATCCATTTTGCACCCTCAAGAGATTTGCCTTTTGGGTACCTAAAGAAATAAACCACTGCATTTTGGATAGGTGAAATGCATTTGTCCCTCCACAAGAACAATGAAAAAAACCCCCAACACTTTCTTTTTTTGGCTCAACTTGAGATGAATATACAATTTCTTTATTTTTCTTTTGTTCTGTCTGTGCATCAAAAAACTGCTGCTTGTGAAGCTCTGCAACATCTCCAGTCCCAAGCCAGCGGAGGTGACCCTCCAACTCTGCCCATGCACTGTGACAGCCCTGTGACAGCCATGTCACAGTGTCTAGTGTGGCTCTCACCCCACGCCAGCCCTTGTGCTCTGTGTAGGAGTGTGTGGGTGTGTGTATGCCCATGACCGTGTGTGTGGGGTCAGCTCTCTGATAATGATGCTTCAGGGCTTCCAGCCAGCATCCAGCCTAACCAGACCCCACAGGCACAGCCTCTCTTGGCAGCTCTGCCTGGTTAATTATGTTTTTAGCCCAGTTCCCTAAAGAAACCAGTCTTCTGTGAGGACGCTGGTTGTGTGGGGTTTCAGCAGTGTGCTTTAGTCCAATGCAATAATAATATTGTAACCTTCTCGCCGGTTTAAATCTAATTTGAGGGTGGGACTTTGTTTAAGTTTTAGGAAAGATGAAAGGATAGGGGAGATCCTGCTTTTGTGCCCCTAGCATTAGAAAATGCAGTGGGCTGCAGCACTGCATGGCCACCTCAAGATGCCAGACCTGGAAAAGGATGGACATCTCTGTGGTGCCCATCCTCCGTGGGACCATTCATCTAGTAATGCCACCCGGCCTCTAGAGGGGATAGCCACAAGGAAAGGGATGAGAAATTGTCTTTTAAAAGCTGCGAGTAATATCAGGGACACAGGCCTGGTACCCCTTTTCCTTGCTTCTCAGCTGCTTGCAGTACTTCTCAGAAGCAAAGGGAGGTGCCACCCACCTCAGATTAACAATGTGTTGCTATTTCTGTCTTTCTGGCACCCATTCATCAGCTCACCCATTCCATATATGCAGGCACAAACATCTTCAGTGATGAAATTTCCAACCGTTCATCAGCTTATGGAACTGGAGCAACCAAAGCTTCTGGAAGACTTCTGGGAAGGTGAGGAGGGTGGGGGCCCCACAGCCCTGTGGGGGCCTGCAGACATGACAAATAGCCACTGAACCCATCCGCTGTGGAGGCAGGAGCTGGGTGGCACTCCAGCTGCCAGTGGTGCCCTGAGTGCTGGCAGGGCACAGGGTGCCAGTCTGTGGCTCCCTGAGCTGGCTCTCACTCCTGCCATGGAGAGATACCTGTGTGGGAAAAGGTTTGTTTGGGATCACGAGGAGGACAGCAAAGGGATAGTTGAAAAGAAATGCTGCTAAATTAGATTGCAGTTACATCCCAATGCAAATAGGGAATTTTCTGTGCAACATTTGTGCACTAGCATTCCAGCTGTACGAGGAGGAAAAGTTAACATACTGACTAGGCCCTATCACCATATTATATGTGTAATTTATAAGATTTTAAGATTAGGCTTATTTCTGGTGAGTGGCAATTTTTTAAAAAAACACCCAACAACCAACACTGTGATTTCATTCTATTTGCCTGTCCTTGGCATAAAATAACACAACCCCTTGGTGCAATTTCAGTCTTTTCCAAATTCTCTTCTTATCAACTGAACAAGATGTTATTAGAAGGATATTTTAAATCCTTCAAGTTCATAAATAAGTGAAACCTGAAAATACTCCCCCCATCCTAAGGGGCTCCTGTTTAACAAGGCCACATCAGCCTCCTCACTGATTTAATGCAGAAATTAGTTATCTCTCAAAGCGCACTTGCAAATAAAGGTGAGAGTCCAAGCACACAGTCCTGGGCAGGGGGAAAACGTGATGATAATGGAATGGGAATTAAGGAGAAAAATTTGCAAATTCATCTAATTTATCATTCTTGTTATTCTGTCAAACTTAACTTTCTGTGTACAGGTATGGAAACTTTCAGAGTCTCAGCATCACGTTAAAGGGAGTATTACATGGACAGCTCTACTGCAGTGAACTGACATGCATGTAATAACCCCCCTGAAAAACAGCCTCAAGGCTTGCATTTTTAAAAGAAACACATCTTTGCACTGTTTTCCCTTGTCACGGGTGATCTGGGGGATTTTTGTTGCAGTACCTGAAAGCCACAGACTTGCCCAGTTTCAGCTGGAATAGGTTGCCCAGAAGGGTGGTAGATTCCCCATCCCTGTGTTGAGGAATACACTCAGTGCAGGTATCTTGGAGGGCAGCTGCAGTGTGAGCTGCAGGCTGAGCTCTGGGTGTCGGGGACCAAGGCAAGAGTCTGTGAACTGCAGACCCTTTGCAGAACAACGGGGGACCTGTGAGGGGGCAGTCAGACACAGCAGGAACTGATGGCTCAGCTGGAATATCCCAGACTATTTCACAGTTAGACTGAAAGGTGTAAAAACCTAGGGTTTCCTTTGTTTGGGGTCCCCTCCTGGAGGCACAGCTTGAACTTGAGCTGTTATTCTATTTTTACACCATGATTAAATTATTTTAGGATCAAGACATCCACCTATGGGAAATCTGGGGTCAAGCCGGTAAGGAAGCCTGGTCTGTCTGTGAGTGTGGTGTGTGTGTAGCAAATCAAGTGGGGCAGCTGTTGGGTCACTGGAGCTGCCCTCTGCGAAGGCCTCTCGCTCCCAGCTCAGGTGGTGACACTCTGAATGCCAGAGTGGTTATTGGACGGTAGTACAGGAAAGTTTTCTTAACACCTGGAAACATTCAAGCTCAGGCTGGTCCAGGCTCTGAGAAACCTTATCTAGATGAAGCTGTCCCTGCTCACTGCAGGGGTTGGAGCAGATGACCTTTAAAGGTCCCTTCCAAGCCAAAGTATTCTATGATTCTTCCCTAACTCACTGCTCTGCAGCTGGGACATTAAAACAAGCACCAAGCAATGGATGAAGATTTTTAAGTGCAGGAGAGAGTGACTCTTTTGGGAGTCTTAGGGTCTCCATGGCTAAGTTAGAGATTTTTAACCCCCTAATAGGTAGCAGAGGCTGATCAGATCCCTCCTCCTGCCCATCCAGCAAGGCTGCCTTGGGAAATACCCAAGGCTCAGCACTGTTATTCAGTAAGGCATCCGCTAGGAAGCTGCACTTGGCAGCTGCACTTCAGCCTCCCGGCTGCTTTGCCACATGGCTGGAGCTGGCACTGGGTGCCCTTATGCCAAGGCTGGCAGCCTCCAGGCGGGCAGAACCCAGGCAGGCAGCATCTGGGCAGGCAGCATCGCTCTGCAAGCACTGCATGTAGCTGTTCATGTGGGCTTCAAGAGCAACCCGGTGCTCACACCAGGACAGGGACTGAGCAACTGAGAAGATCTTTCCCACCTTATTCACCTCTATGACTTTACAGCTTTGCTGCCAGGAAATCATGTCAGCTAAGGCCAGCCAGTAGGAGATATAATACATGGCAATTTACCTTTTGTGCTTCTGTTGTTGTGTCCCTGGAAGCGTGCACAGAGCTTCCCGCGCTCAGGTCGTATCTCAGGGCCAGGATGCTTGCCAGCCACGGCACTTGTGGGTCTTCCTTCACGTATTGGAGATCCTCACTGGCCAACTGTCCTGAACAATTGCCTTCAATATCCTCCACTACAGCTGAGAATTATTGCTATTGCTATTGCTATTGCTATTGCTATTGCTATTGCTAGTGCTAGTGCTAGTGCTAGTGCTATGGTAATTATTATTATTGTAACTGTTGGTGGTCCTGGTACAATCCTTAGTCTCCAGGACATGAGACTTGGTACTAAAGTACACAGCTGCTTTAGAAGAGAAAATGGTTTCTAGAGAGAGGGAATTAAAAAGGAGACAGTAAGGAAAAAAGCGAGAATCTTGGAAGACAGGAAGATCAGGTGAAGCAGAAGGCAGGAAAGGGGAGGAGGAAGCATATACAGTGAGGGAACCACTGGACTGGGAACCCTTTCATGCTGATCTCTGAGCTAAAGCAGAAGGATGTTGTGAATTCACAAAATACAGGGAGCAAGAAATCTGATCAGCTCAAATAATTTCTTATCAATTTATAGACTAGCAGATTGATGTTGTTTGCCATCCCAGTTAACTAATTTTATTTGGGTTTATTTGAAAAAGTGTCTTCATTGATGTCTTAATTTTGGTTCTAGAATTTTTTATGTCTTTATTCGCTAGGTTGATGGATGTTTTAGTGAAAGATGTGTCCAAGGCCTGTGTGGTGTGCAGTTGGGAGACCTTTGAGCTGGTGGCAGAGCAGAAAGTAGGTCACAAGACTGCTAGAGGTTCACACTCATCCTGACCTTGGAAAAGAGACAGTGAGTCCAGCCAACCAACAGAAGGGAATATTACCCTGGAAGACACAAAGGTAAAGGAAAAACTCCAACATTTAAATGACTGCCCTGGCATGCGATGCAAATGACAGAGGACAAAATGAACTAACTGGATGATGTGAAAGTGAACTAATACTTTGTGTGCTCTCATGCCCTGCCTGTGTTTGTTTAACTGCTGTTTTCTCACTCTTTCTCACTGTTTCCATGAGCCAAGCAGCTTATTTTGAGGATGGGATTTTACAAGGTGTTCAGAAAAGGAACTGGGAGCTGGATTGCTGTGTGGGTAAGTATGTGATGTGGAGCCTGGAGAGGTCACTGCAGTGTCTGGCCCCAGGCACCGAAGCAAGCACGCTGAAATCTGGATGCAGCAGCAGCCTCCTGCAGAAGGCAGCACGGGCTCTGCAGTGGGACTCCACAGCCGAGCTGCTGTCCCCCGTGCCCAAGCTACCCTCCAGCACCACTCCCAGCCTCATGCGCTCACTTCCCTGCTCATCCAGCTCAAAACACCATCTGCTCCCACCCAAGCTGGCAGCCTGTGCACCCGCTGTGGTGTGATGCTGCACCCTTGTCCTGGCTGTGACAGGGAGTAATGGTGAAGGGCAAAGAGGGGCTTGCAGAGCATAGCAAACCCCAGCCCAACAGCCACACAGAGGCAAAGGCAGAAATATTTTGGCAAGTGTAATAGATGGCTTGGATATTGCTTTCAGACAATTGTTGCCATCCCAGATTTATGGGATAACTTATAGCAGATTGGGGAATTCTGCACATACATGCGGGACATTAGGAGGCAGAGCTTTCATCACAGAGAGATTCAATTGCTTAGATACTGAGCTGGAGACTTATTTTTCATAATCCCAGCAGAAGCAGCCAATTGCAGCTGCAAGATGGGTGCTTTGGTGCACTGTTTGTTGAACAGCCAATTGCTGTTCTAAACCTAATCCTAAGAAATGAGCCACGTATTAGAGATAAAGCTCGAATTAGCAGGGCATATGGGACCTAATATTCATAGGATTACATGTAAAATATTAAGGTTTGATCCTGCTGACCTTTCCTGTATCAGCAGTCTCACTGCTATTTCTTGTATTCATGTGTATAGGCCTATGTTTTAGACAAATAATAGCTGTGATGATAAATTACAGATAAAGTTGTGTGGACATGCTGAAGTCTTTAAAAGCTGACTGGTGACTTTGTCTGGTTTTGGGTACTTTTTTTTAACTCCCCCTAAAGAGTCAAAATTCAAGACATCCTCAATTATTACTCAAAAAATTACCTCATGATCTTTGGGGAGCAGACCTTGAAGTCTACAAGGGAAAATACAGACTACATTTCTCTACTGCATCACCTTCAGAAAGATGGCAGTGCTGAAGAAAAAAAAATTAGTTTAAGTGATATTTAAATTAACACAACACAAAATAACACAAAACTCAGACCACAACAGCACTTAACCATGACATCACTAGTATTTAGATAGGTGTGATAACATTAAAACCTTGATATATTTGGAGGCAGGACTGAAACTGGAACATATATATAATTAAAATGTATGTATCTTGATGAGGAAATAGGTATATATAATTCAGTAATGCTGTCAGTGGGGCGTGAGGGAAGATACAAACATAAGTTGCTTGGACCTGACTTTCTACTAAAAATACAAGGCGAGTTATTTATTCCAGCATCAGCTCACTCATATGTACAGGTCTTTGAGAAGTTAAAAGCATGTTTTCACTTACCTTGCCTGTCTCTGTGCTTTCCCATATGTGCTCTATTCTGCATGTCACAGCAGAAATACCAGGATTAGACCCTTGTCACTGAATCAGCGATAAAGACCATTAATTCAATCTGTCATCACTGGATGCCCATTCCCAGCTGATCTGATTGATTTCCAGTGGATTAGTCTAGATGCACAAGATGCTAAAATAACCCGGTAACATATGACCAAGAATGGTACAGGGAGAGGAGATATTGCATGCAATCTTCTGTACCTCTCTTGTCCGTCTTAAAATACTGAGCCATGGCAGGCACTTATTGATCCCATACATGATAACAGCTGTTACCCAGACACACAGATCCATTGTCTGCACTGCTGATGGCCATGTAAGGACAATAATCACACTTGTCATCAAGGCAGATCTTTGCTCTGAGGACCCTGTCTTGAGGTCATTAAGGGTCCATCTTCTGAGTTAATGCTGGAAGATGCCAGGATCTCTGAGCAGTGTGAATTCTCTGGAGCTGCCCTCAGACATCTGCTACAGGTTTTCAGCTTTCACCCAAGGCAGCTGAGCCTCCCCGTGCTTTGGTACCTGGAGTGCAGAGGAAGCTGAGCATCAGTCAGAGATGCTGTAGAGCTGTTTATATCCACTGTAGAGCTGCTGTGGCTCCCTGCAAGTCCCAAATAGCATGACCTGACGTGTGCTTTCACTGTCCTGAAAAATTAGACCTTTTCAATTTACATATCAGGAAAATTCTTGCACCTGAATCACAACCTCTTAGGGCAGGCTGCTGGCAACAGCCAGCTCCCACTATTGCCCCACTCCTCCCCACTGCTCTGGAAAGCACTATTCTGGGCTCACATGCAAACACATGTTCTGCTGTAATGGTGAAATACTGCTTCCAAGTATGAAATAACATTATGAAGTATTGCTGCATTTGCTGCTTCTGCTTGCGTGTCTTCCCTCAGCTCAGCCCACACCACCCACAGCCCCCCATGCTACCTTGGAAGTTACATCGTGGCCCTGGGGTCCCCACTGTCCTCTTGCAGGAAGGGGCCTCTCACGGGGGCCTGGGTCAGGAGGAAAGGTTTGAGGAACAGTCACAGTGTGCCAGACATTTGGGCTGCACTGGGGACATCCAGGTTGTATTGATCTAACAGAATCACACAGAATTCTGAAGATTCTAAATACAGGAGAGACATCAGGGCCTTGGCCAGCCTCAGTCTCCAGTTGCACATACTTTGCTTGCACAGTAGTAAGCTAGAAAGTGCATGGACAAGCCAGAAAGCCCCTGTAACCCCAGATAAGCTCCCAGGATGGGAGTAGCATTTCTATAAATACACAGAGAAACAGCTCAGCGAGAACCTGCAAGTTTAGCCCCATGAATACTTTCTTAGTGCAAGAGTGATAGAACAAGAACCTTCTTGAACATGTCGGGGACCTGGCAATACCAACAGGGGCCAGCCAGACTGTCTGGGACCTCCAAGATCCACCTTCATGAACATCTTGCTGCTGCAACTGTTCTATTCACAGAACGGGTGTCATTGTGTGGATGACAAAGTGGCCCTGCGCCACTTTGCTTGTCCAGGAGAAGTTACCCAGTCCCTTGCCACCCTGCAAGCTGCTTGATGTCACAGTATGTTGCCACGTGGAGAAGATGGGACCCGGTCCACAGTTCTGGACCCCATGGAAAGACTGGGAGTGCACTGCCTGGGAGCTGCCTGAGCAGAGGCGTTGCTGCAGTTCAGTATTGCAGCGTGATTCAGGTAGAAGTACCTATAATTCATCTTTCAGAGACTTTGCATAAAGCCAGATGTATAGGAAGGGGAAATGCAAATAAGCCCATCAAGTCCTCTTCCTTCAGGGAAACCCACTTCCTATGTGCAGTGAGATATTGATTGATGGTCTGGGCTCCTTTTGAGCTAGAAAGAGAATACTGATCTCTGAGGCTTTCCATAAGAAATGCAGTACAGCTGGGACAATTTTCTTTCAAAGGTACATGAGAGTGCCAGGATTGCTGCACAAAGGATGACTTCTGCAGGCTCCATTGAGCATAAAAGAAAACAGCTACAATGCCTCTTAGGAAGAAAGGGAAAATATTTTGCTATGGATTTTTAATGCAGTTTATCGTTGTAAAGAGATACACTGAAACATTAAGGCATTATTCAAAACACTTTCATTTGCCACACAAAGAGTTGGATTCATTACCAAAAGACATCTCTACTTAAGAATCTGCTTATCAGATTGTTTTCCTAGGTGAGAAGATAATGGGATACTTTTTTCCTGGTTATACTCCCTTCATAAATCAAATCAATGAAATACTACTGACTCTGAAGGGTATTTAAATACAGTTTTGCCCGCAGATGTAGCAGCAGAACTTTGGCAGAAGAATGAGTGACAGATTTAATTAGCATTCCAATTCAAGGAAATAAATGGAATTTTCTGTCACAAAATGGTGTTTGTATCAAGAGGTTTTATTGCAATATTTGTGCTCGAGACCAAATGACACTGTTGCTGAAAAGTGACATCAGCAGCTTATTTTCTTCCATTTTTTAATATTATCTTGTAGGTAGGTTAAACAAATCAGTGATGTCAGAACTTGCTCCTAGGACATGCATGTAGTTTATATGTATGGTAGCATGTGTGCCCTCATCTGTGCCTGGATCCTGCTGTGGCTGATACCAGTTCTCAGGTGCATACTGGGGAAAAAAGAAGTCAAATAATTACTTCCTCTCAGAGTGATTTGGACAGGAAAATGAAAACTTTCTTCAGTGCTATTGTTTAGACATATATAAGAAGGTGTATGTGGCCTGCCTCCCCAAAAATCTTCTCATCTTCTGCATTAAACGTAGCAGCAAAGTTAGTTCAGAGGCTATAGCATTTTGAGTGGGTTTTTTTTAAACATCCTTTTCTCTAATTGGCAGTTCCACTTTTTGAAGGCTGCAATGTAGTGGGTGGCTAACAACATCCATCAGGCAGATACAATGGTACTGATGGGTTATTAATTTTGCCTATGGTGGGTCTCAGGATCAAGTGACCCACATGTAGATTCAAATATAAATTTAAAATTCCAGACCTAATTTTGGTCAACTGCAGCAGAAAAATGGGGACAGCTTGGCTTCTCACACTGACACATCAAGTCCTTGTTCCCAAAAGCTTCACTGGTAGTAGTGTCCAGGTAAGGAATCGGTTCATGGGGGATGCTACTATTACTCAGTAGTACCGGTTCCAGCCAGACTCCCCAGCAAGCTGCCATGAACTCCTGATAATGCCTAAAGAAATATCCCCAGCTGGACTCCCCAGAGTGTGGCTCTGACTTTATGGCTGGCACTGGAATGACATTGTCAGAAAAGTAAAGAATCACCAAGGACACGGACCTTGCAGATCTATGCCCCACACACTCTCCTCTAGTATCAATACTGGTTTGAATTGTTTGAAGGCAGAGTTCTCCTCTAAGAACCTGTAACAAAAGTGTTGCAATGATAACTAGAGCTGTTTGATGAGCTTCCTAGTACTAGATGAATGCACGGATTTGGTATTATATGTATATAAATACAGAGCATGTGTGACACATAAAATTCTCTATATGCTATAAATAATCCATTTATTTAGAGCTAACAGTGTGCACAATGGTGTACAAAGGGCAACTCAGAGCACTCAGATTCGCTTTTGATTGACACTGTAAGCATGTGGCACGACTATCAAGACTTTCTTCACAGTCAGTGAAGAGAAGAAAAAGGCATTTCTGGGGTCCCTTTCATCTTGCCCTAAAGTAGACCCCAAAAGTAGGGCATGCAAACTGCACCCCAGAAGTGCCTCTCTCTTCTTTGACTGCAAAGGGAGCGTAGGGTGACTGCAGTAAAGAGGTCAATGCCTAAGTTAAAGGTTTAAAAATAGAGGCGCTAAATTCCACCCATGTGGTTCAGATAAGGGAGACAAAGTGAAACAGGTCAGAAAACGTTTGATGTGCTCAGTCTGGTCGGTTACTTTTTAATATCACTGAGTCTGATTTCCAGTCACTGCGATTTCACAGAGCTGTCAGTAAAGGGATGACTAGGGTCCTAAATATGGAAGAAACTTTAATTAGTTATTGATACAGCAGGGCTTAGATCTGTGGAGATCAGAGTCCCTTTGTGCCAGAGTCTGTGCTAAGAAATGATGGGAAACAACACCAGTCCCAGCCAGTTTGTACGCTGAACAGTCAGGAGCAGAGGAGGGAACAAATGCAGAGAGAAGTTGCTCCCTCACTACTTTCAAGTGGGAACTCAGTGAAACACTGCACTGATGGATGCAGTGAGAAGGGGCAGAGGTTTGAAAGAAATACATATCGAAATGTTTCTGCCAGCCCTGCCGTGCACCTGGCAAATACCAGGAAGGACCTGGCCTCTGGGAAGTGACTTGCTTAAGGATTCCTGGGGCAAGAGCAGTGTAAGAAGCCTTCTTAACCATGCTAAGAGACGGCACTGGAGGCTATGTGGTCAGGTACTGTGGGAGAGAATGAGATGGATGTGAGCAGGAGATGTGGCATGAGCAGGGCCTGGCAAACAGTATGAAGTAAACACAAAGGCCAGAGGCAGGAAGGTTTCTGGGGCTGAACCAGCGCCATGAGGACCAGGTATGACAGCGGAGTGAAATTGTTTACAGAAAACACAAGGACCCAATGAACCTGATGCACACACCTCTGGGTATGTACAGGAATTAACGGGTCTGGTGTGATCAGAGCAATGTAAAACAGAAGCAGTTTTGGCAGCAGCACTTTGGGCTGGGCTGGAGAAGGGTGAAGGGAGAATGTTACAGAGGAACAAAGCAGCGGCACTTGGTGGAGTGAGAGGCTGCATTTTCGGGCAAGTTCTGGGCATGATAATGCTGACTCTGAAAGCCAGAAGGAAAGCAAATACAGTCACACTCGTGGAGAAGCCTCTACACTTCTGACACCATTTCCTATTGTCCTAGGAGGGCTTCAGTTCAAAGCCCAAGTGGAGCTGGAAGGTGCTTGGCTGCTGTGACATGAGTCTGCAGTCCATCCTGCTCTCAGAGCTGTGTCACTGCCCGAGCACCCCTAACTTACCCACCACCACCAGGAGGGACCAGAACTCATCCTTGTCACCCCAGGACTGCACTCCTGGTGAGGTTGTGGAGTGCTGTTCAAAATCCAGCATCTGCTTGGAAATAAAAATAAATAGAATAATGTCAGCAGAGGAAGCTCCAGGGCACACACATGGGTATGAGCCCCATCCAGGAAAAGTGCACAGAAAGACCCATTGCTAGAGTGGGATATTCAGTGCTGGTATCCCACATCCTGAGCCAACAGTGTAATCACTAGCATTACAATAAAACAGAGGTATTAACACTGTTTTCTTAATGGGACCATTACTTGGTGTAACTTTTTAAATGGCTAAAAGGAAAATGAAATACATGGGATCTGTTGGGAACAAGTAATTATTTTTTTAGTGTTGTTTTGGTGGAAATCTAGCATTGAATCCAATTTGTAATTTCTTATTCTGATTTTGTCATTCAGTTGTAGAACAAAGAATACCCAACACTCATATTATTTGCACAGCCCTAAATTCTACCCTCCATATGCCTCAGAAAAAAATACAGCTTAAGAGTTTGTTTGATCCCTTTCAAATCCCCAACACTTGCTGTCTGCATTAGGGTCTTCTGATATGTATGAGGTGACTAATTGTCTTTCATTTATTTTGTAAGGATGCCCTTATTGTTACATGAAGTTGCCATCTGTCCATCTTGGAGGCGAGAGTCCCAGAAGATTTTAATCCTCAGTGATTACATAGCTTCAGGTGCCTTTCTAAAGGACAAAGATTGGCCTACTTTCCTCCCTGTGGTATGCAGAGGATTCTCCATCAAGCAGCTTTTGAGTGAAAGGCTCACCCTGAATGGCTAGATGGCACTTCACCTCCTCTGAGAGGGGTCTTTGTGAAAGATTGATTCATTCAGTTGGATGGCCAAATTTAGAATATTTGACAAATTTAGTTTTAGGTCAGCTGCTTCTTTTTTTTTCTTTAGTTTCTTCTACCTCACCTCAAATCCTTTTTCTTAAAAAATAGGATGATGATCATGCAAACAGATTGATGATAATGCAAATTTTTTCTTTTAAAATGAGATTTTGAAATGCTTCATTTTAAAGATGTCTAAGTAAGGTATTTCAGCTTACTAGAATTTTCCCTTCTTTTCTTTAAGTCAAGAGCAATTAGTTTAACTGGAACCATATTCATGAATAATATCCATTCCAAGAGAAAGAGCGTTTTTCACCAAATGTTACACATACATATGCACACACAAAGTCAAGCAAATCCCCAAAGGTGCTGCTTATATAAGACATATTTCCCTGCCTTCACTTCTGCACGGACGACTGCACTGTGGGATTTTTCAAATGGGATAATAATTAGAAGTAGCCTTCATCTGAGCGCTTCGTGACCTTTGCAGCCAGAACTAGAATAAGCAGGGATATGGTTTGGAGTAACTGCTGAACACACCCTTCTGTTTGTATTTTACAGGCATTGGTGCAGACCCCGGGCTCTGATTACAGCCTAAAGATTAAAATATGTAGAGCTGGTTGGCTCAGCCTCCCAGCTCTCCAGGTTCAGGCGACCTAGCTATAGCCAGCCCCAGCACTGCTTACCCTGCAGAATAAACTCCAGTTTAAAAAACAAAGGTAAAGTCCCTTACAGGAGTGATGATGAGGTATCCAAGGCCATCCACAGGACACCAGTTTAAATCTGGCCTGGGCTGGCAGTGACCAAAAAGCCGGCACAGTCTGACAGCTGTCCCTGACAGCAAGGGGGATTAGCTGTGTCAGCCTGGATGGCTGACGGGCCCAGCAGGCAGCCCTGGGGCACCACTGACCCGGCCAGACCCTGACATCTCGCCCTGTCCGGTGCCATCCAAAGCATCCTGGCATGGCCAGGCACAGGGGTGCTCTGGGGCTCAGTCCCCTACCCTTCGTCTCAGCCTGGCCGAATGCAGATGCTGAAAGGTACGTGTGTGAAGTGGTGGGGAAAAAAGCAGAATAAAGCACCAGTGAAAGAACCCTTCATGAGAAAGATAAGGCAGAGAGAGGATCGTGGGAAAACTTTAATATTGCCTAGCAACAAATTATTGTTGCCCAAGCATTAGTCCCGAAAAAGTAAATTGTTACACTTTCACCTTGGTGAAACTGCACATGCTGTAATTTTTGAAAGCACGATCAGTACATTCTAATACAGGATCAAAAAGCTTGACTGAATTTGCTGATAAATTTTCAACTAAGACAGTGTAGAAATGAGACAATTTGCAAAATTCTGGCTGACTTAAATAAGTCAGTTCAACTACAGCCTTTAAAATGGACCTTGCTGAAGTCTGCCTTATAAATCACTATCCAAATCACCCATATGCTTCTGCCAGAGCAGAACGGAAGGTCTAGAAGCAGCAAGTGGCACCTTCTGTGCTGTTATAGTGCTGAACTGGAGCAGCAAAGCCTGGCTGTCTCACTGCCGTGCCATGCTGGCCCATCGTTCTGACCCTGGGCACCAGCGTGGCCATCCATGGCACTGGGAAGCTGCTGCTGTGTGGAGGAATAGCGACAGAGCTGCCCTAAGCTGTGCTACAGGGAGAAGATGATCAAGCCACTTTAAATCCAGGCTACTCAAAAACTGTTCTTCTGTAGAGGCCCGGGAGGTAGAGCACATACATGGGGTACTCAGAGAAGGTAGATGGAAGAAGGCTGCTGATTCCTCCTCCCTGCTCCAGACACCTCACTCCCCTGTGCCTCAATTTACTCATCTGAATGTAAGAATGCCTAGTTCCCTCTAAGGGTTACTGGCAGAAGGATTGCATATTTACACAGTGTTGAGGAAAGTGTTACAAAACACTTTTCAGTGAGCAGCTGGAATGGCATCTATTTCAGATCTGCTTATTTTTTCTCTTAGCCTTCTGGAGAGTTATAAAACAATTTAATATTACCCATGACACCTGGCAATATTGAGCCAATTCTGTTTTTTTTCAAGGCTGATCACAGAGTTTACAGGGACCCAAGGTAGAACGGGGCTCCAGGCTCTCTGGAATTACAGAGTTCAGTCAGGTTCTGAGTCACAGCCAGAGAGAAGGATCAAGCTCCAGCTCACAAAATGCCAAACCGGTGCAGGGCTTTGAGCTCCTTCCAGACCGCAAGTCCTAACGTAATTGCTTACGTTGCTTTTACTTCCAACCCACCCTCTCACCGTTGTATAAGATCACTTGGAGGAACAGCATTCGATATCTGGCATCCTAGACAAACTCAACAGCACGGCTTCAACTTTAAAAGTGTTGAAGGTTGTGTACTATTCCTCGTGCTTTAGCCATGCTCTTATTATAGAGACATTTACTTGGTTCCCTGGAGAGAACATGATCAAGTTTTAATCTGAGATACTCAGTAAATGTGACAGTGCTAAACTTAAGGGATTTCAGCCAAGAATAAAAACAGATTCAAGCATGGCAGGAGGAAAAAGAGACGGAAGGGAAGAAAGAAAACAAATTTATTGCCACAGCTGATCACATAAGCTGTCTCAGAGGAGATGCTATGAAAGACATGCAACATCATTTGCACCAATTAGAAGAACAGTGCCACCCCAATGGATAAATATTTTAGATTTCAACACCTGTACTGTAGAGGTCATCGGCAGAAGGCCTAAAGAGAGGAACATATCACGAGTGCAAGCAGCCATTCACACTCTGGTTTTCTCTGTAGATAATATAAATGACACTGATAAGTTCAGCACCCTTCAGAGAAACCTTTCAAATACAATTTAAAAGGCAGAAGGAGAGAAGAGGATGAACTCTAAGACAAAGAGCAAGCTCAGACATGAAGTTTACTGTTACCTGGGAACATAGAAAGGCCAGAAGGGGTTACGGAGGCTGGTCTTTGGCAGGTACACTTCCAGCAATGGAAAATTAATGTGGTCCTTGGCATCTCCTACCTCTCTACAAGTCATTATTTCTGCCTGCTGCTGATCTGAACAGCCTGTTCCAGGTTTTTCCCTTAGCACAGCCTGTTCCATGTTTTCAATTTCCCTTCTGTAAAGCACTTCTATCCAGCTTCCTCAGCACTACTTCTTACCTAAACACCAGTCACTAACCCCTCTTTTTGAACGATCTGTTTGGCAGTTGATGGGGCTGTACCGGTAAAATGAGCTTCTTCCCGCCAAAGACAGCAACTGCTAACTCAGGACAGTTGTCATCTCTTTAATGGGAATTACTCCAGGCTGTGGAGGAATCTTTGCTGGTCTCTGTGGATTACTCTTGCTTCTATTATTTTCGGCTGGAAGATCAATATGTAAAGACTAATTTTAAACGGATTAATTGTTTTACAATTTGATTTCCAATTGAAATTAGTAGAATAGAAGTTACATGGCTCTCAGCTGGAATTTCTTAAAGGAAACACAACCACTTCATCTCTAGAGACTGTTTCTACCTAATCCTGCGGAGTAGATTTGATTTTACAAAGATTTGCCCAGCAAAATAAAGGATAGATGCCAAAGGCCAAGGTTTTGCCATACGTTTCTTGGTTATGTTTTTTGTCCAGAGTTCCAACTTTCAACTGAACCTCTTGCTCCTTAAAAAACAATACACTAAAGTTGGGGGTGAGGGGCAAAGTAGTCCATAATGGATGAGGGAAATAGGTATCAGACTAAACAAATTGCTGAATCAAGTCCCTACTGCTGTCTTGGCTCTATTCTTCACAAGACCCAACTGTTGTTCATTAGCTCTCTTGGCCTCTCTTAGAAAGACTGAAAAAAATAAGCTGATGCTGAAGGTGCCTGGTGAGAACATGGAGCTTCTGCCCAGGGCTTGGTGCCTGACTGGAGCTGCCCTGTCCTGCCAGTAGCACTCACACAGCAGGCAGGGAGTGCTTCATAAAGCAGTGTTTGCTCAGTATCCATGGAGCATACTTGTGCATCCAAAAAAGGTCAGTGCTCATATGAGAGCACACTCCCTCCTCCAGGTGTTACAGTACACTGAACCCCTCTACCTTATTCATCATAACACAAACACCAGAAAGTTGCCCTAAAAGCAGTGTCCTGTGTGGCATGGGGCTGCCAGCCACTGCAGAGGTGAAAGCAAAAAAAGCCGGAGAAGTTGAACTGGCTGTAACTGGGAACTGAATCTAGGAAAGAGGGTCATTAAGTACTGTCTTGGGTACGTGTTTTGGCAGACAGAGTTACCCCAAAGTGCAAGGCACCTTACTCCTCAGACAGAGGAAGTTCTCTTTGTTTCATCCACCAGCACTAGGAGAGATCACAAATATTTCCAAATCATGGAAAACCAGACAAAATAAAACTGGAAGTATGGGGAATAACCATGTGATTCTTAGCAGGTGTTTGTCTCATCAGTTCTTAAGGAGAGCAAATTACGCGATTGGCATAATCTAGTCCAACACTAAACGATCCTTAAGATCAGAGAGTTTTGGTCTGTATAATGCGATTTCTTCCTTTTGCAGATTAAGAATATTTCTTTTACTATTATTTTCTTTCGAATTGTGCGTGTGGAGATCAGGTTATTCTTTTTCTCTTTGCCACAACTGATGGAAAATCTTCTGTTCTCTAAATAAAAAATTTAAAAATTCTGAAGAGATGTTGTCTGTGTGCCTTTTTTCCTCCCACAAATTGTGAAAAAAAGATATCAATTAATACATTTATTTGTAGACACAGGTCTGCTTTGCAAATGGGGTGAGCGAGTCAAGCATATGTTGCCTGCCTCAGCTGACAGCAGCTTGAGAAGTGACAGTAAGCTGACCACTTTCATCATGTGAAATTAGGTTGTTTGGACTGGATTAGATCAGATTTGCTCTGATCCATTTCGGCTGTTACTCACCACTTTGTGCTCTTTGAGATGGTCACAAAGACTCTGATTGTTCATTTTTTCCAGCCTGACAATTCAGTGACTTGCTTGCCCCTCTGAGTAGGTGTTAGGCTAGCCCCCTTTCAGTCTCGTGGATGCTCACTGCTCTGCCACAATTCTATTGGAACAATTGAAAGCAGCTTTAAGGCTGTCTCAGCCAACTCCTTTACTATTTTGGGGCAGAATTCACGAGTCACAGACAATCTGAACACATGTAGTTTATCCAATTACTTTGTAGTCATTTCCCTGTTCCAATTTGAGTTGCTGTTGCTTTTTTCCCCCCGTGTTGGTGTTCATTCTGTCAGTCAGTGAAACAACCATTTCTTTTAATTTTATTTAATTTTTGTCATCTTCAGTGTACTGCCAAAACATCAGCAGTGTAATCCCACAGTCTAACACCCAGGCCCCTAATGTGAACAGTAGCCAGGTTGTTTGTTGTTGAGACCTGAAATATAGTCATGCATCACTCGTCTGAACTACGAGCCTCATGACAGTGGTCCTGAAGCTAAACTCAACACCTGAGGTTCCTTGACTTATTTCACACCTGTAAAACACTTCAAGAGCTCACAGAGTGCAATATGGCTAGGTGGCAAGTTCAGAGGAGGTCATACTGGCAGCTTGTATCCGAAGCAGCTTGTCAGGGTCCAACAATTAAGCCCATCTAAGTTTTGCCATATTTAAGCCCTGAGAAAATCCAAATGTACAGCTATCATAACTAATCTCTTTGCTTCTTCACTAACAATCTGTGTGCACTGTTTCTGCTGATCTTCCCCAGGGCAAGGGCTTCCAGCAGAGGACACACTGTTTTCCTGTCCACAGTACAAGGCATGCCTGCACCTCCTGTCTCCTGGCTGTGGGTTGTCTTTGCCCTTAGAGTTCTCCAGGCCATAAAGATTCCTGAAAAGATTGTTTTATTAGAGTTCTTACTGCAATTTTCCTTCATGACCTTACATTATTACCATGCAAATGTTTGGAACTTTCAGATTGCTCATATCTGAAAGAAGAAGCATCCAAAATAGCACCCAGATATCATCACTGTCTCTCTCTATTACAGTGTTCTTTATTATCATTAGTACTGCTTTATCTGACTGACTTGCATTATAAGAGCACAAACTTTGTTCATAAACAGGATCCCCTCCTCCCATCAGAGTGCTAAAAACACCTGTGAGAATATATCTTTTTCTCCCTCCCTCAGGGCTTTTAAATGAACTTGAAGCAGGGGAGCGTAACAAAGGTGGAGTTGGTAGAGAAACGAGAAAGGAGAACTGATTATATGAGTTAACTATAGGCATTAAGTGTGGCTCCTAATTGTTTGAAAACCTTAAACACATTGACAGAAAGGTCACATGAACTATCCCTGTTTCTCATCATCAGATTTCCTCTAATTATTTGCAAGAATGGATTGGATATAAAAAAGAGAGACTATCAGCCTTCCGGTTAGGGCTCTTGGTGTGATGTCTGTGACAAAGTCACAGAGACCTTTACCAGGGGAAGTCGGACAAAAGGGTACTCATGGCTTGCAGCCCACTTAAAATAGAGATGACAGATGTAGAAGGCAAAACATGCTGATGAACAAGAGCAGGTAAGGAGAGAGGAGTACAACTGTGGAGCATCCCAAAGGTGTTGTCAAGGTGCACTATTTAGACTAAGCCTGAAGTGCAAGTGGTCAAACACACAGCTTTCTGTCCCCTGCACAAGGTACTTTGGAAATGAAGTATATAGCTGCCTGCTACCCTGGGGTCCCCTTCTCGTTCTGTTTTAAGAAGGCTGAACTATGTCGCAATTAAGGAGCTGCAATCTTATAGACTGTCATTGCCAAAAGGGAGTGCTCTGCTGATGACAGGGCTGCTTTGGAAGCAACAGGAATGAGTCAGTTTATTCATTGGGGTTTTTCTGAAGATGCATGAAACCGTCAGTTATGATGTGGTCATATCTGCAGGCTCTAGGTTATAACCAGGAGCGTTAAATAGGTTTTTTTAAAAATAGATGTTTACTTCTTCTTCTGGCTTTGTTAGCTAAAGACTCCTGGTACATAGGCTTCTAATAAATTGTTTTGGGCAAGTCCTAGTCTGCCTTGGGAGTTTGGCCAACAAAAACAGATCCTGATCATGATATCAATTGTTTCTACACAGGGGATTTTATACAGAAACCCTGACGTTAGTGGATTAAGATCCAGTAGACATGAGCCTCAAGACTGTGCAGTTGAGAAAAGCACAAGCTTTTTTTTTTTCCTCAGTGTAGTCATCCCTTTTGAGATCAGGCTTCTAACATTAAGCCATTTCTTGTTTCTGAAGTAGTAGATAATTTTTTTGGCAGCATTCCTGCAATCCAAGGAAAGGAAAAGCTTGTTGCCAGTATTCTGGCTGAATTAAAATGGGATTGGCACAAAAGCTGGGTTGAAGTAACCTATGCAGATAACTTGATCTGGCAGCAAATAAGGTGCTGTTTATAGCCACATTAAGAAGCGTGAGAATGCAGGGGTGGAGCTCCTCAGCGGATTTTGTAGAGAAAGCAAGGAAAGCAAGAGAAGGAGACTTGCCTCTTGCCAGCCTCAGGCAAAGAGTCAAGCTTGTGAGGGAACAGCCTAGAGGACAGAGCTGCTGAGAAACATCCAGCCTCCTGCACAAAGAAATGTGTTCCTCCTTCTTTCCCACAGCACAGCAATGCCTGTGAAAAATTACAGCATGTTGGCCACGGCACAACAATTTTAAAGCTGCATTTAACACACTTGTAGTGTATTCAGCTGAGGTTTTTTTTCCTACCTAGTAGTGAGGGTTCAGAAAAGCCTGGGACCTCAGAAGCTATCTGCATTAATTCTTCTTTAAAGTTATATTTTTAGAAATAATTTATTTTTAAAACATATTTTGCCAGCACAAGTAGGGTTTGGAGCCTCCCTGGGCTGCCCACAGGTATGAAAACTAAGACCTGCCTCAAAAAATGCAAGGACTGAGGGAAATACAGGACATGAAAAGGGTTTGGAAACATTTGCTACAGCCAAGTCCATATGATGAAAACATACCTACTCACATGCAAAGGTGTAATTTTTCTCCAAAATAGATTTCAAACCGGGAGATAAAACTGGTGCCATGCCTGCACTTGCAAACAGCCTGCTTACATGTTCTATGGAGAGAAGTGAGAGAACCAGAACATCACCTGCTTCCATGTGAGAACGTAGACACGTATGTATGCATATGAACACACGGGAGAAAATAATATACACACATTTATATGTGTAAGTGTGTGCCTGTGTACATATTTATAGGTAAGCAGACATTTTCAGTCTCCTGAGCTGTTTGTGAATTACTGGTTGCAATGCCTGAGGGCATCGGTGAGTTTCAAAGGCAGGAGGAACCTGGCAAAGCCAGCTGCTGGAGAAGGAGCTGGCAAAGGGGCAGCAGCAGGAGCTGGCAAAGGGGCAGCAGCAGCAGCTGCTGGGGACAGGGGTAGGAGGCTGCAGCCAGAGCTGTGCAAATTCCTCACTTGCATTCCTGTCTGGGCAGGGAGAAGTGGAAAAACATTTTTTTTGCCCAAAGTAGAAACTGCTGGACTTGATTTCTTCTTGACTATGCCACTATAGCAATGAGAAAAGGGGCAAAATGAAACATGGGCAAAGAGCTTTTCTCTGGCGGAATGCAAGGACATGGAAACTCACAGCCCGGATCATACTGAGGGGATAATGGGGTTGGCAAGATGCAGAAGGAAGATGATATTACCAGGCATGGTTTATATGAGTCAGAAGAGAATAATAGAGGTATTACAACACAGAAAAGGTTAGGACAATGAACTCATGCTAGTGCAGAATGTAGTTCAGCTGCCCATTTCTCCCTCCTACCTGATTTCTTTTATCAAAAAATCAAGACAATCCTATAGGGAGGAGTGAGGGAATGGGTCCAAAGCCATACTGCAGCAATGATATGGATGGCTGTGATAAAATGAAAGAAAAAAAAGAGAGGGGCGAAAAGATGAAAGAAGAATGAAGGTGTCAGAAGAGCAGAGGGAATGTGTAGAGGCAATGTAAGAGAAAGAGAAGGATACTTGCAGCAGTAAAATAATAGATTTCTGTGACTGGCAAACACAATGTCTGAAAGAAGAAAGACAGAAACCTGAAAAGCTGGAGAAAGAGTAGTTTTAAGGCATTTAAGTGAGTACTACTGGTCTGTCTGAGATAAGTTGAAAACTAAAAGACCATAAGCAGATGGTTAACAGGTAGTGGGGAAGTCTTGATGGGTGCTGAAGCTTCTGAAGCCAGATATTATGATAGCAGTGACACCAGAGATACAGAGGAATCTGTATTTTTTGCTGTTTCTTTCTAGATGCACCTCACCCACATGATAAAACTTTAAAAATAGAACAGATTTTAATCACTGAGAAAAAACCCTGGAATTTCTCTTAAGTCTTAATCTTATTAAATATCGGGGACTTGAAATTTAAATCACTAGTCCATGTGAGAAGGCCACATCAAACTGCTAACCTTCAGCACTCTAGGGAAAAAAAAATTATGCTTCACATGATTATCAGGCTTATGCTTTATTATGTTTACAGTTTCACATTAAACATTCTTCTTTTTTAAATTTAAAACTACACTATTGTATTTACACTTTTATGTTTAAAACAACTTTACACAAAGTCATTCAAAGCATTTTGCAAGTCCGAGATCTTAAACTGACATTCAACTCCAGAATGAGCAAAACCAGAGAATTAAGAATCTGACTCTCTTCTCAGATGGCTATCGAGAAAAGTACCTGTAAACCCAGTGGAAGTGTGACAATATAAAATACATGTGAGTGAAAGACGAGTCGGTTCTGGATGTCCACAGAGAACGGTTGTAAACAAGGTGCCAACACATTTCCTCCTGATGCTGATATGAAGGCCTTGTTAACACAGCGTGATGACACTTGAATTGTCATGGAGCTGTGTCACTCGTTTTCAGCAGAGGACAGATATGTCAAGATTTTAGACAGGATGAAAGTAGAGCTAGATCTGCTTATAATCATGCATGACCAGCTGCTCTGAAGCAGTAACAACTCTATGTGTGGAAGCAGTGCACAGAAGTGATGAATGTGTATAGCATTCCACAATTGGAGTACATTTAAACATTGATCCCAGGCTAAACAGCCTGGAGAATTGTAAGTCTCTTAAAAATTTGTATTATACCAGGGAAATGGCTAGTATTGTCTTGCTTATATATATAGAACAGTTATCAAGCATTTACTGTACTAAGACAATAGGACTGGAAGAGTAAGTTTAAATAAAATTAAATGTCCCAGATAGCTTGTCCCAGAAAACCTACTTCAGACTTTAGATGCAATATGCCTAGCCCAAAAAACACAGATGAGAAAGAAAACCGACTTCAAAAACTTTGTCAGAAACTCCATGTGCAAAAACAGAAAGTTAAAGTTTCAACAAATGATTGCTGGTTCACGAACATAGGTCTAATTTACAAACTGGCGGCTTTACTGAAGAAAATGCATGCAGCTAAATATATATTGTGATATCAAACTCCCCAGCCAGCCTACTGAGCACCTCTCATTAGTTTAAAAAAGTACGATTTTATCTATATGCTAAGATCTACTTTATCCTACAAAATGAATTTCTAAATTGGTTTTAATCTTTGATATTTAATTTTGTGAGGATCTGCTATCTTTTTGTCTGTAGGACATTTCTCTATGTCATCCATACAGTAATAGAAGCAATATCATCTTCTAGTGTTACAACCTCCCTCCAAGCCAACAGCAGAGCTGTATTTGGAAACATTTTAGATTTGCAGACTCTATTTTATATGGTCACCCATGAAGCTCAAGAAGAAGATACTCCTTTCCTAAACAAAATTAAACTAACATTTTCCTCCAAACTGCTGTTTGGAATTTCCTGATTCATTATACTTGCAGAGCCAGACATTTTTAAATAAAATTCTTCAAATGAGAAAAAAACACAGGTATTGGTGAGGTCCTCTAGAGGGGTCTGTATCCTTTCTTGATAAGAGAAGAAAAATAACAGGTTAATTTTTACTGGAAACCAAGCTTTAAGATGGCTAATGTTGGCAGAGAGACTCCAGTTCTCCTAACTCCATATCAAGAAGATACAGGATATATTCCATGCAAAAGTTTACATTGTTGCTCAACAAAACAGAAGCAATCAAAATAAAATTATTTCCTGAAGAAGATTCTGGAGAGAACATGGTTTTCAATAGATGGTGCTCACAACAGCTTGTACCTGTGACGTTCCCAGAAAGCGGCTGCATAAAGTCTCAAAGCTGAATTTTGCCTATACCCAATTTTTTATACTAAAGAGTGCCAAACGTTTTTTTCTTTATACAACTAATTTCAATTATTACTCAACCAGTGACATACATACCATTGCCATGCTCCTGTCAGTCATGCTGGTTCTTAAAGCAGTGCCACTTTGTGTTGATTGACCTTGACAAACTTTGGCACCAGAAGATCCAAGGAAAAAGAAATTCTATAGTCAACACTTTGAGAAAAAACTTGAGATTTGACAAACGTAGCCTGAAGCTGAACCATAATTGCTGTACCTGTGATGGCTTGATCAGATTTTATTTTCCTATGGCTAGCTTCTAGATATTAAACAAATTTAATAACACATAAAATGGAAGTGATCTCCTTGGTAGTCACTGCTATCAGTAGTGTGCCCTAATGATCCTCTTCATTTAGAAGCATAATATTCTGATGTCAATCCTATGATTCTCTGCTCTTAGGACCACACTTCACCTACTTCTTCCACTGATGATTTACAAGTGTTCTGGACCAAAGCCCCAAGGACTAACTCAGTGATAAGCAGAAGTCTTGCTACCCATCCTCAACAGACAAAATGGCAGAAGCACAGAACATGTTTTTGAATATCAACTCTCAGAGCTCATGACCACATGAGTTTCCGTGCCCATTTGGCAGAATACCTCCAGGGCCTCCTGAGGGCTCAACAGCCCTGCCCTATGCCCCTGCCAAGCCTGGTTAGACCAGGCCAAGCTCAGCCAGAAACACTCAGACCCTTTAAGAAAAAGTGTGAGACTCCCTCAGGAGAACTCTGGATCTTTTTCTCATGCAACAAGTGCCCTCTTGGTGTGTTAGCATGCATTCTGCTCCATTCCTGCTCTCAGCCTTTCCCCAAAGTGTGAGAAGCTCTGGCAGGAACCCAGAGATGACGGTGCCTTTCTGGATCCGGGGTTTGCTGATGCCTGACTTATTGACAGGAAGAGAGGCCTGAGCAATCGGGAGACTGTTGTTTCTCTTTATTTCCCAGTAAATGCCTGAATAGCCAATACCACATTATTAATTTGTAACTACCTGATCTGAAATGCTTTGTAATGCACACATTTTTTTCCTCTTCTTCAAGTATCTTAATTCAATTCATATTTCCCAATATACCTCTGGATACTTGCAAGCCTAACTCCCATTGATATTAGTCTCTCTCCTGGATGTGAAGACAGGTCTCAATAAGGTAATAAATAATGGTTATAGACTCTGTGAGTTCTTTCTCACTGCCATGGTTGTGTGAAGTCACATGAAGTGGTCTCAGTGTACTTTGTCTGGTCCCATTCATGTCCACAAACACTGGCAAGCAATTGTGGTGTGTTAATCTGTTTTTCACCTGTTAAGCACTTGGTTTTGAATTTCACCCTTCTTTTATTCTGCATTAAAAAAGCTTCTGGAAGCATGGAGGGTAGACATTCTCTATTTTTTTGCTGCTGCTGCTGCTTTTGACTGTTCTTAGTTTGTGAGAACCTACAGAAAATGTTTTCCTTGTATTCTGGTACTTTTGTTTGTCTAAAACTACCTCAGTATTACATAAAGATTTTCTACAAGCAATGGAAAACAAAAATATAATACTTAACATCGTTCTTAGAGACAGCTCTTGATTTATGTTCTGGTGTTGGAAAGATGCTTGTGTCGTTTATGTGTTCTTTGGAAAGATTTGATTTCCTCTCATTGGTTGGAATTTTTTTAATATACATTATCCAATCACATAGTTATATCATGTACATCACATATTTTACACCTTTACTCTCAACATCTTTCTGGTCTGACTGTGGTATATGAAATATAAATATAAAATCGATACTAAACAAATAACTTTATTTTGTACAAACAAGGATTTTATTTCACTAGCTTGACAGTTTTTTAATGCAGTGCCTAAAACCTCCAATGTTTCTGTCATTAGATGGAATAAAATGCAGTAAGATCAAACCTGGGAAAAGGGAAGCATAGAATGGAATCAGCTGGTTCTGAGTTGCAGGGAAAACACCCAGAACACATGCAGAATAAAATGAACAATTTTGCCATAACTCTATCCAAATAAAATAATCTTTCCAGTTATGTGACGCTACATGTAAAGGCGAGATAAATTAGCTTTGGTATCAGGATGAAATTAGCTACAGTATCATACATTTCTTTTGAAATCAAATTAAGGCGTACAAAAATAAATGAGGTTATGCTCAGAACCAAATGGCTAATAGCTCTTTGAGGCAAGATTTGTGTTGCTTGTTACCTTCTGAGTTACATATTTATTTTCTGCTTTGGATGGTGAAATATAATCTAGCAGTCAGGCAAATATATGAGTTTTTTGGTTTGTGGTTTTTGCATTCTTACCTTAAGTCCTTTTTCTCAAGAATTAAAACCACCTGATTTTTGCAATCAATAGAAAGAATGTTGGGTTGCTCTACAGAGTAGCAATCACAACACAAACTACTGTCAGCAAGCAAAATCTGACCTGTGCAGTCAAGGAGTGAGGACTGTTAATACTCATTCCGAAAAAAATAAATACATCCTGGAATATTTTATTAATTGGTCTTGAAATATTTATTATTTTTATTGAATGTATACAAAATAAATCTTAATTTGTCTACTTATCTCACAAAAATGATATGCAATACAAATGCAAGAGAAGCCTTTGATAATCTAGGTGGGGAGCTGAAATTTGGTAATACAGGGCACTCAAATCAGACACAAAGTGCTTTAGACAAGAACTAATCGCTGGAAGTTGAAGCTAGACAAATTCAGACCAGAAATAAAGTCAAAGTATTGTAAAAATGGGGATAGACACTGAAGTTCAACACACAGGGCTTATGAAGAATTCTCTACCTCTGGGAATATGATTGATCGTGTTTTTAATATATCCTCTATTTCCAGTACTGATGTGGGGTCTAAAGAAGAATTTTTCTTTAGTGAGTCCTAGGGCATGTATTACACAGGACTTCAGACCAGGTGATCACCATAGAGCCATCTGAACTCAAAATTGAAGAATCTGCATGTTGAAACAGCTTTGAAATCCATGTGCTGATGGGCACTTGTCCCACGTAGATGCCAAGAGTTCTGGGTTAATTTACATTTTGACCCATTTCATAGATTTAGAGCTTCTGCTGGAGAACACTCTCTTGACCCACTTTTGCAGTTGTCTCCGGTTCTGACAATAGCTACATTTTCTTATATCCTTTTCTCTTGCTCACCGTTCAGATGCTGCTGTACAAGGTGAACTTTGAAGAGACAGTCTAGATGCAGAAACTGTCTAACAAGAAAAATGCCTGTGGGCTGGAAATAGAATGGTTGATCTAGATCTGGCTGATTGGTTACATGAAGGATATCTCAGCTGATTTTCAAATACAGAACAAGGACAAGACTCTGATAAAAGAGCATTGATTAGGAAGGCTTGCTAGGTGAAAGAACAGGTAACAGAAAGGAGATCAAAGTCACCAGGTAGCACAGCCTTGACTAATTCTTGTCTACAGCTTTAACTGCTCCCACTTCACCATCTTGTTAGATATGTGAGTTTTGTATCTTTTTGACAGATGGGCTAGAAAGACAAAACCTACAGGAGGATCTAAATTACCAAATAGAGCTGTCAACTTTTTGTGTCACTTGTGTGTGACTGAAGATTCCTGGAGATCCAAGTAGTTTGTTCCTTTCACACCAAAAGTGAGAAGGAGTCTTCCTGACCCATTCTCACAGCTCGTGTTTAGGGTATCAATCCATTCTTCCACAAGGTAATAATTTCTTTCTGACAAATTTGTTTGTGCCTGCCAGATTCTTTCATATTACATATGTAAAGGGTACCCAATATGTTGTGAAAAAGTCTTCAGAAACTGACAAAGATTCCTTGGTATTACTAAATGGAATAGGAAACCTTAACACTTGTGTGCAGTCTATTTATTCATGGAGAAATCCATCTTCCCAGAGCTCTGCTCCACAAATATTTCCACCTATCCCTTCAGTCCACACCTCCTTATCACTGCTGCGCCCTCATTTGATACTGACAGGCCATGTCAAATACGGAATTCTCTGGTTTCCCTCTCAATCTCAACACATTCTTCCTTACCACATCCTTCCCCTGCTCCTGGCTTTCAGCGCTGTCGGCAATAGCATCAAAGTCTGCAAAGACTCAAAAATGAAAAGATGTGGCAATCATAGCCTGAGGGGGCAAAGTCACAGACAGCTGAGAGTGGGAGGAAAGGTTAGGGCTTGTCATGGATGTGCAAAGATGCTCTCTCCACAGCACTGCTGAGGAGAGCCCCATGCAGGCTTGCAGCATTCATGTTATTCTTGACCAGGGCTCTGCTAAAATTAGTGCCAGTCTCAAAGGAAACATGCAACCCTTAAAGATACAAAGCTAAATTTTTTGTAAGCACTGACTATATGCTCTATGAACCAATGATCGAGAAGCATCAAACCACTGATTTGAAACAGATTTTAAAGATGCAGACTGTAGAAATGTAGTTCTGTTGATCTGGTCCAATATCACTGGGGACAGCACAGCAAAGTTGTGTTTCCTAATCAGACCTGGATGGAGAGCACATCTATTTAAAGCTCTACCAGAACCGTGCTGGTATTGAACATTCCTGTTCAGGGCACAGAGAATTCCAAGTTTGCCATAATGTCTGGTACATATAAGTCAGTATCATTACAGGTCCTTCTTCTGCTATGAAAAAAGCTACGCCGGGATGTTCTGTCTACTCCTCCAGGATCTATATCAAAATAGAAATTACCTTCAAAATCACTTCAGGAGAAGAAAATGGCAGTCTTGACTTATAATGGGAAAGAAGGACTTAAGCAGAGTGCTTCTGTTTCTTTCTCTCAACTGAAGATGACAGTAGTCTGGTTGTTTTTCAAGTTTCTACATTAAGGTTTGCTTATATCTAGGTAAAAAAAAAGAAAAAAAAAATCCCAAACCCAACCAACTCTTGTATGACATGTCTGGCCTAAGCTGACAAGCATACTGCATGGGTGATTTATATTTAGAGCAAGACCCAGAGGTGTCTAAAGCAATCTACTTCCAAAAGCAGAAGTTGTCATATTCTTAATCTGCTCTTAAAGAAAACTGGACCTCAGTGTTATTTTCTGGATAAAATATACAACACTCAGAAGAAAGGGCAATGTTTGAGAACTAATGCGAAGTCCAGAGTTCAGTGAGGCACCTCAAGTCACAATGCCTTAAGCTTTTAGATAAGTGGTCAAAGCAATTTTGTTTTAGTCAGTGAGTTGTATGAACAGCATTTATACAACTAATAGACATTCTTCTACAAGCTACTAGTAAGTGCATTGATTGTAGATGGCTTGGCTTTTTGGGAATTAGGTTTGCCTTCTTCCATTTGATGCTTGCGGCAGAGGTGCTGTGTTGGGTGCTATTTTCCAAGCTGATGTCTTCCTCACAGCTGCTGGAGCCACAGCACATCCCTAGGGCATGTTCTCTGCCTGAGCTCCTGTCTTTTGCAGCTACTGTCATTTCAAAGACTTCATATCACAGTGCTTAGGGAACATGGGAAATGAAAACGCCTCCTTCTGTGAGATCTGCTTGCTTGAGGTTAACTGTTGGTTTTTTTCCCCAAGCAAATGTTTCCTGGGGATGTGTTCAAAGAATGTCATGTTTCATGACTGAGATATTCTGTTGATCCTCAGTTACCCTCTCTTGTAGAGCATGGAGGATTTTGCTCCACAGTGGCAAAGGGTTCAAATTTTCAGGATAGGTGAAAATAAATTGAGGAAGTTTCTTCTCTCCATACTAATCTGCATATCTAAACTTCTAAACATTTATGTCTTTCTCTGTAAAGACCATGAAGCAGTCAGGTGTCCTGCCTGATATTGATGGCCACTATGAATGGCCTTCTTGTCAAACAAGTTCCTCTCCACTGTTGTTAACTCCCTCAAAGTGAGCAGGGAGGGTTGTTATATTCAACTGGTGGTGTTTCAGCACATCTAATGGTATGAAAGTTGAATATTTACTCAGAAACCCTATTTCTCAAGGGATCAACACATTTTGATCACTTATCTTTCAATTTAAAAAAATAAATATGCACACATGTGAAGCAGTGTGCATGCCTCTTTGTACTTCAGCTTTCCATATGAAAAGAGAAAGCTTTTCTGAAATGAATGCCATGGGAAAAGCTGAGGAAATGTACCAATTTTGCATTCTTACAGGAGTTGGGAAAAGCTGTGGAGCAGTGTGGAGTTTCTATTTTATGTCTTGGAGGAAGCAAACACAACTTTGGCTGAAAGCCAAAAGAGGAAAATTATTTTAAAAAATACATTATAAAAATAATCAGCTATCCTTGGGAGAACTGTGCTCCCCTTCTATCAGCTCCTGCCTCTGGTCCTCTGGTTTGCTTCCTGTGGTTCTGGCAGTTTGCCAACAGAGACTTCCATCTCTAGAATGAAAAAAAGAAAGAAAAAGTTATTAGCACAAATCGATACCAAATTACTTCATTAAAAAGCCAGAGAGGAGCACTTGCTATGAAAAAAATGTTTTCACTTTCCTTTTGGCAGTATATATATATATTACCTCTCTGTTCAGTGGCACTCCCCAGGTACTGAAGATGTCTTAGTTAGATCTGTGTTGTAACCTCACATCACATGGCCTGTGTTACATCTCAGAAATAGACCATTTGGTACATATTCTTGAAACTGCAGTTTAGGTAAGTTACCAGTCTAGCACCCCATTAAAACTTCCAGAAGGAGAAGACATCTTTTTGCTGGCTGAATGAATCTTCATGCATACAGTGGTTCAGGAATTAATTTCTTTGACTACGCCATTTTGCGGTGCCATTAGGTTCAGAAGCTCTGTATTGTTGTCAGTTTGCAACCATTTTTTTTATCAGGAAGTTGGAGTCCTTCACGCTACCCCGCTTATCTCACAGTGACAAGAAGCTTGGTGTGCCTTACTGAGCAGAGCAATTGAAGTGCAAGGTGAAAATCTTATCCAGAAGGCTAAGTGGGAAGACGTCATTACAACAATGAACACCCAGCTGCCAGGGTAACATTCATTTTACAGTCCTCCATGCCAACAAAAAGCAGAGCAGTGGAAGCAGAGGACTTGAGCACATGGGAAGAACTCGACCCTACAATTGCAGACTGGATAAATCTATTAAGTTGGGTAGGAGGGAGGAAGGACCCAGAAAAAAAAGAACAACAGAATAAAACAAAACATGGATTTAGCAAAAACCGATTGACCTGAAGAGCTTTCTGGAAATAAGTTACTTAGAAAATTTAAATTTACTTTTTAAAAAAATTTTAATTTACCTATCAGGGCCCCAATTCCCTTGCCAACAGGCTGTCATTAGCTGGGTTCCTGTTCCCCTGTGCCTCCTTGTGCTGCAGTAACTCTCATGGGTAAATGTCCCAGACACAAATTCTGCAATTGAAGGGGTATGACTAGCACAGAGGCCTCAGGAAAGAAACTGAAAAGGCAGGTTATTTTCATTCAGGAAAAACCCCCTAAAACTTTGCTTAGCACTCTTAAGACCGCTGATACCGTCCAGTCATTCTCTCACACTTTCAGCTCTCCGTTTCCCTAGCTGATGCCCTGCAGATGGCAGGGCTCCAATCTTCACCCACTAATTCCTGGAAGGGAACAGCCTTGTAATGGCATCACTTGTTGGGAGACAGACAGCTGTGGCCCATCTGCAGTCTCCTCACTGACAGAAAGACAACACTAGGAGAGCAAAGACAGACCTGAAGGAGACGAAATGTTGAATTTAAAGAGGAGAGCACAAGTGGGAGCAGCACTGAATGGAGAGACAGAAAAAGGCAAAGGTCACACAACCGGGAAGCTAATGTCAGAAAATAAAAGATGATTGTGTTTTGCTGCTTTGCTTCATCCTCTTTTCTTTGTACATGTGGCTTTTCACAATATTTTTCATGTTATCTTTCCTACCCTTGTTTTCTTCCTTTCTTGCCTCTTGGCTTTTTACAGCCTGTTTTTCGGTGTGCTTTATGTTTACAGAAATAGATCAGTAGCCTTTACAAATGGAAGTTAAACACTATTTGAAAACGCTCACCGGATTCAAAATACTCACCAAAACTTTGCATATTGCATGACTGGGGAGACAGAATATTACTGTGCTTTATGCAACATTAAAAACATACCTTTAGTCTAACCTCACAACAGTAGTCTTTCTCATCTTTAATTTCTCTTTGAAACACTTTCTCTCTCTGGCCCAGTGAGTCATGAATTCCTGTTTCCAGGTTCAGCAGTTCGTAGTTTGTTGCACACCTTCAGAGGCTGAAGGTCCAATGCACTGAACTTTGCCAAATGAGTGCTTTTGCCATTATTTTACTGTACAGAAGGGGACTCTGGGATGACAATGACTCTTTTTCTCTAAAGAATATGGAGATGACATCTTCAGAAGATGTTCTTGAACTGGCCAGCTCATGCAGGGGGAGATCTCCCGGGTATTTGCTTCACCTATGGTTTCTGTCTCTGCTTTGACACTACAGCACACTTTGCCAAGCCCTGGAATGGGCATTGGCACTTATCTTTTCTGCCACATGTGATTTCCTTTTATGTACTAGCTACCTATTAGGCCTAGCCCCACATGTTAATGTTGCCCATTTCACACACACCTAAATCTGTTTATAGGGAGTTACCTGTAGGTAGCAACCTCTGCCTTTCTGCAAATTAAAATTAACATCTCAGCTAAGCAAAAAATGTGTTCTATAATTTAAAGCTGGGATGCTAATTACATGTGGAACTGTGTATGAATGGTCTTTTTGAAATCACTGGAATTCATTTTACTAATAAAATAGCACACATACTGAAGTGTCCCCTTGGGCCTCTTTTCTCTTTTTCCCTATCTGTAGAATGCCTGCAGGAATTTTCCTCTGTTTACTTAATTTTCCAAATTATACAATGATTTTAAGTTTCAATTTTCTGAATTTATTGTGAACTATTTGTGTGTTAATGTGCACATTTATTCCTTTGGAAGGAGATTACAAATTATGATAGTAAATTAAAGCCTCTGTTTCATTTTCACATCACATATTTTCTATTCTTCTTTTCCCACCCTTCACACCTGAATACACACATCCTCCAAGCATTCACACAGCAGTGTAAATGAGAGGCTGGACAGCTTAGGGTACTTCCACACCAAAGAAACAGTAGTAAGGTACTGAAGGGGATGTTGAGAAGATCCCTCTTAACCTTCCCTCCACACTATAAATACATGCCTGCACATCCCTCCGTGTTACTCAAACATCAGTCTGACCATGCCCACTTGAAATTCTTTTTTACACTTCTGAGATAAATGGAGAAGGGCAAGGAGGCTCATTGCAGAAGAAAAAATACCATATGTGTCACACATACTATCCTTAGGGAACACGGCCAGGGCTTCTCTTATTTACACTCAAGAGATGCAGTCTGTGTTTCCTGTGGTTAGCCCATGTAGGGTTTACACCCTGCAAAAGAGGGAGCTGAAGAACTCTTCACAGCTGTCTGATACCTTCAATTCCCATTCAGTTTAATTCAGCACATCAGGTTGGTTCTTTTTTTGTTGCCCTAACAAACCTTGATTATATTTTAATGAGAAAGCTCTTTCCCAGCATGTAGCCTTAATTTTGCTTTTCAGCAGGTGGCTCACGGTTTAGCTCACAAGTCACCATGTAAATCCTGACAGTAGATTATACTAGTTAATAATATAACACTCAGACCCTGGGACTTAATGAATCATTTTCCTTTTATTATTAATAAATTCTGCCCAGAGAAAGCCTGGGTGAGGAAAAGAATTTGGTCAGAGTTTTTTCTGGATTCTGAGTTCCTCTGACCCATTATCTTTTAATTATGCCTCAGTTTTGTGCTTTCATATGGCAGTGATTTTAATGATTTTAATGAGCTTTAACACAAGTGAGTGAGATATGTAATTTCTCAATTTCAGTACACCCTATGAGATATTGGGCTTCCTGACTCAGGGGAGCTGAAACTTCTCAGCACCTGACAGAATTAAATCCCAGCTTCTATGAAACACTGCTGTGAAGAGTAGCTGAGTCCCATAAACCCTTTAAAGTTAAGTCTGTTTCATTTCACACGTGGAATTGGATGAGCAAAGGTTAAACCACTACACCAGTGTTTCAACAGCTGGGACTAACCCCATGTGTGAACAGCTGGTTTTGAAACAGAGTAGCCCACACAGTGAATGCAAGAAAGATTACACTGAGGTTCTATATTGATTTTCAAGGTGGTTAGAATAGGAAACTAAATTCAGAAATGACATGAGGTTTAACAAGTTTGTGGTTTCTCTCCAAAACAATTTGATAGAAATCCTAAGTATCATCTGCAAACTAAACTTGCAGTAGCAGCTGTTTTATAGGACCTTTTTAGCAAAGACTAACATTCAAGTGACAGGAGAGACAGTAGTTTTAATTTATGTCTCCGCAATTATCACATCTTCCTTATTTGTGTAGCTGAGGGAACAGAAGAGCTTCACAACATGGTGGGAAGGGTCCACAGAAGAAGAAGAGCCAAAGACACATACATAATTTCCTTCTTTTCTTCTTCCAGAGGTTCACTTTTCTCCTCAGTACATAAAGAAGGGTGTGCCATCATCTGAAAAGATTCAACCAACATTAGGCTTTTTCCCAGAGATTAGTTTATTATTTTTATTAGTTTTATTAATGCCACTCTACTGACTCCATCAGAATGGCTTCTGCTGTATGAGACAGGAAAACAGGAATCTTTCTCCTCCCATTGCACATGCTGGGAGTATACACAAAGGAATAAGTCTAATGTTCTAATGAATATTAGTTCTATAAAAATCCAGAAGTTATGTAGGAAATACACAGTACAGAAATTTAGAAACATTGGCATAGTCTGGTGAAAAGGAAAAGCGTTTTACTTAATATGCAATTTGACAGCACTAAAATACAAATATATTGTGAGATAATCTCACACAAAATAGCAGTAATAGAAGAAGAATAAAAATTATTCATATGCTTGCAGACTTACAGGATCTCAGAGATTCTTTTCAGGGTGCACTCACTGACCAGTAAAACATCCTGTGTTGTGTCTTAGTACTGTAATAGAAATTGTGAATTATGTGTTCTTAAATAGCAGTTCTTAAACCCTTGAACACAGAATGAAGTTTAACCTCAACAGAACACACACTGGAATGAAGGCCAACAAACATCTGAACCTGGCAAGCCAGTTTAGCTTCATATGCTCTCATGTCAATATGAATATGTACTAGCAAGTTGACTTGTGGCAGTAAGTCTCTGCACTCTTGCTCTGAATACATAGCTTTATCTTTTATAATTGCATTGAAATACAGTTTTATTCTAAGTTGAAGATGCTCTGCTGGGAATTTTTTGTTTCTGGGAAGAGCAGAGAGAGGGTGGAGTTGCAAACCTTACATGTGTACCACAGAGTGAAGTGCGTGTTTGACAGCTAGTCGAGTCCTGACTGGTGTGCTGTCCATCTGCAGTGCTAGTATTTGTAGGCTGCTGTATTTCGAAGTGCTTACACTGCTCTCAGAATGATCTGCTGAAAGACAACACTGTAGTATACACAGTCCTGCTCACGCCTAAATTATCCACAACAAATTAATGAGAACCTGGTGCTGATTGTGTTCAGGTCATCCTGAGGCAACCACTTACTGGGCTTAAGGGTTTACTTTTAAAATACATATTACTGTCTGAGACAACAGGCTTGGACCCATGTTTAATTAATGGTGAGATATATTCTAAGTGTTTTAATGTCTCCAGCTCAGCATTTAAGGTCTGCTTCACAAGAACATTTAAAAAGATGTTGAGAATGAGTAAAAATCCTCCTTCCTGCAAATTCTGCTTAGTAGGAGGGGATGATTAAAAGGTGGCAGAAAACCACATTTTTACTTTCTGTGTTCTAGGCTTGTCTTACTTCTATTTTTCAAAGAATCACAGAATCATTTAGGTGGGGAAAGACCCTTAAGTTTATCAAATCCAAAAACTAACCTAGCACTACCAAGTCTACCAGTAAACCATGTCTCTAAGTGCCATGTCCCCCAATCCCCTGATGTTTGAGGAGCCTTGTATTTGCTGTACCTAGTGGTCATTTATCTACAGCCAAAATAGTTTGCTGCATCTGGTGAGAATAGACAGAGCATAGCAAGGTGCTGAGCAATCGTTGCATCTGTCACTGTGGGAGCCCCACGGTGTCATCACCGCAGCTTTGGACACGCATGGCTTCTCAGGAATTCCCTGGTGTCTGACCACATAAGCATTTGCTAATACCACAGTGGCAGAGATGCTTTGTGACTGACCAGCCAGCCTTGCTTGCCCTACAACTACATACCAAAGTCCCATTTAATTAAACCCTAAACCATCCGCTTTGGAGAGGTAAGTGGACTGGCATAGGAGATCTCACAGGGTTGCTAAGGAGGTACAGTGCTCTAACAGGGCAACTAGATATGAACTGGGTCCCCAGGCAGCCTGACAAAACAGACCTCAGCAACCCCTCACAGTCTGCTTAGAATTAATATCTGTCTTGGTCACAAGGGCCCTGACCAAATGGCTCAAGACACACAGCATGCTCTGTATCTCTCCACACTGTACTAACATAATATCTTCAATAATGCATTTTAATGTACTATGTGGGCAGGAATACTTTTAGACAAGGTTTTACAGACAGCATGATTTATTCTAGAATGTTCTGGTTCTGTTGGGCTTTTTTTTTTAAATGAATTTTAATTTTGTCATTTAATGGTTGTGATTTTGCCACTTTATTTTTACCAAATAATTAGTTAGGAAATTGGAACACTTGGTACAGTTTATCATGGGAGGTTGATATCTGTAATAGACCAAGCCTCTTCAAGACAGCTGTGGCGAGCAGCCTTCTGATTCTCCCCAGCATCTTCAACTGCCCTTTCACCTTCTTCCTTAGGTGCCCACCGTGGTACAGAACTCGTTACTGCCTGTGTCCCACTGAGCTGGCACTTTCCAGTCAGCAGGCCTCTTTGGGTACCCATCTGGAAGGAAAGTTTTCAGACATTTCTCTTAGAAACAACTGCTTTGATGACACTACAAGTCCCTTGCAAGTACCAGTTGGGCCTGTTGGAGTGGGTCCAGAGGAAGGCCACAAAAATGGCCAGAGGAATGGAGCACCTCCACTGTGAAGACAGGCTGAGACAGGCAGGGCTGTTCAGCCTGGAGAAGAAAAGGCTCCAGGGAAAACTTATTGTGGCCTTTTGACACTTGAAGGGGATTTAAAAGAATGATGGGGACAACCTTTTCGGTAGGACCTATTGCGATAGGACAAGGGGTACAGTTTTTACACTCAAAGGGGGTAGATTTAGACTAGACACGAGGAAGAAATCTTTTACAAGGGTGATGAAACACTGGCACAGTTGGTGCCACCAGAGAGGTGAAGATGCTCCATCCCTGAAAACATTCAAGGTCAGGTTGGATGGGGCTCTGAGCAACCTGATCTAGTTGAAACTGTAACTGCTTATTGCAGGGGGTTGGACTAGATGCCTTTAAAAGTCCCTTTCAACCTAAACTATTCTATGATTCTAAGTAGTCTGTCACTCAAGAATACTCAGTGGATTTGTTTGCCAGAAAGGGAAGACTAATCTTCTATCATTACAGGTTAGTTCACACCTTTGGGTAATAAAAGCTGAGTGAGCAGGAAAAAGGATCAATAAAATTCTGACTCATTCTGCTCTCTAATTTCTGAGCACCATACACTTTCTCCTGGCAGGTGTCTAACACTTATTCCTCTCCTGGGAACTGAAGCCTGTTGATCTCATCCTATGTAGCACTGGGCTGGAAAGTGCCAATATGCTCAGTATCAGAAAGTGCTGATATGGCCAGTATGGCCAGTATCAGAAAGAAGAAAGTTTTGTGGATGCTCAACAGGAAATAGTTCAGATTTCTGAGTGTAAGACTTGGCATGAAAGAATTAACCTTTGCTTTGTCTTTGAGTATTTAGGTTTTGCTTTCTTCTTTTCTTTGTATATCTGCTTCTATGATTTTGAAGAGGGCTGTTAAAGGCATTGCTATTTGCAGCCAAGGTATTTTGTGACTATACTAGCATGTTCCTCCTCTTTATCAATCTAAATCCTGCATGAAAGGGGCTTTTAAACTGAAGTTTCTTGCATTGCCTTCAGAAGGAATCAAGGTGGGCTTGCCCTTGAGTTGCACTTCAGACTCCATCAGGTACTATCCTTGACAGCAAACATCTGGATGGGTTGCAGATGGAGAAAGAGACAGAGAAAGAAAGGCATCCAAGCAGGCCCAAGACCACTACAGGATTCAACACTAATGCTTCCAGCACATGCAGTCTTAGAATAGCTGGACAGGTACCAATGTAATGTGTTCCCACTGAGTTAATTTAAATACTGTTTACTATGTGATAGACTAGCTCCATTTTTTACATAGTCTTCATAGCAGTCCAAGAGTGTTTGAATAAACTGTGGAAAGCATACTGTGGATGGTGTACCCGACTGGAAAGGGGCTGAAACCGGACGCTTAGCAGGCTTTGTCTTATCTCAGTGTTTAGGTGCAAGTAACCTCAAAACATGCATGAAACCATCTGTGACACTGACAGTCAAAAAGACACATTCAAAATGAAGAACTCCTGCAAACACTACAAAAAGATAATTGGTATCAATTCCAGTTTTTTATCCAGCCCGAGCGTGAACAAGCTTCCCCTTCTCCCCTCCCCTCCCTAGACTAACTAGAAAAGTATCTTTTTTTTTTTTCCTGTCTGCCATTCCTGAAACATTTAAGGTATCTCAGAAGACTAATGTTATCACAGTGTTTGATATGCAAATACCTTTGATGTGCATGCACTGCTTGTGAAAATGATGAGAAAATACAGAAAGTAAACAGAAAACACCATTCATACACCTGGCAGCCAATGGGAAGGGACACTGGGAGTGCCTGTGGACATCTGGGGGGATATTGAAAAAGACAAAGCTTTCTTTCAGCTACAGCGAAGGGAAAAGATTAGGTGGGTGTGGACAGGAGAAGGTATGATTGTTTTCTCTATGTGACAGGAGGGGTTAGGGAAATTGTTTATTTCTTTGTACCAGTACAGGAAATGTCTTTGCTTATGCATTTATCTGTGGCAGTGGAAGAGGCAAAGAAATGGATTTTTTTTTTTTTTTGCCTAGACATAGGAAAAGGGGAGATTAATTTTTCTGTCTTTTCTGTGGAAGGGCATGAACAGAGGTCTGTCTATACATCTACCAGCTGTTTCAAAAAGAAAAACCTATGAGGTCTGTACGGACTTCAAAAAGGGCTGGGCATAGGTAGGACAGTTCATTTCAACGCTGTTCCAAGCGGAGCAAATGTTTAGTCTTCTATTTTTGGCAGTAATGACGTTCGAGCTGACAAACGAGGAATTCAAAGCATTGTACTCTACAAAGCACGTCGTGCAGTTTGGAAAACAAGGCCAACAACGCCCCTCGCACTCTCATTCCAGGCTGAGGCACTTACGCCTCCAGGGCAATCCCAAAAGCTCCTTTTCCCTGCTTTTTTTTTTTTTTTTTTTTTTTTTTTTTTTTTTTTTTTTTTTTTTTTTTAAACACNTTCTTTTCTTTTTTTTTTTTAAGTTTTCATTTAAACACTACGCGTTTCAAGTTATTTATCCTTCGTCCCACGGAGCTACCTTTGTCTTTGCGGTCTAACGGAGTGGTCCCTGCCGCCGGACGAGCTGGCGATCCCCCGGCTCCTCACACACGATTCCCACACACGCCGATTTCGCCCCCTCCCCCTCGTGCACACGGGCGCTGCCAGGGCGAGGGCTGCCCGGGCGGCCGGAGCCCGTCCCCGTCCCTGTCCCTCCCTGCCCGGGGCCAACATGGCTGTGCGGCCGCGGTGTCCAACGGCCGGGCGCGCCCTGGCCCCGCGCCCCGCGCCCCGGGGCCGTTGTGCGGGCG
>VZRV01010041.1:665082-810379 GCA_013398115.1 Falcunculus frontatus
GGCCGTTGGAGGGTCTGTCCGGCCGGCCCGGGGCCAGGGGGATGCAGCGCAGGACGTGTCTGGGTCTGGGTGTAGCTGATCGGAGAAGAGAGGCAGACGCCGCCCGGAGAGGCCGAGGAGCAGCGGAGGAGAGCCACCCTGACATGCCTTTTCCTCTCCCTCCTCTCCAGCGGCCATGTTAACCAGAAAACCCTCAGCTAGCGCCGCCGCTAGTGCTGCCTACCCAGCCGGTAAGGGGAGCGAGCGAGGGCCGCCGCGATCGCCACCGCTGGGCCAGGCTGCGGAGGCTCGGCAGAGGGGGACGGAGGCCGGGGGGGCTCGGGCGCCCCACGGCTGCCGCCGCAGAGGTGCCGTGCGTGCCGAACAATGATCCGCCCTCCCCCCGCGGCAGCCGAGCCCGGGGGGCCGTCGGGGGCTGCGCGCTGGGCTCCGACGAGCCGCTGTTGTGCGGGATGGCGAGTTCGCCTCGGGGGAGCGGGGCGGGGTGAGGGGGACCGAGAGAAATCACACAGGGAAACGACCCAAGGAGAACTGGGGATCGCCGCGAGTGCCGGAGCGGCTGCGTTTGACAAGGGACAGCGGTGCTCGCCGCCGCTTCCCGCGGCAGACTTGTGAACTCCTGGCGGGTCCCCGGCGGCGCCGGGATTTCGCCGTGCCAGACGGCTCGGGGGGAGGCGGGGGGCGCGGGCAGCCATCCAGCCCCGAGGCGTGCGCGGAGCAGAGCCGACTCGTTCTCCCGGTTAGGCGCCTGCCGATGGCGGGTTAATCTCGGATGAAGGGTTTAGCCGGGCGAGCACGGCCCGCCCGCGCTATTAGCCGGATCGGTGCGTGTGTGCGCCGCGGCGGTGATTAGCTTTTAATGGCTTCTGCCCGAAGCAAGACGGGCGGCGGTGCCGACCGAGCGCTGGGGTCGCTGCCGCCGCCCCGACGGCCTCGCTGCCCACTGGGCTCACCCCTCTGCTCTCCGCAGGCAGGGCAGGGGACAGCGGCCGCCCGCTGCCGTCTTCCCCGGGCACCGGAGCCGGGGTCTCCCGGGCAGGAGCTGGGACTGGCCCGCCGTCGCCCGTCGCATTGCCGCCGCTCAGGGCCAGCAACGCTTCCCACACGGTGAGCCCGGGCACGGGGAGGGTGTGGACGGGGTGCGGGGAAGGGGCGTCCGGCCCCGGGGTCTCGCCGGTGCGCTCGCCGTGTGTCCCCAGTGGCGGGACCGAGCGCGCATGGGCCCCCCGAGGCGCATGATGCTGGAGCAGCGTGCGTTTAATTTCTGCAGGCTCCGATGAAATGTGCATGCTTGTTGTGGGGCTGGGACCCTGTAACTGCACACACTGCTTCTTCCCTCCCCAGCTCCCCTCCCTCCGCCCTTCAGTCTGGTTTTGTGTCTCATTTTCAGTGACAAATTCGATCTTTCCCACTCACATAGAGGAGATGTTCTAATGAATGCATTTTTTGAGATGAGGTTAGTCACTGTGATTAAAGTGCCGTATGAACTGTGGTGAAGAATGAAGGCTGCTTTCCCCTTCACATGTCTGATTAGCTCAGGCCGATCGCAGTCTTCCCTAGAAATAGCTATCGCTGTGCTCAGGGACAATGACTGGATGAATCTGCCTTTATTGCTGCAGTAGTGTACCTATAAAGAAATAACCCCTGATGGCATGAAAAGGATGTTATTTTCCGGTTCTGTGATATCTCACGTTATCTCCCACTCCTAGTTAATCTACCAGGAATGAAACTTCCCGAGTATGCCACTATATATGGCTAAGAGAAGGTATCTCCCTCCTGAAGGCATGACAGAGTAGAGAGAGGGGTCTATATACTGTCATGTTAACACTAAATATCTGAAATTTTTATTGCATACATTTCCTTTTTAATTCTGAAAGATTTCATACTGACCCTGAAAGGCATTGATGGCATACTTTTCATAGAATTAATGAGTTCTTCGTGGATGCTCACATACTATCTTTGTAAACATATGGCAGAGCTTTAAATGGTAATGTGATTATGGGCTAGTGGAAGGTGAAACTATGCATTTAGATATTACTGTTTCAGTGACTTTCCATAGAGCTTCAGGAGTAGAACATCTTATTCAAATCCATTTATAGAAAGAATTTGCTTAAATTTAAAAAGAAATCAGTATATATAGGATATTCTCGAAAGGAATGAAGAGTATTCTGCAGATTCAAGGTGGAGCTGCATAATTGGGATCAACTTCATTGTATATTTATGTAGCTAGTGTATATGATTGAATTGTTTGTTAGTATAAAAGGCCAATTTTTTTCACATTTGTATACCAGTTAAGTGCTGCTTGATTTTAGATTTGGGGCAACAGCTTAGGGGTTTTTTTTAATAAAATCATAAAAGAAGGAACATAGTACAAACAGCCTGGGCACCAGTCATGCAGCTGCATTTACAGTAGGGCCCACAAATACCAGGGGCTCACATGTAACAGAGCCCAGACATAATTTAGGATTTGTGAAAGTGTGGTGGTCCAGCTATTTATCTGTGACTACTTACTAATTTTGGAAGTACAGAATTTTGATATTTTTTTACAAAGATTTCTGTGTATGTGTATTATATATAGTGTCTGTGCATATATAGATATATAAGTAAAGGTGCAGTCTTTATAAAAGCATTCAAGGGGTGTTCAAGTGTTATATTTCCGTGTTTCACGTATTTTTACAAGTATATGATCGTGTATGTATGCATATGTTTATATGTAGCATATATGTATGGATACTTATGGAAGCACACAGGAATGATCAAGCATTATATAGTTCTGCATCATGTCCCTCTGCATTCTGACTGTTCCAAACTCTGCCTTTCCTTTGTGATAAAGAGCCTACTCTACAGTTTTTATTTAGCCTTGGGTGCTATTACAGAAATACCTCATACTGCCTTGCTGGATTTTATAGGTGGTTATTTTGTGGTTGGCTAACATAACTTTTTGTGGTCAGGATCAGATATGACATCAGAATGCTGGATTTTAAGCTGAAAAAAAAATGGGGCAGTATCTGTTCTGTGATCTTACTGTAAACTTAGGCCTACTGACCTCAGCTGACACTGACAGATTGAAACCATTGGTTTTGCATCCAACCACTTCCTCCAATCCTTGAAATGGGTCCTTTCGGTTTTCTTAAATTATTTTCCTTGTGTTCATTTGCTTATCCTGTTTTCATCTGTGTTGTATCTATGTGACTTCTGTAATAGCTAAAACCAGAGTATTTCTGTTTGTGTTTCAAACTTTCAGAAGGTACGGTGTGCTTAAGTGGGTGAACTGCTGGTGTTTGGATATAAGCATGCATAGTATGTATACTAGTTGTGAGAGAAACTGAGATTGAAGTTACATTTAGTTTAAGATAAAGGGTTCTTCTCTTAATTCAGACAGAGAAGAAATCAACTACCTGTCATATTCTTTGCTTGTGTGATCCAGCCTCTGCTGAAATTCTGGTCTCCTACTGTCAAGTGTAATGTCATTGTTTGGTAGATTATAAATAGCATGGGTTGAAGGGGGGAAGATGCTGTTTTACACAAGCTTCATAAAACAGAACAGAGGTTTTGGCGGCAGTCTTTGCAAGCACAGCAGCCTTTGTTGCTAAGCAGGTGGGGTTGTGTGTTGTACTAGGGAAAGGTTTTGTTTATTTTTTTTTAAGTGGCTTCATCCTAGGCTTATTTGTGTCTGCTTCCATCCCTGGCTGTCTTTTTTGCCTCGTGGTGGAAAACATGAACCTCTTTCCAATCCCTTGTCTTCTTCATTTTCCTCTCCAAAGTCATTGCTTTCTCTTTTGAAGCCCTAAGTTCTTGCTTTGATGATTGGAACCTTTTTCCATTCACTCTCTCCTGTTTCATTATGGTGTTCTTACATCCCGTTGACATGCTGCAGTAGAGATTATCTTGCTTGCCTGCTGATCTGCTTGTGTAAATCCCAACCTGTCTGTGAGTCCCTTTTCCAGACTCGTCTCTGTCTTCTGCCTAGCTCCATGTCTATTCTTTCTTACTTGGCATGTATCCCTGCATTCTGCACTGTTCCTGCTTCTCTTGCAGTGTAGCACTATTAATGTTTTTATCCTCCTGTCTAATACTGTAAAACATCCCATTTACAATGCATGATTCAGTGCCCTTCCTACTTCAAGCCCTTTCTAAGATTTCTGTACAGCAAACCTATTTTCTTTTGCCACCAGGGTTGAATGTTTATCCATGTACTTTTGCATCTGTCCTTTGTTTTGATTTTTTTCTTAATTTATTTTTTTAATTGACTTACATTATAATAGAACAGAGATTCCTGGACTCTGTTAATACAAAGATCTGGTAGGTCACATGCTGCCAATTTTTACTGTGGTCATCTGCTTTAAAGCAGGTAAAACCAAAGCAAATACCTTCTTACTGTCGTGTTTCCATGTGTTAAATTGCCACAGAAATGCTGTCACATTTGAATGGAAATAACTATGCAGTCATGACCTGGATTTTACTATATCTAGTTTTCTTTGTGTGTTTCTTCCTCTATATAGAATTTGCATCTAGGGGGAATATGAAGCTATCTTAACTTTCAAGAGCTATGGGGGTGGGCTGTGAAATTTGGGTTCTGGCAGATGGTGACTGTGATGCTGTGAGGACTGCAGTATTTCTGGGCCCGTGTCTCATAAGTGTATAATTCACCTTACCCAAGGGGTTCAATGTAGTGTGCATTGACTGTCCTTTTGGGTTTCATCATGTGTAATAAATGCAGGGTGTCCCAGAAGTATTCAAACTCGCTGTGGCCCTAACAGGATGAAAAAATTTAAGAATCAGTATCACTCTTGAGGCATAGTTCAGACTGTGAAAATATTTGCTACATAAAGTTAAGGTTAACTTTTCAAAAAATAAGCTTATACAGATACAACAACAGCAAAAATCCAAATGGTGTGGTTTTTTTACCACTCTTGTTGAGCCACAAGCTCAACAAAGGCTTAGTCTTCTTTGGTGTATAAAACCCATACTCACAATAAAACCATTAGGGATAATCCAGCATTATTATCATTGTACTAATTAGCAAGTATTTTTAGTTCTGAACAGAGGAATGCTGCTGAATTCCTTTATCAAGGAAAAAGAAGGCGTTTCGTACATTTGCTCAGGCTTTTGTTTTGTAGTCAACAAAATAGGCAGTGAAGCATGCCTCACCTGATACCATATGCCTCTCGTGTGTTAGACACAGTAGGGCTGAAACTGGCACGCCCAGAAATGCTGTAAAGAAAGGGGTATATAGTGTCACAATTATTCTTTAATTAAGTTACTACTTTAGAACACTGTTTCTCCCTTTGTCCTCATCTATGCAAAGTAATAGCAGATAATGACATCTTATTCCTGTGCAGTATTTCAGCAGGCCATCATGATTGCTCTAATATTAAGATTCATTTTACAAACCTTTTTAGATTCTGATTGACAGCAAAATCTATTTTCTGTGGTTTTGTTGAAAATGAAATTATAATATATAGCTGAATCATGTGTCTGTCTTGGATAGTTTTATAGGGTAATAATCACACAAAGTGACTGTTACAAAGATGAAATATGATACAATTACATAATAACTTGATGCCTTTGGAAAATAAAGTTGAGTAGAGGTATATGCTCCTGTGGGGTTCAATCCTATAAGTAGTCTTGTAAAAAGGTCTTGAAACAGACCAATGCATTGGGTGAGTGTTAATGCAAAGGAATTGTAAATGGGTTTGCCCATTTACCTTGTTAGCAGGGTGGACTCATCCTTATGCTACTTCTGTGTTGTTAGAGGTCTGTAGTCTAAGTATAGTAAGTTATTGTTCTATTTCTGTTCCTAAATCCATTCGTGAAGGCAAAACAAACCAAAAGAAACCCAAATAATACCACCCTCAAATTAAAGTTTTGTTACTTTAAAAAAAAATTATTTATTTATTACAGTTTAGGGTGTAGTTTTGTTTTGTTTTGTTTGGTGTATCTACTTCAAAGATTAGGTGAATGTTTTCAGCATAGTCGTCAACTTCCATAAACTGATCATACCAAAGTAAAAGTAAAATCTTAATGGTGATTTTGAAGTTATGAAGAACTACTGAGAGAGGAAAGAAACACCCCATTGCAACATTTGCTGTTATGTAATTGATGATGCCAGAAGATTTAGGAAGATGAGTTCAAGCTCACCTGTTATTTCAATATATTTCATAGACTTACAACAGTAAGTTTTTGATTATGTGTGCTGCAAAAATTTGTAAAACTTAAAATGTGTGGATGGGTTTGAACATAGACAATACAATATATAATAAGTAAGCCTCGTAAGTGCATGCACGTGATCAGTTGTGTAGGTTGTTGGTTCTGGGATTTACAGGTCTATCTGCAGAAGCAAAATGGAGACATGTTATAAACCTCTCAGGTTTATGATTTCGGTTGAAAGACTGATGGAGCTTCTGCGTACTAAGAACAGTTTGGTACTGGACTAAGAAGGCTGTAGTCTTGTGTAGTTTGCCAAGCCCATTAGTTGTGGTTCAGGAACTTAGGGTGTTGCTGGTGAAGCCTGTGGAGCTCGTGAGCAGTGCAAGCCTGGACATGACAGCAATCTCAGACACCCAGTAGCCAGAAGTAGATAGGCAGAGCAGAGGACTGGTACGAATCCAACCCTTGTCCAGGTTGGAAATAGAAGCTGACATGGTGGTACTTGTGCAGGCGGTACTCTGAGATGAGGAAAGTCTGTTTTTCATATGGACTTTGTGGTTGTATTGTGTCTGATAGCTCTAAAACTCCTGTGGGGCTTTTTTGAAAGAAGAGTTTCCAGCTCTTCCACGCAGGTTTTGGAATAGAGCCTGTGATAATGTGGTGTTTTTTCTTCCACAAAGAAAACAAGTGCTACTGTCTGCATCTGCATTTGCATTCCCAAGCAGCAGCTGACTGAAACTGGCAAAACCAGTCACTTTGTATTTCGGCTGAAGTTGGAACTGCTGGTGATTTCATTCTGCTGCTGCTTGAAAAAAGAAAAGCCAACCTGTCAGCATCAAGAGAAACCATGAACCTGCCTGAAGATGCAGGAAGCAGAGCTACATGGTTTACAATTTAGAATATGTTCACAAACACGCTTTTAGAAAAAAGAACTTTTTGGTCCCTGTTGTGAGAGGATAAATATATGGGTTTTTTTCCAAGCCCTGAAGAACTTCTCAGTACATATATTGAAGCAAGCAGTGCTTAGGAAGGGTGGAAAATAGTTATCTGTGAAAACAGGTGACTTGAGGAAAAAAAAAAATTTAAATGTGAGCTGTGGCAATGAGTACTTGGGTTAAAAAATTCTTAAAGATGATTTTCTTGGCGATACTCTTCCTTCCTCATTGTCTACATTAGTACTGCCTACTCCCTGTTTGTCTAGATATGTTCTGCTTTGTTGTTCAATTGATGTTGGAGAAGAAATTTTTGTACCTGGAATTTCCTAGCTTGAGTCTTTGGAATTGTATGTTTGCTCTGCTGCTTCATTATGCCTTTCTTGCACAGTTCTGTGGTGCTGCATGCGCTGAACCTATGACACATCTTACGGGTCTGGTTCTTCTGAAATGGGTGATTTAGCAGCTCTTGGGGCAGGTTTTTTTTTCTTTGCGGTAACTGCTGTTTATATAGAGGATCAGGGCAACATTCAGGAAACTGCTACTGCAGCATGCCTCAAACTTGACCTGAAGGAATTGCCTGTAGGCATAAGCTCATGAAGTCCTCTTAATGATTTAATTTCTGCTGCTTTTGAGACATCATACTAGGAAGGGAGTTTTTGTTGATTTCCTGTATATCATTACTGTGCTTAAATGTTACAAACATCTTTGCTCTGAATTATAATTGTGTGGTAATGTTTTCTCTGAGATTGATCAAATTTGATAGTGTGAGCCTAAATTTCTCTGCAAACAAACATACACAGTCAAACTGCAATGATGAATGAACCAGTTATTCAACATGAGTCAAAAAATGAACCAGTTATTCAACATGAGTCAAAATGGAATCACAGGAGCAGTGAACTTGGCAGAAGCAGTCTCCGAGAGACCTTGTTCTCACATTATGTGAGTTTCAGAGCTGCAAATACCAAAATACTGTCCAAAGGTGAAGCTGGTGTCCAGCTGGCAAGTCTTTGGGAACAAGTTACCGAATTTACAAAAATATGCTTCTGCCGTATCAGACTGATGCCTTAACAGAAGCACAGAGTATGCTTGAGTGTCCATTGCATGTCTGGGTTTTCTCATTAGGAAGCACTTCTGCTGTTGCAGCACAGATTTCATTGCCTCATATCACAGCACACAACTGTCATTTTCTGATTTCATTTCAGCAACCTTAAGTGAACAGGGAATGTGTTATCCTTAGCTGCCTAGAAAAAATACGGTTCAGATGAAAAGTGCTCTCAGCCCTGGCTTGATCGTCTGTCTGACAGTATCGGTGAACTTTTCCTTAGTAATTTGACATAAATATTAAGACTGGTGAATCAGCTGGAGAGACAGCAGGGGAATTCTTTCCACATTTGTGTAAGACCAGGCAGAAGACAAGCTAATTATCCTCTACTTTAGAGCAAATGAGGAATTCTAAGGACAGCTATTCTAGTGGCAGGTATGCTTGTAAATTTCTTGTTTCTTTTTAAAATAACAGGTTTGGAGCAATAGTTGTTTTAATACCCCAGTACTTTGCTGTTTGTTTGCTTGAAAATGCTGAATGCTGCTGTTTATTCCCAAGCAAGCACTGTCAAGAACAAATGTAATTTCTAAAGTCTATTAATGCTTTTTTTCCCCATTCCTTTAAAATAAAGTTACGTGTGTGTTCCTCGAGGCAAAGATTTGCTTTCTGCTCAAGTCTGCATGAGGCCCCACATCTCATTTTGGTTAAAAGTTACTGTTAGACTGGTTTGGGAAAGTGCTAAAGGATATGCTTGTTCTTGATTGATTGGAATGTTTTGCTGAATTGTGACTGTGTCAAATGCAAGCAGTAAGTTACATTCTTGAACTTCAGAAATGTGTGGGTTATATTCCTCTTTGTGCATGTCACAGCACATTCCATATCTGAAAAATGTATCTGGAGCTTTTGATATACATCAAATTTAGGAACAGGTTAAAATCTTGATTTCTGAGAACAGGTGACGAGCCTTAGACACATAAGTTCTAGCAGGCATTATATATTGATCTCCAGCATGTGTAAAACTGCTACTATTTTCTGTAAAGTCTGATGTCCCTCAAACATGCACCTTGAATTTACATGACTGCTGCCTTGAAGATTCCTTGGAGAAATTGTTAGCTTCTCATGGTAGCACGTTTGTGATTGCCTTGTTGCAGACATTTTGGAGAGTCATGAAAATAGCATTTGAGAAAGATGAATCAGGAAATTTAATAGCATCCAGCAGTATCACAGTATATGTGCTGTATTTTTTAGATTCTCCATAAACAATTGACTTGTAAGAAAACACTTCGTTTTGAGGTGATTTAGGCAGAATGGAGGGTTGCAGAGTGAATGTTGAAGCATGGAGTTCATGTCTTTCTTGTTAACTGGGTATGTATTTATTTTCAATTTTAGGTTGGAGGCAGTAAGCACACAATGAATGAGCACCTACATGTTGGTAGCCATGGACAAATCCAGGTTCAGCAGCTCTTTGAAGATAATAGTAACAAGAGAACGGTTCTGACAACGCAGCCAAATGGACTTACAACGCTAGGCAAATCTGGATTGCCAGTGGTTCAGGACAGACAGTCTGAGAGTGCCCACAGGCGACAAGGGAGCTCCAGCTCTTTAAAGTCTACCGATGGAACAGGGAAGGTGAAAGCCTCTGTTATCACACCAGAGCAGGCAATGAAGCAATACATGCAAAAATTAACAGCTTTTGAGCATCATGAGATTTTTAGCTACCCTGAAATATACTTCTTGGGTCCAAATGCAAAGAAGCGGCAAGGTGTGATTGGTGGTTCAAACAACTGTGGGTATGATGATGACCAGGGGTCTTACATACAAGTACCCCATGATCATATTGCATACAGGTATGAAGTCCTGAAAGTTATAGGGAAAGGAAGCTTTGGGCAGGTGGTGAAAGCCTATGATCACAAGATGCATCAGCATGTGGCACTAAAAATGGTGAGAAATGAAAAACGTTTCCACCGCCAAGCTGCGGAAGAAATCAAGATCCTGGAACATCTCCGGAAACAAGATAAGGATAACAACATGAATGTTATTCACATGTTGGAAAACTTCACATTCCGCAGCCATATTTGCATGACATTTGAGTTGCTGAGCATGAACCTTTATGAATTGATAAAGAAAAACAAGTTTCAGGGCTTTAGCCTACCTTTGGTTCGGAAGTTTGCCCACTCAATTTTACAGTGCTTGGATGCTTTGCACAAAAACAGAATCATTCACTGTGACCTTAAACCTGAGAACATTCTGTTGAAGCAACAGGGTAGAAGTGGTATTAAAGTGATTGATTTTGGCTCAAGTTGTTACGAGCATCAGCGTGTCTACACTTACATTCAGTCACGGTTTTATCGTGCACCTGAAGTCATCCTTGGTGCTCGTTACGGGATGCCCATAGATATGTGGAGCTTGGGCTGTATCCTAGCAGAGCTTCTGACCGGTTATCCACTTTTACCTGGAGAAGATGAAGGAGACCAGCTGGCTTGTATGATTGAACTATTGGGCATGCCTTCTCCAAAACTCTTAGATGCATCCAAGCGAGCGAAAAACTTCGTGAGCTCTAAGGGTTATCCCCGCTATTGCAGCATCACAACCTTGTCTGATGGCTCTGTAATACTTAATGGTGGACGCTCTCGGAGGGGAAAACTGCGTGGCCCGCCAGAGAGCAGAGAATGGGGTAACGCATTAAAGGGATGTGATGATCCCCTCTTCCTTGACTTCTTAAAACAGTGTTTAGAATGGGATCCTGCTGTCCGTATGACACCCAGCCAGGCTTTGCGGCATCCCTGGCTAAGGAGACGTTTGCCAAAACCTCCAACTGGGGAAAAGGCCTCGGCAAAGAGAATTACAGAGAGTACTGGTGCTATAACTTCAATTTCCAAGTTACCTCCAACTTCAAGCTCAGCTTCAAAACTGAGGACTAATTTGGCACAGATGACAGATGCCAATGGGAATATTCAGCAAAGAACAGTGTTGCCAAAACTCGTTAGCTGAGTTTGAAAAACCCAATGCTGTTAATATGAGAGATACAACGTGGCTGAGCCTTATTTGTATGAAAAATTAGCTCAGATATGCATTTTTATTTGCTCAATAAATCTGTTCATTTGTATCTTTCAGCACTCATTTTAAATGTAAGAAATGTTGATTTTGTTTTTATAAAAATACGGGGACAATGCTTTAAGTTTTTATACTTATTTTTTAAAATGTTTGTCTTCTACAGTACAATTAGCCTTACTGTAACTAGTGTGACGCAGTAATAAACATCAGTGGCAGGCCACTGGTTACAACATGACTGTCATGCATTGCAGCGTGGTATCAAAGGTATTAACCTTTCTCTTCCATGGTTCATATTAGTTTTAACCCGGGGTAAATTTGAAAGACTACCTTTTGGATTTTATGGGTTTGGTCTTGATTCTGTGAACATTCACATCTGTGACTGACTGGACTCCAGGGAGAATACTCAAAGAATACAATTATGCACTTGTAGACTGGTAGTTTAAAGTGGAGCCATAGCATGTTCTATTGTCATTTTTTGTGTAGTAGCCCAGAGAAAGTCATGGTATCACTAATGATACTGTCACCTCCTATGGAATGCTTTCTCTATTTAAAAGTAATGGGCTCTGATTAAAATGATCATTTGAATATAATGCAAAAAATATGAACACCGGGGCTAAAATTACTCTCTTACCTTGCATGCCATGTGGTAGATTGAGAGGAACAGGTAGTCTTGGAAAGTGTGAAAATGGCAGTATGTCTGTTTCTCTGAATTTGAAAGTGGCTGATTAGTTGGTAAAGCAAAATGTTCTGAACTTCATTTCAGGTCTGTAACATTGAGCATTCACACAGGTTCTCTTTTTTTTGTTCTTTTTTTTCCCCCTATCTCTTCTCTTCTGTTTTTTCTAATGTGCAGCTTGATCTCCCAAAATCACATAGGCAGAAGTGTTCATTCTGTCAGTTTTATACTGTAACTTCCAGACTGTTAAACTACATAGATTTAAAAGTTGCTTTTATTTTTTCTGACAATGTTTGAGCGGCTGTGACTTCTGTGGAACATTTACACTTCAGGTCAAATCTGCATGTAGGGACAAACACGGTGTTACTTCATTGCTTCCTGTAGAGGAGTACTTCACCTTAGACAGCTTAACTGTAGAAGGAAGGATCCTCAGTGGAAAGCTTTTTGGTTGGAAGACACCATCCTAGATAGTTTCTAAAAAGGGAGAATTATCAAAGGAAAGCTAAGCACTTGGAATTTGATTTAATCTTTGGCATTTGTGATGAAAATTGACTTTGAAAGAACAGTTAGAGATATGTGTAGATTTGTTTGTGTGTGTGTGTGCTAATGCTTGGTTTTTCTTTTTTAATTTTAACTGCATTCATGGAAGAAAGATGGTCTTTACTGAAGAATAGTATCTAGATCTATGAGAGAGGTATTCACATGTTGTAGCATGTTTTCAACAGGAACAGTTTGAAATCTGAGATCAGTATTTTAATATGTACAATGGCTGTGGTCTACATTGGATGTTTAAAACATGAAAAGGGAATTTTAAACAAAGTAGAACAATCTAGATGGGTTTATGGATATTAGAACAAGACATACTAGAATGGATTGCATTAAACCTCAGTAACTTCACTTATAAACAACATTTATATGCACAGATTTTACTGAGTTACTTGTACAAATTATGAAAATTACTTAAAGCATGGTCCCCTGAGAGGCCAAGAAAGTTTCCGGTTAAGTTCTCCTTCATATTCGTTAATTTACCACTTGCAGCTTAATTTTTGTTTGTTGGTTTGTTTTATTTTTAATTTAATGTAAGACTGGGGGAGGGATATAAAGTGAAAAGTGACAGAATTCTCAGGAAACATACTGCTGAACTTCTTGCCAAAAAGTCAACACCTAAAGAAGCTCCAAAATAATTTCTGAATAGAGGATGGTATTTGTTGATTGATAAATGTAAAAATTAGACTGTCAATCAACCATTTTTCTTACTTTTTAAAATAAAAAGATGATTTCCTGCCTCTAGTCAAATTAAATTATTTAGTGTTAACTGTTCACAACTTTATACAGTATGTGTAAGTGCAATATGTAAACATGTATGAAATCATGTTAAAAATGAGATATAATAATATTTCTAAGAAAAGTGGGGTTTAGAATATGAATATCCAGTAAATTATGGTCAGTAAATTCTAAGTCTGGAAAAGAGATATATTAATTTTAATGTAAAATTAACTAACTCATGACTGTGGGAATACAATACTATGTATTTTTCTACAGTAACAGGGAATCTTTACTTCCTCCACCACCTGCTTGGCTTTATCACTCCTTTCTACCTTAACTCCTCCTACAAAAGTCAGGAAGTAAGGATGCTGATGTTAAGGCTGAAAAAAGAATCATCTCCCTTGATATTTTTTAAAGCAGACATTGATACACGTTCCTGCCTTTCATGGCAACTTGAGGTGAAAACATTCATGATGTTCATGGGTCATTAATGGGCTACAACCACTAAATTTTCTTTTTCATGTAACCAGTTCTTAATGCCAATAATGCATTTATGATCCACCTTCTTCATAAATGCTACCGGAAACTTAAAGGCCAAAATATAATGTGAAGAGCTATTTTTTTAACCCAGATACAGTGGAACTTCCTCTATACTAAAGGAGCAGCTACATCAAGGTTTTTAAGTGATGTAGCAGCATTTTATTGTAGCTTATTTATACCTGTAAAAAAAAAGGGGGGGGGTGGGGGGAAAGATGTTGCCTCTTGCTTTGATGTGATTTTATTCTAAGGGCTCTGATAATTAGGCTGATAGAAGTTGGCTTGGAAACAGTGCTTAGTCTCACATGTTACCATTGTCTGGGGATGTCTGAGCTATTTTCAGATTTAGTAACAGCACAGTGTTGTCTTTGGTTGCAGTCTCACTTGGCTCAGTTTCTTGCACCACTGGTGTGTTCATTACCACTTAAGTGTTGGAACAAGAGAGTGATGCAAGATGTGTAGATTAAGGATAGAGGATGGATTGTGCCCTTGGTGTTAACAATGTGCCTTTTGTTACAAATGCATCTTGGCCTCTTTAACCCTTGGAATACTGCTTAGTAGGGATGAAATCTATTTTTAAGTGCTATACCTGTCTTAAAACATCCTGTAGATGATCGAGGCCTTAATAGAAACAATAAGGCAATCACACTGCTAGGGTGGAGAGGACACTCTGTTCTTGTAGTACCGTCTCATTAAGGGGTTAAAGATGGCCCTTCCTCATTGGTTGTACTTTTAACATGAAATTGATTTTTTTTAAAATAATTTTTTGTTATAGTGGCACTAGACAGAAATCAACTGTATTTGTAAAAATTTACCTCAAACTCTTTAGTTTTATAGTGTGATTTAATCCCAGGGCATTTGGTATGAACCAAAGTGCATTCCTTTTATATGTGCCTGGCTCTTATAAAGGTGGCCAGGGATTTTTACAATTTGGGTGCAAGGCACTTAAGCCACTTTTAACTTGGTGGGTGGTTTGGAGTTATAAATGACTTCATGGGAATGTTGAAAACACTTAAAAGACATAAGTAGCATCGGGCAATATTAAAATCTTTAGGAAAGGGTTTGCATTATTTAATGCTCTCCATTTGTTAATTTTTTTTTCCATCAGTAATATTTGTGATAAATACGAAAAGAACTTTTTACAGTCAGCAAAGATTAGAATATTGCCCAATATAATGCTATGGTAGCATTTAAATAAAATAACATTTGTGAATTATTGTTTCTAGGGGCTTGTACATCTCTGCTACAAATTGTAATTACTCAGTTCAACTGCTACAATTGCGTCTAAGCAGTAGCTTGGGTTTTTATTGGGCAATGACTTAGACACGTGACTGTAATATGCTGCAACTGTGTGTACTGAAAACATGTGAAAATGATTGAATGTGGACTGTGTATATATTTATGTATAATTTTCTGTGAGATGCTGCTGTTGCCACTTAACATTAAAGATGTTGTAGTGGGTTTTAATCCTAGTGGCCAGTTTTATGATACTGTATGTATTGTACAGCTGATGACAGGAGTTAAGACTGTTCTAGTGAATATTTGTTACATTTTATTGTTGTGGCCAGAGATCATTTCAGAATAAAATTTTATGTCCTACTTTAATTCTCTCCACTGTACTTTGGGTTTTTTTGGAGTTGTAAAGAGAGCTCTTGGAATGCTGACATTTCTTGAATGCGGAAGGGCCTTCTCAGTCAGTGGCAGCAGTGCCTTTGTCCCCGAGCTTGCTTGCTGGTATCTGTATATAGCAATCATCTGTTGCTGGAGGATGATTCTTCTACTGCTTTATGTGTCTTGACAGCCTTGAATATTGCCCAAAGGCTGCTTTTGCCCTGAAGTTTCTAAAGTTCTTTTCAGGACTTAGAAAGTAATATGTTTTGTATTTTTATTTGCCCCATATTTGAGAGAAAAGATCTTTGGCAGGAATTTTGTGGACACGGCTGTTCTAACTTCTTTTAGCTGCTTTTGAAAGATGTTTAAAAATAAGAATAGATCTGATTTTATGAGAAATACTTGATTGAGACAGGTACAGTGTGTGTTCTTTTTCTTAAATCTGCTTTTAAAAGACCCAGATTTCTGCAGGGATATTTGTGTCAGACTGAGTTTTCAGAGCCTGTCAGACTTTGTAAAGTCCCAGGATAATGAGAACATACTAAACAAAGCTGGTAGGCTAGACTGAGCTAAGTTCTGTTGACAAATACATCCAGAGTAATTTCATCATTTAGCACAGAACTGTCTTTTAAGTGATTGGCCACATTCCCTACTTGGTGATGTCCATGTGCACCCAGAGCAGTTTCTCTGAAAAGCTTTCTGGTTCAGGTGAGCCCAGGCTGAAATCAAGGGATTTTAATTGCACTTTTTTACTGTCTCCTATTCAGCATAGTTGGGAGATTCTAGAGCGCAAACCCCATCAATATTAAATATAGATAAATACAGTTTACAGCCCCAAAGAGCAGTCAGCCAGAAATGACATCTTTGTGGCCTATTTTTTTGTGATTGTGTTCTTCTGAGGACAAAGGGGGTTTTTTGGTTTTAGTTAGTTAAACTTTTTAATGGAAAAAAGTTTAACTAACTAACTCCAGCCATCTAATCCTCTTGCCAACTTTTGCACTCTTTTGTCACCTTTGTTTTTTTCATTTGAAGAAGGGTCAGGGCCATCTCATTTGATTTCAGTTGTCTGGAAGTTGGCTTTTGGCCTGTGCCATTTGCTGAGACTCCCAGCAGCTGGTGGGGAATTTGCATTGCCCTCTGCCAGCACTTCCTAGTCTTTCAGAGCTCAGATCCCTCCCTAGAATAGGACCCTTGGAATCTCACCCTGAATGACAGTCTATAGTTGCTGTTATCTTCACAGTGCTTCCTTTTGTGACAAAACTGTCTCCCTTTGGATGTCAGCTGTGCATTTCTTGTTTTTCACAGAAAACCCAGTAAAGAATGCAAGAAGTGTCATGATGATCAGGTACTGTGTTGTTCGCTTACAGATGCTGCTGCTTTTCTTCAAAATGATGTCTTGTCGCACTTTTTAAAGATCTGCTTATTGAAAGATCCAGCAGGAATTTTACTCTTGCTCAAAACTTAAGAAACGAAAAAGGTACTATGGAATGTATCTGTATAGGGCTGCCTATGGTCAGGAGTTGGTATGGAGAGGGAAAAAAGGTACTTGTAAGACAAACAGGGCCAAGTTTCGGGAAGCATGATCCTTGTGGGGTTCAGTGAAGTTTTAAGAATTTCAGCAGTATCAGGTTGAGAATGGGAAAGTCGTAAATGCTTCTAAATGCCTTTAACAATTGATAAACTATTATTTCAGTGGAAAAACACTGCCCGTCATTTTAGACTCTGTGCTAATAATTAAAGGATAACATTGAAGAATCTTTTCTGTAGCTAGAACTTTATAAACATTATTATACATTTCTTTTCGAAATGTGATTTATAGTGCTGTTATGCTGTTAGCATAATCTTATATTTTATATTTTATTGTTCCTGAGGGGAAGAACATTCCTTGTCTTTTTCTTGAGTGCGTGGTACTAGACATTTCCCAGCCATCATATACGCTGTATCGGAGTGAAAGTGGCATTGGTAGAACTGGTTTCTGTTCCTTTGCAGAAATCCTCTGCTGCTCGTGAACTGGGGTTTCTCTGTGTCATTTTCCCTCTTTGATTTTGTCTGATGTTTGCTTGCTTGTTCATTTGTTTGTTTTTAAGAAGTGCTTTCCAGCCTCTGGCTGTGGTGAGTCTTGGATCTCTGCCAACTAGCACTTTGGGATAGGGAATACTGCAAAAACAATGTTTCTTTAGCTTTTCCCCAACAGTAAACAGAAAGTCTAGCTCAGTACCAAACTCCAGAGACGAGGGAAAGCGCATTCCCCTCCAGCTGCTGGGTCCACACCAACTGTTAACCTTGTTGTTTAACTTCTGCATGAAGATCAGTGGAAATGCCAGGTGCTGCAGAATGAAATGGCTTGTGTCCATCACTTTGAGGGGGAAAAAGAGACTACAGTGGTCATGACATCTTTTTTGAGAAAGTCTGGGATAGAGATGGAGCTAGGGAAGGTTTTGTTGAGAAATTCTTGTACTGGAAGCTCTGTGTAACACCATGGGAAGTGGCATCTACAGTGTTCCTACTAACAGAGTGGGAACTGTTTCCTCTGTTTTGCAGACTGTTTTCATTTCTTTACTGTGGTTTGGTTATTTGCAAGCTGCACATAGCTGTGCATACCTTCGGTACCTAAAGAGATTGTCTGGAGCAGCTGCAAACAGTGAAATACTATTTTATAACTAACATTGGCACTGGGAGGTCCAAAGGTTCTCATTCAGAGACTGCCTGACCCGACATTGTTGCACCCACGAAGTCCATTTAAGACTGTCTGAAAGCAAAGCATTGCTGTGAGCTGTTAAACCTTGATTGAACGTAGTATGGGAGAGAAATGTCCACAAAGCAGAAAAGCAATTTACAATTGTTTCATTAAGACTTTTGAGCAGGTTTCAAGTATCATACTGATTTATTTAAGACTACCTCTTTAATTTAATAAAAGTGGTCTGAATAAAGACATAATACTAAGATTTTTATTTCAGCTTCAATGTGGCAGTAAAAATTTCACATTTAATTTTTTTTTTCCCCCAGCTGTGTGGGTTCTTGCAGACACTAAGAATTTACTTTCCTCAAGCCATCTAGATATAGAGATCTACTCTAATATCAGTTCCTGATGGATAAGCAGGACCCAAAATTAAGGAATGTGTGTGTATACAACATATATGTATAGGAATGTATGTGTATACACATACATGACTCTTTGAAAAACAAACCCAAAAATTCTGCAGGCATTCTTTGTGGTGCTTTACAAAAAAAAAAGAGATGCAGCTTTGTTTTCCCCTTTACCTCTTGGAAGTTTCAGTTTAAGTCCAACATTTTTGCATTACACACATCAAAGCCATTTCTCACTGCTGTTGTCGTTTCACTGTCGGGGTTCACACAGTGAACCTCAGCTTTCCTGCTGGAGGCAGAGGGTGCTCAGTGAGCAGGAGTCAGGTGTCACCCCAATGACAGGTGGTCCTGTCACATTTTCTGAAGACCTTCATCAGTGAGAAAGCTGTTTTGTAGCTTACCCTGCTTGTCAACTGAAATAATTCTTTTGTGGTTAAAGCCTGAGTCCATGTGCTTAAACTGGGTTCGTAAACTTCAGCTGAGAAAGAAATCCTGAGGTGAAGTTTGTAAAGTCCACAGCTGGAATTAAAAATGGGTTTCTAAGCATCCTAGTACTTGTCTCATCCAACTGTGACATATAAAATGGCCTTTAAGGCTTGAAAGACTTTTCCAAAGGTCTGTGCAGAGAGTGCTTTGCCCAGGACAGCCCTCGACTGATGGCCCTGTCTATGCTGCACACAGATGGCAGTGCCTTTGGCTACCCTGGGAGGCTGGTGCTCCTCCAGCACTTCTGGCTTCCTCAAGGTACGAAGAACACTTCACGGACAAAACCACTGAGAAGCATTGCTAAGCTAAGGAGAGACTAAACATTTGTGTCTCGAGGGCCGTGCACACTGCACAGGAGACTGCACTGGTCCTTGCCTGGGTGTCAGTCCTGTGAGCTGTTCTGTCCCGCTGGACCTGCTCCTCCACAGCCACCTCCCAGTCCTGCCAGCACCCATCTCTGTGCCCTGTTGGGGTGGACTAGCAGGTCTCATTCCTCCTGAGCTAGCCCATCACTGCCTACAGCTCCATGTGCAGATTTCTTACCAAAGGCAGTGAACAGCTGGTCTGGTGCTTCCAAGGTGAAGTTGCTGCCATAGGGTACCTGGCAGGGTCATGCAGCCCACCAGTGTGAGCCCAGCTGTGCACTTGTAAAAGGGTGGCACTCGCCCTGCTCCCCATGGGGTGCTCCTGTCCCTAACAGTGTGTGGAGGCAGTGACATTCTCCCTGTCCTTCGGTGCATGGCAGAGCCAAAGTGTGATGCTTAGGTGAGTGCTCTCATGCTGCAGGAGGAGGAGGAAAGTTCTCCCTATGCTGGAACTGGTAGCATCAGGCAGAGCAGCTTAGCACCTGTCAGGGCGGGATGTGAGGAAGCTGTAACACACTGTTCCATTGGCACAGAGGGAAATGTTTCAAATCAGAAGCATTTGCAGATGGCCTGTCTTAATTAGATTTGACAAGTATCTAAGTTACTTTAAGTTACACCACAAACAGGATCCTGAAGCTTGCATTTTTGTCGCTTTTAAATAAAGCTTTTTCCCTCCTCCTGGTACAGCATTTCCATGTTTTGTCCATATAAGGCTCTTGAGAAGAAATAAGATCTTTACGTAGCTCAGGAGCTGTATTTTGAGTGACTAAACGATTTATAATTAGGAGGTAGCTCCTGGCAGTGCTCTTCATGTGTTGACTGAGAATTGCCTGCAGCAAACCAGTGCCAGCAGAACTGACAGAAAAGCACACTGGTGCCTTCTCAAAGCAAGTACCTTGCAACCCCCAAATTTCCTCCTTCCTCATAGTGACTCAGACAAATTATCTTTATGGCCAGTGACTACAGGAGTTACAGGGTTTCGCTCCAAAGGGCATTAGCAGAATACTTACCCATGCAGTTATTGATGGTCTATTACGTGGGAGTAGTGGTGCTGTCAGCCTTGTTAGAGACCCTGAATGAACTCTGTGTGAAAAGATGCTGGAGGTAAGCGTGCCTCTACCTTTGAAGGATGCAAAGCAGAAGCCTTTCCTCACCTGGTAGAGGACACTTGGTCTGATTGCCAACAAGGTGTTTCTGGAGTGGGCTCACTTGGGCAAGATTAGAAAAAAACGGCTGCTGTGGGCCTTTGAGGAGATACAAATGGGGGTTTTTTCCTCCTCTGATGAAATTGTGGCATAACAGGCACCTGGAATATTCTAGCCAGGAAGGCGTTGGGCACACAATCCATCCCCAGCTGTAGCAGAGGATCAATATAGTACTCGTTGTTCCCAGTGTTTTGGTTTTTCCTTGGCTGAGGTGGATCTGATAGTGCTGGGCAGACAAATTCACCTTTTGGACAAAGCTGAGGAGATCCTTGTGAGCTACCCTCTCTGTGGATGGGCAGGTTGGAGAGACAGCATGGTGGTTGCAAAAAGTGCAGTAAGTAATAAAAAAGGGATCACTTTTCTTCCTCTTGGTGATTTCATCCAACTCTCTATTGCATTGAACTTTGGTATCAAGAAACAATCACCTGCTTGAGCCATGAGTGCCCTATGTATTAAAAACAGCAGATACAAGTCACATAAATTCAGGAGATTAAAAATACAAGTTACCTGTGGAGTACTATTTAATTTCCCTCATGGATCTCAGCTTTCAGAGTTTTATATTTTTATATTTCTTTTCTATTTTCCAACCAAGACAAGCAGAACTTTTCTGGGAGCATAGGGCTTCAAGGGCATCCACTGTCACAGCAGATACCATTTCATAAAATCCCTTATCTAAATGTACTGTTTCTCTACTATAAAAGTAGTTAGCTTACTAGCACCTACTGTTTCTGTTGAAAGACTGCTATAACACACTGGTACTCTGGTGGTTAGAAATGTGCTTTTAGCTTAAAATAGTTGATTATATTTTTCATGCTATTTGTTCTTGTGCCAACATTGTCTTACGGCTTGAATGATTCTTCTGCCATGCTGGTATTTGGACATATATTTATAAAGTGTAATCATATTCCCCTCAGCCTTTCTTTTGCTAGGCTAGTGCTATTAAGCTATATTTGTCTCCTCAGTAAAACTAACTCCCCATGCCTGTTCTACTAGGTCTCTGCACCTGTTCTAGCTTCAGTTCAGCTTTCTTAGAGCTGTGGTTGGCATTCTGCTAGTGGTCCCACCAGGGGTATACACAGTAGGAAAAACACTCCTCCCTGCCCACTGCCATACTCCACCCAGAGCATCCCAGGATTTTTCTTCTCTGTGTCATGCCAGCAGCTCCATTCAGGCCATTCTTCAGTCCTTTGGCTGCTCCCCTGCCTCTCCTTCCTTGTGCTGTGCACAGATGATGAGATGCGAGTTACAGTAAAATTTCTCTTGGCTGGTTTGTATCTACTTGGCTCTGTTTGATTAGACTTCTGTTGCCTTGTTGTGAGAAATGAAACCCCATAATTCTCATGAGTATGTGTAATTTGAGCAGCCAGAACTTTTAGGAAAACATGAGAAATTATGTGACTGTAAGGAAAAAATAATCATCTTCAGCATTCATTTTTCAGAGATACATTTCAGATGTGATGCACTTGGCTCTAATCAACATTGATGCATCAAAGTGTTGCCGTTACACCAAAAAAAAAAGAAAAAAAAGGCAAAGACGTTTTGACTTACGTTGCCAAGTGTCATGACTTCGGCTGGTGTCTTTCCTCAAATCCTCTCTCCTAGAATTGTTATTACAATTTAAATTTTCTAACTTTTACTGAAATAAGTTTCTAGTTTCAGAAAGAAGTATGTTGTAAACCCCAAATGCATAGATCAATTCCTATGAACTTAGATGGAACAGATTACAAAAAGAAAGCAGGTTTAAATCCTATACTACTGAATTTGCAGGGCATGAAGCAATATTGCTAAGGTTTTCAGAGTATTTAGAGTCTTCAGTGCTACCAAATCATATGAAATAGTATGATTTGAGCTAGAAGTCCTGTTTTTCTACACATTTAATTGAGAGTTGCTTCATGGAGAGACACCAAGTCAGAAGTGGTGGGACTTGCTGAGCCATACCTGGCTATCTTGCATTGAAATGTCTTATGCTGAGTGCTCAGGTACACTGTTCTACTATAAAAAGAAACAGAGAAGGAAGATGATAGCAATAAAGCAGCCATGGAAAGCGGGAGACGTTTAAAATTTCTGGGGTGAATTTAGTGCCTGTGAGGAACTGATAATGAGGCTGAACTTAGCAATGCATGTTCCTATCATGGGTCATGAGAAAGCCACATATGGGCTGGCCCCTGCTTCTGCAAATTCCCACTCCCATGTCACTCATGGAAGGGGTGCAGCTGGTGAGAGGGGTTGGATATGCCAACTTGCAGGCTTGAGTAGGATTCACAAGTGAGTTTAAGACAAGATTTGAGGGCTTGTCTTCACAGGTGGTAAGTTTAGACTGTATTGACCCCTGCTGCTGTCTGTGCTGTACTGTGTTCATCCCAAATGTAGGGATTTCTCTAAAAAAAGCAAAGCCTCACTGATGACCAGGGAGGAAGCCTCAGTGTAGGTGTTCACTGCCTGTCCTTTTTATACTGTTTAACAGTAAGCTAAGAATGGAGTTTTCTTGCAAAGAAAGGCTTCTCCTTGGGATTGTTTCTGCTCTTTCCTTCAATACGAAACTTCTTGGACAAGCTAAGAGAATGCAGGGAATGGAAGCACGAGATGGTATTATGGATGACTGAATTAAAGTTGGAAAAAAAACATTTCTCAAGCACATTTTGAATATTTATTTTGAAATATTATCAAAAGCAGGAATTTTTAAATCTTAGGTTTTCTTTTGGTTTTATTCCTGCACTTTGCAATTTTTTTCATTCCTTTTCAGCACTTGCTGCCTTTTTTTTTTTTTTTTTTTTTTTTTTTCTCCAGGAACCTGGAGAGAGAAGAAAACAGATTAAAAGTGAAAGAAGAAAACAGATTAAAAGTGAAAGAAGTCAGAGGAAGTCAGTTTAAACATGAAACTAAAAATAGTGCAAAAATTTTGCGTAGAGCTTTCATTTTCAGACACACAGAAAATTTGCTGGAATAAAATCAGTCGGAGAAATGAAGCATATGTACATTTGGATTTTCTGTACGGAGGGGTTTTATCTGACTTAAACTTGAATACTACTACAATTTTATTGTCTATTTAGCTTAATACATATAAACATGTTTTATTGCCAGGGTGGATTAGAAATAATGTTCAAAGGGCTTCTGTAGAGCTTTTAATTGCTCTGAGATCTCACAATAAGGACCTTAACCCCGAAAGAATTCACTTTGCGTGGTGACTGGAAAATGTGACAATATTATGGTCTGGCTTCAGATGAATGACAGAGGAGATGACAACCAAAGCCCACTGCTGAATAAGTCAATATTCACACCCAAGGGTTTGCTTTATTTTTCAAGGAGGGCTTAGGGAGCTTGCAGGTACATTTGCTTCCCCAAGACACTGTTTAGATTAAATCAGTTTAGGAGAATAAAGGTGTTTCTATTTGACAATGAGTGTAGCCAGATGCAACTAAATTCTGGTCCAAGGCTAGAATAGATTTTGGTTTTGGCATTATTTATTGCCTTAACAACAGTATCTATTTTTTTTCTTTTTTGCTGCCTTTCATACCAAGGTTATTTGGAAAAAAAATCTACTTGACTTTAGCTTGACTTTAGCCTTCAAAATGGGCAAGGGCCAGGCTCATAAAGCAACCTGCTCTCGGAGCTGGCTGGTTTGTATATGCTGGGTGATGCAAAAAGCCAAGGTGGAGGAGGAACATGGTTTGGTTACTGACAGCTGCTGTCCAGCTGATGTAATTCGGTAATAGCCAGTGACAGGCAGAAACTATAGAAGATACAAATGATAATTCTTTGGGGAGCTCCAGAGATAAATAATTCATCAAAATGAATTTTATAGTAGGGGTCAAAAGAAATTGAAGACAGCCTGAGTGTTAACTCTCTGAGGGAGAAATTGACAGATTGTTTCTGTATGAACTATGCAGGGGGGGAAATACAGGCAAATTAAATGTAAATGGAGAATACAGCATTGTTCCTACTACCTGGAACCAAAGTAAGAGAGACACGGGAAATTAAAAAAAGGGAGCATTATTAAGGAAGTGTCAATAACTGAAACTGTTGCTGGATAACAGTGCCAGAGAGGTGCTGGGTAACAGCAAAGGAGAGCGAGTTGTCACAGGTCCATACTGTTGCACAATGTATGTATCATATAATCACAGCAGAAGAATGTCTTCTTAGTAATCAGCTCCATCACTTGCCCACAATTAGGAGCCGATTCATCTCCCAAAATATTTCATGTGTCCGAGTCAGGACACGTCTGTCTGTGAGGGAAGGACAGAAGTGCCGACATGGGACATCATTCTGGCTCCCACACGTGCCAGGGACTAACCCATGGGGTGGCTAAAACCATTCCCTGCTGACTGGCCTAAGTCACCCTGCATCACCTGGTGCCATTCTGCAGCTGCATCTCAGGGGGCTGGTTTTCCAGGAGGATGAAAGCCATCATACCCCATGCAGCTCAGAGTTCCCGAAGGAAAAACTGTGCTGCTTCAACCAAGCAAATTTAATGTCTGTTTGGAACTGCTTTTAAAAGCATTTCTTGGTGAAGCTCTTTTTGAGCTTGCCTAGCACAAGGTGACTGTTTTTCCACATACCAGGCTATAATTCTGCAACTGTTTGTGTTTGGGTTTTATGTTTGCCTTAGTTTGTGAACTCTGACTAGTCAAGTAACTTCATCCAGACCAAACTTGGTATTTGAATAAACACTGCCTTAGGAATAAGTTGTTATAAGCCTGTGAAAATGGCGTGTTGCTTATGTACAGTACAAAATTTTCCGCCCAGTCTTATATTTTCAAAAATGGTCTCTAATTTTGTGTATCCAAATTTAGTCATCCAGAGGCTGACTTTCAGAGGTCTTGCCTGCCCCCAAGTTTGAGTGTGTATACTTCACAGTCCCCAGAATAGCTTCTCCAGGCCAATCTGCTTTGTTGCAGCCCATGTTTTGTGCTATTCTGGATTCATATCTTTTCATTGTCTGAGAACTGCTGTCTGTGACATATAAAATGTTTTCCACACTGTAAGTTTTGTGCTCCCTTAATCTGGGAAAGTTTCTTTTCTGAAAACTTTAATGTTGTCTTAGATCAAAGGTTTCCTTCCTACCCAGACCCAGAAAAAAAAACCCCAAATACTTTATTTTTCTTTATAATCACATGTAGACTGCAACTGTGAGAATAAAAGGAGAGATGCTTTAACTACTTCAATTATTAGCTGAGTAACTCAGAGAAAATCTTTTTTCAGCAAAATGGAGGAGGAGAATCAGAAAATAAACAACTTAAGATGTTACATTTTTTGTATGATAACTTTGTCAAAGGCAGGGAATTTGCTGCTTTCTCTTCTTCCCCTTGTATGCTTGCACCTTTTCACAAGGAAGCATTTCTCTTTTCTGATCTGATAACAAGTTAAAATGTGATTCTCTCTCTTATGTGCAGAGATTTTGCTGTGATTTAGGGAAAAAGGATATGCATGGGGTAATGTACCAGTTTCCAAAAATAAATAGAAGAATACTATGGTGAACTGTGCTGATCACAGGATTAATGCTCTCTCTTATTACTGGATTCATGCTGGGTGCAGGTAGCATTAAAAGAGGCTGGAAAACCTCAAGGGACGCTGCAGGGCTTTTTTCCTCTTTAAGACAAAAAAGCCTGCCTGTCCTGTTAGTTATATGCAATTTCCAGAGCCAGATGAGAAGTAGTGACATGACAAATAAACACCTGCAGCACGTGCTAGGACCAGGCTGTGGCTAAAAGCTGGTGTCCAGGCTGCTTCTACACTGAGAGCAAGCAAGCCACTGTTTTCACTCTGAATTCTTCAAGATCCCTCAATTTAATCCACTAGGTAAAGTGAGCATCACTTCCATGGTGATAAAGCCTAGAAAATAAAGAAGGAGGGAAAGCTGCTGCACCATTTTTCAGAAAGCAAGAAGCAGCTGAGGCCTGTGCAAGGGATGTCAGCTGCTGATGAAGAGGAGTGTGTTTTCTTGACTGAGCAAGTAGCAGAGTGTGAGAAGCAGAGTGTGTACACAAAGTCGCTTGCTGGGAACCTACCAGTGAGCTTTTCTCAAGGCTTTTTTGTGCAACAAACCCAGCATTGTTTGACAATTTTGCAGATGCATGTGCAGACAAAGAATAGTAACTCTCAGCCCTTATACCATGAGGGAGCACAGTGCCAGCTTTTGCCCATCTCCTGTGATGCCCAGTGGTGTCTGTTGCTGTCTGCCCCATTAATTCACACTCCCTTGGAAGAGCAAGGGATGAGGGTTAGTGCAGCCCTGGTGGAGCACAGGCTGGTGGCCGGATCTTGCATTGTATGGGGTAGGGGTCAAGGTCCCCCCTAGCTGCTCCATTCCGTAAGACTGACCACAACCTACACCGCTCTCCTGCTGCTCAGCTTGGCCAGGGAGCCCTCAAGCAAGCAGGCACTGAACCATTGCTTGTAAATAACTCGAGCCAAAACAAGCAGAAACAAGCCAGGATCATGAGTTGGAGGAGGAAATGGGCTTCCCTCGGTGTGAGACCCACTTCAAGTGAGAAATGGCAGGCAGAAAGATGCTCCTGTTGTCAGTGTGAGGCAGGTGTCCTCCAACCAGGACCCCCCAAGCCATGTGCAGGGAATCCTGGAGGACATGGGCTGTATCCACTCCACAGTAAAAATCCCCAAATGTTTACAATGCAAGCATAGGATTCCCAGCAGACACAGGTTGCTGCTGGACCATGGCTCTTGCTAACAGGGAGAATTCCACTACAAAATTATGATAGAGGAAACAAGGATTTTTCTCATTTTCCCTCTCCATACCTGGATACTCTCTCCATTCCTTTACTTGTAGGGGGAAAATACAGTGCTGCTCTTCTTTTTCAGGGCCAGACACCTGTATATTTACTGGCACTCCCTAGCTTCAGCATAGGATTAATCCTGTGTTTCTATATAGGTCTCCCTTGCTCTCAGCTGACTTTCGGTGTCAGTGCAGAGATGGCAGCAGGTCCCACTGTTCTCATCAAAGCTCCTGTAGCATTACTCACACAGAATGCCTTTGAAGTGAGGCGCTTCAGTCCCAGTACAAGAGTCCCAGGACGAGAGCACCTATCACAAACCTGATGCTCCCGACGAATAGATCCCTCACGGCGCTCTGCTCTGGCTTCTGGGGTAGTAAAACAAAGAGATGGCACAAATCCTTTCCCACTGTGCTGTTTAAACAAGCTGTTCACTTGCTGATGTTATCTGGACATTACTGGAGGGCAATTTTGTTCGTCTAATTCTCCAGAGAGAGATACTTGTTCACTAAGTTGGTGCTAAATAGGGGTGTTCATTTTTATTTTTCTGCACTGAGACCACAACAGCCGATCTGCAGTGTTAAGTGCTTCAATCATTTTTATGGGTGTGGATTTTCTCCACACATTTGTCAAGTTTCTAAAAAAATTAATTTCCATTATTTCCTCTGAAAACCAGGATTAACCTGTAGCAAATGTTTATAGATAGACTTCACTCCAAGAATAGGATGTCTGCTCACTTAGATATGAAGACATTGGCAACGTGACATGCTGGTATGTATAGTGATGCAATCTCATGAATTGGTCTCCATAAAGCTTGTCTAACCTTGTACTCTCCGTATTGATCCTGGGAGTGACAAATTCCATCTGAGGAAGGCAGCACTTTGAGATATTAAAGTGTAATTTATGGATTCATTTACCGGGATTCCAGGATTGATTTCCTTAAATGTTATGGAGCATATCTGATGCAAGTCCCCTGTGATTTGGAACAATATAGTAAAATATCATCAATTCCTAGTTCCCTTTGTAATCACTTAATGAAGGCAGAATGTCCTTTGTTAAATGGGCCTTTTCATTCTCTGGGTGAATTAGGTGCAACTATAATTAAACTTCCGTTTAGAGTTGGAACTAAATTAAAATCATATAAATAACAGAATCTTCAGGATTGCTATTTCTAATTAATAAGGTAACTGCTCTTGCTGGAATAGATTTTTGATGATGCATTAATAACTCCCAATTTGTATTACATATTTATCTAAGACAATACATTATATTTCAAATGTTTAACGGAAGACTCCCTTAAGGAATGCTCTAATAAAGTGCTCTAATAGATATTGAGTAGTTTTAACTGTACTACAGATTCTCTCAGTACCTTCTGCTGCTCCTGAAGGTTGCTACGATAAAAATCCACATTACAATGTGGTGCAACATTTTATCTGGAGTGGTGTTCCTGGGGTGCCTTGAAGAAACTGGGTTCTTGAAGTGCCATGCACAGTGCTAGCACACTGGGTTGTGTGGTATGCATACACATACTCCCCTCCCCCCAACAGCATCATTTCATTGCATTTTTCTTCCCTCCAGGGCTGGTTTGATATGTACGTGAGAGGCTTCTTATGTCATTCTGCAAAGTAGTTGATGCCTAGGGTTTAGGGTTTGCACTGTGTTTCGACTGAGTAATAAAAGTGTTACTCTTGTGTCTTATATTGAAATGTTTGTAAGCATTTACCTGTTAAATCAGACTCCTCCACAGATATCATGCTCAGCATGTGCTTGTTTTCAATGTGGAAAGAAATTGCTTCATGTGAAGCTTTAACTGTGTGACATCCAATTAGTCTTACCTGCTTCTTCATCTCTGTAGTACTGCCACCAGCACTGGAATCATGGTGTTCACTGCCCCAGGGTGACAGACAGCACGGGACCTTGGACAGGCTCCACTTGCTTCATTTGCACCCCTCCAAGCCCAAGCATTTCCCTTCAGCTTCCCTGAGTCGTTCCAAACCCAACTGGGTGACCCGGTTGCAGGTCACTCCAAGTGACTTTGGCTTCTCTGATGTAAATATAGATGTAAAACAACAGCAGAAGTCATGATCGTTAGGACATAGCAGTAGGCAGTGAACATAATCCTCACTTAGGAGAGGATAAGAAAAGGGAAAGCAACATTATGGAAGAGGTTAACCACTTTTTAAAGATACTGTGATGGTAAGGCTTGTACAAAAATCATACGGAATATAATTCTCTAATGGCAAGAAGCAATTTTGGGACATCTTTCTATCATTCTGATATCTAGTTGCTCATTGCTATCATATATAAAACAAAGCACAAGTATTTCCATGACTGTTGTACAGCCTATGTAATCACACTTTTGCAACCTGCCTTTACATTTTTGCGTAAAAAGTGTTTTAAAATATTAGACAGCCAGCACCAATAAAACAATAACCCTCTCTGATTTACTGAAATGTGTAGAAGTATAGAATTTTTATGCCAGAATATACCTGGCAAAGTTGTTTTTCACCAAGCTTAGGCCTTCTTATAGATGGATACACTGTAGACCAGTAGAACATTCATCCAATGTCAGTAGCAATGAGACAATTGCACACAACATCTTTTCTTTTTTATACTCCTTAATTGCAGAAGAAAAGAAAATTCTCTCACCCTTTGAGCACTGCAATCATTTCAGCAACTGAGCTGACTCTTTTGAGGGTGGTGACAGCAATAAAACACTGTTGTGATTTGCTTTTAACTGCTCAGATCAAGGTCCCAGTCAGCCTTCTGGCACAGATCTGCTGGAATGGATTTCATCATCTAGGGGCTGTTCCTGCTGTGTTTCGTAATCAAGGCATTTAGGAACTGTAATTCTGTGAGTCCTGTATATAATTTTGTATTCACTGTTATAATACTTGCCATGCTGGTTTGGCATCACTCGTGGTAGATCTTGCAGGCTCTGATTTGCCCTTGCATTGTACAGACCAACAAGGGGGCAACCTGTCTGGATAGATTCTGACAACAGCCATGTCTGTGCAAAAAGGTCCATGTAAAAGTGCCAAAATTCACTCTGACATAATTTTTTGACCTTCCAGGAGAAAATAGCTTTCTAGGACCTTCTCATCATGTAACTATCTTTGGACTGGATAAGCGCTCTCCAGTGCTGTGACTTTCAAGAGATGCTTTCCTGTAGGAAAGTCCCAATATCCCCAAGCTGTCTACTTTAAGCCTGGGTAATTTTATCATGAGTCTTCAAGAAATTATAGGAGAATGACAAAATTACACAATAATTTATGTTGGATCGACCTTGGGAGATTATCTGTGCCAATCCCCTGCTCAGACCTCGTTTAACTTAGATCACATTGCTCATTTGTTTGGTTGGGTTTTGAATATCTTCAAGGATGGAGGCTCCACAGCCCCTTTGGATACCCAGTCCAGTGTGTGTTCATCCTTGTGGTGATTTTTTTCCCCCTAATGTCTAGTTAGAACTTATTTTGTTGCAACTCATGTCCACTGTTTGGACAAACATGCTGGATGTAAGACTTTCATGCAATGTGACACCAGGCTCCATCTGCTGTGTCTGTACTGGTGGAGTTGGAAGTTCTTTAACTGTAGGGCTACTTGGACTATTTGAAATCAGCTGTTGATCTCAGTCCAATAATGTCACCTGTGTCACAGAGCTGCCAAGGTCATTTGAACTGCTTGTCAAATTTCTAGCAGACTGAATGAAGAAGATAAGGGCTGAAAGGACAGATAAAACTATCCCCTTCATGCCCAATGAGCTCTTTTCAGAAAGGCTTAAAGGATCCTTGCCAGCAGCCACGGGTGCTTTGCTGATGTCTGCCCCAAGTTTCATGTCTCGCTAAGGAGAGGAGTGCCTTTTGCCAGGGCAGTCATTGCAGCACTCCTGTGAACAGCAGAGGCTGTCTCTCTGCACTCACCAAGCTCCAGTGACTGCTGCCAAACTGGCACTCTGTGACGTGAATCTCATTGAATCTCGTTCTCCCAGCCCATTTGTCTCTTGCATCCGGCCCAATGCTAGCCCTAAGCTAGCACGGCCTTGGCCGTACACTCCCCATCCCATCACACACCTCTGTGCACGGAAGGGAACACAACAGTTGCAGTCCTGGTGTGAAACTCCTCTACCCACCAGCCCACCTTCTGCAAATAATGGGTATTCTCATCTGCTCTTCTGAGGAGTGTCAGGAAGAGCATACCATCAGATCATAGCCCATTTTGACTATTGCACACACTTCATCTTGCAGATCATTGTAGGGTGGACCTGCCTTCTTGGGGCAGACTTTATTTCAGTATTTTCACCTCAGCCAACTGGGGTCCCTAGAGACTGTGCTGTGACAGCTACCAGTGCAGAGTCTGCAGTCCAGCTGTGTCCAGCTCTAGACAATTTATTTTTATTTTGCTATGACAAAGTTGGTTTGCATTTCTTTGGCCTGTAACTTCCTTGTTCTTTGTCTCGATGATAAGTGATACAAAACAGGAAATATCCTTATTATGGTAGCATAGCATTATACAGTAAATTAAAAAAATGTGTAGAAAATATTCAAGGGATTTGAGAAGGCAGTGTGCCAAGAGCCACTGCAGTACACTAGGCATGAGGGGACATCATAGCTGGGTAAATGTTCAGTGCCTATACATAAAAGAGTATATCCAGCAGAGATAACCTTCTTAACCAAAATAAATTGAGAGTCAGCAGAAAGATCTGCTCATCTGTAAAGCTTTTACCCATAAGGCCTGATCCTGGGCAGCTGCTTAGGGCAAGCTCTGACAGCACAGGCTTTTTTGTATTGAAGGCACAGGATATCTCTCTGCTATTGGGCCTTCTGCAAACAGAAGCACGTCCCTTCTTTCCCAAAACGTCTCATACCAGAATGAAAGGTGGTCTTTGTAGTTTCCCTGGAGACACTCTCCCACCTCTGGATCCTTTTAAAAACCTCTCTGGGCGGACATGGTTTGAGTCTAATACCATTTGATTTGTGTTCATTGCTGAGGACTGAGACAGCGACAGAAATTGTCCTTGATTTTAGACATTCCTGTGTCATAGACCTGTCTTTAAAGATCTGAGAAAGACTCTGCTGCTTCCTTGTCAACCTTCAATCCTCAAAAATTATCAGAGAAACTATTTTTTCAGTAAGCAATACCTTTTTAAGCATAGGGAGTTTTCTCCTGTAATGTTTTCTGGCAAGAGAGAGGACATATAACTGGGGACAGGCTTCCTGAAGTCTGATTTTCTAGATTTTTGGTTTGGTTTTTTTTAAATCCCTTCTCTGACAGATAAATATGTGGCAAATCTAGCTTGGTAGCTGCCAGAGTTATTCTTCTTTGCTTTAGCTAATGCTTTCCCATCTCTCCCCTTTCCCATCCTCTGTGCCTAAAGTCCCAGGGCTGAGTCTGAAACACAACTGAGTCCGAAACAGAGACCAAACCCTATATGTGATTCACCAGCAGAGATGGGCAGTTCTCAGGGCAACAAGGGCACAAGAAAGTCTGAGGGCTGTTTTCACTGAAATCCTTCATGTATTAGGGAAGGCAAGAAAAACACCATGGTTGCCCATGTCTTGGCTGGGATTTTTAGCTAAGGCTTCCTGCATACCTCTGAAACACTGAAGAGCATTCTGGACATCTTGGCCGTGCTGCCAGACCTTGGCTCCTACATAACTCCTCTGACTCCCAGCATACTTGGAACACACGCTAACTTGAAGGGTGTTGGTAGGTTGAAAATCCAGCTGCACTTCTGAAGCTCAAATACAGGCTCAGGAATCCAACTTCAGCTTTGATTTTTTTGGAAAAGTATGCCTTCAGTCAACAAAGTGATACAGGGCTTGGCCTGGCTTTCTTTCAAAAGCCGGGAGTGCATTATACAGCTCATGCAGTCTCTGCTCTGATGTGAGTCTGCCTTCAGGAGGCTGTGGCTTTCTCGGATAAATGGAGCCTTATCTAATTAGTTATTTATATATCAACAGTCCCCACAGAGTGCTGAACACTGAAAAATTATATCATAGGTGTAAGGAGGAAATTAAGCCTCATGCTTTGAAATGGAAGAAGGCATTAACAATTCTGGCGATAACTTCTCACTATGTCCCTTCACATAGGCTCTCTTTGTGATCTTTCTTGACCCTTAGGCTGAGCTCTGGAAAGTACGTGCAGAAGCCCCAACTCTGCACTTTTCTCAGAGGCTGATGCCTTCCATTTTCTCGTTGAATCCACTCAGCCCCCTCGCAGTAGAAGTGCAGCCCAGCTAAGCCAAACAACCTCATCTCAGTTTGGAGCAGTCCGTCCTCGGGAAGGAGCTAGGGAGAGATGGATTGCAACCCTCTCATAGCAACTGCGATCTGCCTGATGCAGTCCAGACTGCTGTCTGCTGCAGATTTGATTGAGCTCACCAAAGACGTCCACAAGCTACTCATTTTAGATAGCAGTCCAAAGGGTGAAGGCTCTCTGTACTTTTTGCAATCCAGTCTGCCACTTAAGCATTTCCCCCTTTCTTTAAAGGTCAAAATTAAATGGATATTTCTTTACCACTTTACAGACAAATGCTTTGATAAGTATGTGCTCAGTGGCCACTGGGATGAATACAGAATGTGATAAATACCCTGACAGACAGATGAATTTTTAAAATACAGGATTTTGTTTGTAATAAAGAAGAGGAGGTGAATTTTTGATTGTTAGATTTAGCAGGGGTGGGTCTCTTCAAGTTATTACCTTCTGTGCCGAGTGAGTACTGACATTAGATAGTCCAGCTGCATAACACATGAAGATTATTAGTATTCAGTAAATAAATATGCTTGCAGTTCTCCAGCCCTGGAGTGAAACTGTTCCCTCTGGCTGAAGGAGGCTCCAGCTGCTGCACTGACAGAATGAGCCAGAGGTTAGGTCAAGGTATTGCTCAGGGCCAGCCTGCTCCCCACAATGACAAAGACTTCTCCAGGGACACAAGAGCCTCTTTTCCTGAAAATGTTCCTTTACAAGTACACAGAAAAAAGAATCACAGTCTCTGCTCTCAAATGAGTGTATCTTCCCTCTGTATTTCCATAGAGACCTCCATATCACTGGATACTAGCAAGGAAAGCAAGAAGCTGGATGTTTGTTAGAGCCACCCAGCAATGTTGCCGGAAAACGAAAAGGTTTTGCATAAACGTATCAGCAAACCTCTGCCAAAAACACAGACAGAAAGCTGGCAGCCTTTCCACCAGGCTGTCTCAGATCTCCTAGGATCTTGCAGTTTGAAAGAAAGAGAAAATCAAATTGAATTTTTAAAAAACATCGAATTAAACACCTCATTGTGTACACTAATTGGGTAATGCTGACACAAACCCACCTGGGACATGCTGATACCGGGGTGTCCATAAAGCTTGCTCAAACTGGCAGCATGTACATCCTCTTGTACTGCTTCCACAGCAGAGCCTCAGAGGAAAGCCTTTGCCCTTCCTCTCCCTTTTTAGCTTTAGGAGGGTGATAGAGGCAAGTTCAATACTCAGAACACACCTTCCCTGCTTCTTTTACTTGCTGGAAGACCTTTGCTAGTTATTGTTTCCCTTTGAAAATGCCTGATTTCATTCAGCGCTGTGTATCATGGGTCACTTCAATCAGCCTCTACGCTAAACCATATTTATTGCATTCTGCCGTATTACAGTTGACTGTACCCTGCAATTCCTCATCTTTATATAACAACAATAAAGCCTTAAAATTAAAGCAATTTCATTTTGGATAGAAAAATGCAATAAGCTCTTGAGTGAGCCTCTGAAAGGTCACAGTTGTTCTAAATAAATATTAAAATCAATGCATGATATTGGTGAATTCTGATGAGAAATCTTTATTAAAAACTGGTCTTCATTTTTAATAAGAGGATCTGCAAGCCTAAACATTGAGGGTCTTTCTGTATATGTATAGGAGCATGCACACATCTCATTGGCACATAGCAGTGTTTCTTGTGGTTCCAAACTCTGAAGTTTTTCACAAACTCTAGTGAAAGAAAATATAAATTCTTCATATAATTTAGATCCAGATAGTAAGATGATTGTAAAGCCAAGGGGAATTTTTTCATAAGCCTCATTATTAGAAATGTACTACTACTAGTATTTTCACTTAATGGCTCTTACCTAAGCCAGTCATGGCAGAGGTCCCATGAAGTGTTATGTGTAGAAAGTCATAGTCTCTGTCTTCAAGTACATGTGATGTGCAAAACAAAAGGAAACAGGAGGAGGGGCAGTGTGAACGCTCTTTTCCTCTTGTGGGAGTGGAAGCACCATCTCGCTGCCTGACCATGCTTCCTCAGACTGTTTATTCTGGGTGGTTTGTGGGGAAGTATGCTTTGAGGTGGGTGAGTGAAAGTTGCTTTCGTGAATGATGATTTTTCTGATGGTAAGGAGAGAAGAAGAGAGGGCAAACATGGGCTCATGGGAGAAGTGGAGCTTCAGGTGACTGAGGATCCTCCTGTTGATGGAGTGACAGTAACCTTTAAATATGATGACAAGACAGGAATTGTATCCCAAGGGGGTTTGAGAGGTAGGATAAAAAGTTTGACGTGGTAGAAGGTGAAATTAAGCTAAAGTTCAATGGAATGGGTCCCAAACTATTGAAACACTGTATGATTAAGAATATAACAAAACCTCAAACCTTTTCTTTCTAAGCAGCATTTATTTATTTCTGCATACCTTTCAGCTTCCACAGTCCTCAGCTTCTCTGCCAGGTTGCAAGCAATGAACTTCTGCTTCTTACAGCAGATCCTATGCATTTCGTGCAGGTCCCTCTGCTAAGTGGTGCTGGGCATGCTGGTCGCACTCCAGGGATGAGCTGGCTGTTCAATGTGGCTTGACAAGCTTCGAAAATCTTGTGCCTCCTTGCTCCTGTTTGACTCATTGTACCAGAAATGTCCTATGCCCAGGTTTTGTTTTATTATTTCATTGTCCATTTCTATTCAGCAACCTCAGATACTTCCCATTGAAACTGCTCCTTGTCTTTTACATTTCTTCACTCAGAACTGTGTTTAAAGGACAGCTTTGGTTATTTTCCTTGTGTGATACCCTTTCTGCTCCTGCCATTGTTTAACTTGTGACACAGTTTACACAATAAAATGAGGGTTATCATTTGAGTGATTAAATCACTATGTTTAAATACCCTGTTTGAGCTTGTTGCTGTTGGAACAGACTGTGTGGTTGCTGGCATTTTCACAATGGATTCCCTAAATTTGACTAGTCCTCCTGCTTTTCGGATCTTCTCAGCCTGTGGACTGTGGATTACGTGTTCAGAACTTGGGTTTTGTTGCAGGCAAAATAAGGACATTATTTTGTCTCTCACAGCCTTTCAGAAATGAGAAATGCTGTTGAAAAAGCTTTGCCTTGCAGGAGTTTATGGCATGGAATGATCAGCACACAAGCTATGGCACATGTTGTGCAGTACATGCCGTTACCTGCTCCGTGTTTTAAACTAGAGAGTGGAAATCAGTCTTGTAATCAGCCCCTGATTATACTGTTTGCTGTTGTTACGTCCTGAAGGAGGAGAGCGTCTGAGAGCGTCTGCTGCTTCTTTTTAAACACTTGTTAATGAAGCAAGCCTTCCCGCCAAGAATGTAAGTGAAGGACTGCTTGTATCCCAGCAAGAGAAAACTGGCCTGGGAGATGTGTCTAAGGTTCCTGCGAGGTGTGAAATCCTCCTGGAGATGGGTGGTAGCTCTATGGCCAGCCCCCTAGGCAAGGGGCTGTCCTCCACCCTCTCACAATTCAGAGGAGACTTCATCTGCTTGGCAGCCCTTCTGCAGAGGGTTGTTGCTGGAGTGGTGAACGCTGAACCCATCAGCACCTGTCTTCTGAAGCCTTTGGCTGCCTTGCTGTTTGTCCTCACTAAGGAACCTTTGCATTGTGGTTTTCTTGCTCTACTTCTGTCTCCCAGCAGAGCCCTTTGACTTGTAGCAGTAATTTGCTGGGACTCAGGGGCTACTTAGTTGAAATAGCAAAGCTGATGCTTCCTTCCTTGTACTTTCCAGTGGTAGCCCAGGAATCTGGCAAGGAGGAATGAACCATCCAGCTTCAAGCTGCATTTTTTTCTGGGCAAGGGCATTGTGAGCTATTCTCTTCAGAATGTGGCGGTCTCACTGTTTGCAACTGAGCCTCTCCCTAGAGCATTAATAATTTTTTGGGATTTCACTTTAGAAAATAATGGAATAATGGCAAGCTAGAACATCCAAATAACTTCTAAATTAGTGTGGTTGGCGCCAAGTATATCAGCACTAAGCCAAAAATCCAAAATCTTGGACAACAGATCATTCAGCTAGTTGATGTATATTCATTAATTGTTATGGGAGTAGGGAGGGAACAATGCACAAATGGAAGGAAATTCTTCTCTTCAGTTAATGTATACAAATATTAAAATGGGACTGGTTTTATTTAATTGTTAAATTCCAGAGTTATTTTGGTTTGGTTTTTTTTTTTCCAAAATCATACTTCTAGTGAGGGCAAACAGTTGGAGAAACAATAGCTAATTTAATTTATTATCTTTTGCATGCACAGCTGTGGATGGGAAGGAAAGCTCTGTTTAGGCATCAAAGACGTTCATGACTCAGCCTTGCTAGCTTTAAGCCATTTTAAGAAGCATGCTTGGTTACTAATCTTTGTGTGAGAAAACTCAAAGCTCCTCGAAAGCTGGAAATGTTGAGTTCATGGCTCAAAGTCTGTTCCAACCTGGGGGCTGGCTCCCTGTGTGTTGTCCTCTTCGTTGCTTAGCACTGCCCGTCTTTCACAACATTGAATCACAGGCTTGCAAGACCATACAGAGAGTGGGCTACAAATAGCAACTTGCAGGGGAAGAGTCTCAAGGGTTTTCCCCTCCTTTCTGACAGTTGTCACTGAACAGTGACACAAACTTTTTGTTTAGTGGTTGTTCATCTCCATCTCTGTGAGCTCTAAAATAACGCCACTCAATTAAATGCCTTTCTGAGTGTTGTTTTACTACTAATCTTGTGTTAAGGAAGAAAGGGACAAAAAATGAATATTGTGTGATTTGTTGCCCATTAAAAGGATGAGTGGTGTCTCATCTTGCATTTATAATCTTAACTTGAAGTTTGCCATTAATCCTTGAACCCACGTGAACTCAGTGAAGTGCAGATACTAGCATATAAGCCAGCTGCCACCCAAGCTATACCAGTGCATGCATAGAAGTGCTAGTGGCTTGTTCTCTATTCTTTCGTGATGGTTCTATGCAGGAAAGTGTGAGAGGAGGAAATGGGAGTGATTCCTATTTCTGCAACCTTTCTTTCTGGGATGTTGTAGGAGGAAACCCCTCCATGGGTTTCCATGTCAGGGAAACTGGAACTAAATAATCTTTAAGGAGACTTCCAATCCAAGCCCTTCTATGAGTCAATGATTCTATGAAAGATCACATGTCTAAAGACCTCACAGTCGTGTCGGTTGTGAGTACAACATCCTTCAGAGGGGCACCAGAGAGAACAAAGGGAAGGGGAAAATGGATTTGTGAAAGGGGCATCATCATTCCCGATACAGGCCATCAGAATTACCAGTAGACTATGGAGACAGGAGAAGGAAATGAGTGACATATGTGGGCCACGATGAGCGGTCTTCAAATGCACTAGCCTGCAACAAAGTAGAAATAGTGGTTAAAAGAAATGAGTTGGGGGCCAGTCTGGATGCTGGGGATCAATTATAAGAGGAACATGAGCATGAATTTCCTGCTGATTTTTTTGCTGCTTTGAATATTACTGAAGTGACTTGCGTGCTGCCACAAAAAGAGATGTTCAGTTTCTAGGGAGCACAAACTACGAGCTCAGTCATACTCAGGCTTTTACAACTGTGTGCCTTGGAGAGTAAGCACTACACCAGCTAAAAACTGCACCTTGCTAAAGGCTGAGTGAAATAAATGCTGAAGTGAGTACTTAAGCCTGAAAATCCATGTCAGAGTAGAGATAACTGAAGACATGATTGTTCTGTCTGCAGGTAGCTTGGCCTGAGCTTGCTTCACTTTAGAGCCTATCTTTGTTAACCAAAATTACTGAACATGAACAACAAAAAATAGTTGTGTTGTATGTGAGAAAGCTGACAAGAATTGAAAAGCTGAGTGGTGGAATTGCAGATTTTCTTTCAAACCATTTTCATTGTAAGTGGAGCGCTTTGGAAAAAACAAAACAAAGCAAAACAAAAGCCACCAAACACTTGCCATTTTGGGCTATTCTGTTTTGACATCCTAGAAAGTATTTCTGCTAAAAAGATTCCCAGACCTGTGTCCACATCTCCTTTCAGTCATATTAACCCAGACTGTATAGAGGAATATATCAGTTCTTTCTTGTTTTATAATTGTGATTTCCTTTTAAATTGTTTTAAATCTGCTTTGTTCGTGGTAAAGAGGACTACCTTTTCTTTTCACCCAGAGAATGGCAGCATGATGCAAAGAAGCAGGAAGACAGAATGCCAATATTCCGGTGTAATGTATCCATTAGCAGGGGACAGGAGTCACAAGTTTTGCCCTGAGATTTAAAAACCAAAGTGATGAGAATCCAGGCCCTGAGCACTGTGGGTGACCTGACTTTTGCTTTATGGGCTCTCCGCAGTGCCAGCTATGTCACTCTGCTCAGGAGCATCCCTTCACCTCCCTGCTCAGTGAGCCCCTCTTGATGCACCAAATTTATCTGCCCTGTTCTAGCAGGGGGTTGTGAAGAGGCACTGGGAGAAGATGGCTGTGGGCATAACAAGGCTGTAGGGCAAGCAGGTTTCCAGACTATGTGCAAGGAGGGATCGTTTTAATTGCCATGTACAACCCTGTAAGTAAAATAGGTTGGCACTGCTGGCAATGCTTGGTGAATGGAGGGAGCCATGCAGGAGGAAGCTGTCTCTTGAGTGACTGTATGTCCTTAGGCTTTCTGCAGGTGTTCAGAAGCTTCTCCTCAAGGTTTTCCCTTTACCTTGATGCAAAAGCATCTAGAAAGCCAAAAAATTTCAAGGAATGTCTGCACAAGACTCTGTGTGTTAAAGTTCATTTTCATGAAGAGAAAAGTCATACTTCCAAATTGCTGCATGTTCAAACTGTCCTATAACAATATTCAAAAATGGGATTGTTTCGGTGTTTTTGCCTAGAGCTCTCTACCCTTGTGCTAGTATTTGCTACTTACCAAACAAAGCACTGTTTTCTTCAGGGCTGTTGCTATCAGAAGAAAACCCAAACCTTAAAAGTTTGGGTTTAAAGTGCTGGTGTGTGTTTTTATGTGTGTATGTGTCTTTAATACATGCTGCTGCACCTGAAATCTTCAACAAAATAGTTCGTTAAAAGGACAACCCTGCAAAAGAGAGGAAAGGTTATTTCCCTGCATTATTTTAGGAAAACCAGGTATCCAAGAAGTTAAGGACTGGTCCAAGAAAAAGGACTGTTTCAAAGCACTGTGTCTATGTGCTCACTTTCCTGGGGTCTCAGCAATTTCTAACAGCAGCTTAAATGCTGCTTATGAAGTCTGGAAGAGAATTTTACTCACAGAGGAATCCTTTTTGTACACGTGAGTCCATATCCTCCTTCCCCAAAGACCTGTGTGACTTGAGAAGCCTGGGGACTGAGTGGTTGGTGGGAGCCCATCAGATGTCCTGGCCTAAGGTGTGACATGTGTGTTCCAGCTGGTTGTGTGACACTCTCAAGGATATTTGAATATTGTTATCCTTCATTGGCTATTCCTGGTTTTATACTATCTCATATCCCCAGTTATCACAGTTATCCATCTCCTCAATGAGTCATTGCATTTTCACCTTCACATCATCTTGGCCTGGCTAAAATATAGTTAAAACCTTCTAGACCAATACTCTCCTTTGTCTATTGCTATTTGATCCTGGACTCTGGTTTATGTTTAACTAGGTTTTAATTTAAGTTTGACCTTTTGCTATCTAGAAGATGCCTCCTGCACCACAGTTTTTCTACTCTGCCTGTCACCTCCTAAGACAATGTTCATCAAATTACTCAATTTTTTTGTTGTTGTTCTGGCTGCCATGTACTTACACTAATTCGTCTGTTAAAACACAGGTTAAAATAATGTTCTTAGAGCCTTAGCTGTCTTGGGATTTTTACCTATGGTAAGAAGAAATGATTATTGCATCTGATAGATATCATGTCTGTATCTTGGTATAGAAGAGCTCTGTATTCTTTTCAGGAAGAAGAATAATATAAGCGAAAGTCCCAAACTGCTTTATTTTCCATTCAGTTGCATCACTGGTATTTATACCAACGTCTTAACCTTATCTCAAAGTCACTTCTGTTAAAGTCACTTTCAAGCTCACCCTAATAAATGTCAGTTGTATTATTTACTCTCCTTCTGAAGTAAAAGTTAGTTGTGATGGTCATAAAAGTCGTATAGGTCTGGGAGCATAAGCCAAAATTTTATGTATTTATCATTTTTTGTATATATCAACAGCTATGATAAGGTTTACTTTTGGAGGGGACTTAAAGAAGTTTGAAAATTAAATTTCACACAGAAAAGCTTGCCATAAGTAAGAAAAACATTTGTCCTTGTCTTTCTTTGTTAGAAAGATCTTTCCAGCCGCTGCTTTTTTCCGCTTCCAACTCTTTTCTTTCCTCTGCTGCACTAGCACCGATGCAATGCAGCAATACTCTGCAGACGACAGGCGGGTTTTTGTTGCTGTCAGGTATGAGTCCCCAGGGTGCACATTTCTAGGTTTTCCCAGCACTGCCAAGGACAGTGGTTTCTTTGCCTTTACAACAGCCCAGCAGGAGCACAGTGTGGTGCTGGTTTCCCGGGTGTGTGTCTGTGCCAAGAGGGAGTGGAGTCACCCGGCTTTACAGCGCCGGGCGGCGGCTGAGACTGGGCAGCTTGGCCTTGCCCTCTCTCTGAGCCAGCCCTCAGCTGTGTACGTATCTGCCCTTGGAGTGCTGTTTGCACAAGGCTTTGCATGTGTTTGATACTGGATTTGAGGAACAGCACCTTTTCAGAAGAAATCAGAGAGTCATTTGCAGAGCTCCCAGTGCTGGGCTGCCTTTCCAGCCTCTCAGCCAGGAAGAGCATCCTTGCTCCCCTGCCAGGGCCAGCCCAGGTGGGCTTCGCTGGAGGAGTCCTTTGATATCTTGGTTGTAAAAAACGTCTTAAACCTGCTCAGAGGGAGGAACTGCTTGCTTATGCGTCTGAGGCAAACTGGTTAAGTCTTTAAGTTCATGTGTAACATACCAAGATGACAGGTTTTCACTGAGATTGGATTTAAGTAATGCATGTATGCAAATCCAAACTTTTGCAGCAAGCTCCTGTTATAATTTTTGATGTCAAAGGTGACTGGCTTGATTACAAAAGGGGAACAATTTTAAATCACCTTTGCTATCCTCAAACAAACAGTCAGTAAATTCCCTGAGGCCTAGCTCTTTGTACAAATAACAGTGCATTGTATCAGTCATACATAACAGCTGCTACCTGTGTTCTCTCTAACCACGGGAATGCAGAAAGGAGTTCTTAGAGCAAAAAGCATACAGTTCTGCACTCCTTTTAATAAAAAAAGCAGGGTCCATTTGAAGACAGTGTGCTTCAAAATCCATGAGCGAGACAAACCTGATCTGCTGCTTTTTGTCACAAAATAACATTATAAGTCACTCCAGTGTGGAAGGTGCCTTGTACAGCCAGCTGCTGGGATAGGCTTCACCACCAGGAAGGTTTTGAATGGATGGCACTGTGGGTGTGGGGGAAGGGGACCCACCCCAGCTGAGTAATGAATGTCTTATAGTTTGGGCTGGAGTCCAGAGGGTGAAAGTCTGAGCAGGGCAGGTTGTTGCTTCCTGGTCTCCATGGCTGGTTTTTCTATTACAAAAATTAAGCCTGTTGGCAGGCATGGGAAAGGAGATGTCTACTTCTTGGTGCCATGCTTTTCCTACTCTGGATCAATGTGTAGGTGTCCCTGAGTCCTCTCATAAAAACCTCATACAACTGTAAAATGAGCACATGCATTAAAAATAATCTTATGATTGCAGAGTTCTACTCCTGATAGAATATGAAAGAGAGAAAGGTTTCATTTTGTTGCTATCTATAAAGACAGACCAGAATGGACCTGCTTAGGCTGCCATTTCTGCTTAGCTAAGTGTAAATTGGCAGACTTCAACCTCTGAAAGGTTTGGAAGTTGTAACAGAGTGAAGCACTGACCGCAGACATGCACTCACAGGTTAGTTCCTCATATCTGTACTTTAAATTCAACTCCCCAGACCACTCCGTTCATGGCCCTGAAGCCTGAAATTGGAGTAATCAGATATAAGGTTTTGTGCTTGTCAGCCCGGTGTACCCCAGCTGAGCCTTGCAGCAAAGACGTTGGATTTCTCTACATTTGTGAATTCCAGAAGTGAGACTGCCAGCCGCCAGCTGTAAGTGTAGGAAACTACTTATCCCTAAGACAGTAACAGGGCAAACTGGCACCTTTTTTTTCTTGCAGGATTATCTATCCTCATCAATCACATCTCATACTTGTAAACTAAATTAACAGTTTTCCGTGTCAGCTGAGTTTTTGTTGCCCAAGTTCAGTGGTGATCACAAAGAACCAATGGAAATGTGTGCACACATAAACACTGGGCACCTTGGAAACAAAACAGAGGAACCTGACCTGCTTGTGCAGTATGTGAAACCAGATACTACAGGGAGGGCAGAGACATGGTGGAGCAGCTAAAGTCACTGGAACACACATATTCAAGGGTAAGCATTGCTCAGAAATGGAGGTATAATCAAAGTGACATTAATGGCTGTCAATGGACTTCAGGGATCTGAGAGTGGAAGGAGCAAGAGATGTTGTTGTACATAGAAAACATTTTGGTCCAAATAGTCTGGGGGAAGGAAGTAAAACCTTTGTTGGAACAGTGCTGAGAACTGGTTAAAGCACTTCCTTTCCTCTCTCAGCCATCACATAACTAAACCTGCAGCCTTAAAGCTTCCTTAGCTGCCATGCTATTTCTTTCTCTTTTCTTACTGCATCATGAATCTCCACCTGAACTAATCTTTTCAGGACTCTAACTGGATTTCTCCATGCCTTTCACTGGCTGGACTGAGCAACCTCTCATTAGTCTGCAGATTATAAATAATGCATTGAGAAGCTTTGCTCTTTGTTTGCACAATGTTTGAGCCATCTGGCAGCATGCGCATTTCCTTTAGGTGGTGTAATTGTCCTCTTTGTTAAAAAGTATGCTTAACCTTTATATTTCAGGAAGGCAAATCTTGGGAGGCAGCTCTAGAGAGAGCAAGATGTCATCTCTGCCTAATATTAAACATTTTCACTGTGAGAGCAGCAAAGCCTGGCTTTTACTGGAGGGCCTTGGTGCCACCTTCCCGGTGACCCTCCAAGCAACCCATCCCTCTCCACCACATTGCCAGCACTGGGGTCTCATCATGCATGTCTAGATGTGCCTCGTGCCCTGAGGGGGAGTGTCCTGCAAGGGCTGCCACAGTAAGAGCTTGGCCACCACCTTGGGCAAGTTCCATGGCCTTTTTTGTGCTCCATGGTCCTCCAGAGAACACAGAGCTGAGAGGATGAAGATCACAGTACCCTGCCTCATAGATAGACTGAGGAATTTTATCCCAGTATTGATATGCTTGTTTATGGTTGTAAGAAGTCTCAGGTATAGGAAGGGGTAGAAGAAGCATTTTTAAAAAAAATTTAAAATCTTCCAGACTTGGAATAACTAAGGGACTAAGGCATCCTAAATATATATCCCTGAGAGATTATACAGGTTGATAATGGTCGAATCCTTCTTGTCTGGAACCACAGATGGTTTTATAGCTAATGTGGCTCATTTGCCCTTGCTCCTTCTGTAAGTCTCTGATGTATAAAAGTTATCTGCCAAGCTCCACATCCACGTGGCAGGACCCTTTCTTACATCCAACACTGACCAAGACGTGCCTTCTGTATCACTGTAAGAAAGTCCATACAAATCTTTTTTTTATTTAGATTATATTGCTGTAATTGAAGGCTCAGGATTTAAAAGAGAAATGGACCAAATACACTGTTCACCTAATATTAAAGAACATAAAATTTCTAGGAGGTAAGCCAGGAGGCCAGTAAGAACCAAGGAACACTCTATGTTTTGAAGAATAATAATGTGATTGGAAGTGTCTGTATGATGCAGGGCAAATGAGTGGGTTTAAAATGTCTTAGTGTAGATTGAATTGAGATGAATCACCGTAGTTTTCAAGGACAGCATGTCTCTGGTGTGGAAAAAGCCAGCCATTACATCCAAATGCATGAATGTAGGAGTTTGTGTATTCAATTCTTCTCTCCACCAGGGACTCCTCTGCAGAATGCCTTTTATGTCTCAGACGTAGAGATGAAATGGAATTAAAAGGTCAAAATATTCACCAGTTTCACTAACAACTTTCTTGCAATGGCCTCATGGAGAGCTTCCCAACTCAGCCTTGATGTAGCAGGCTGAAGAGCTTGGGGCGGTGGGTAAACCTCAGGTGCTTAGGTTGTGCCAGGCTGTGTGCTTCTCTGCCTACACTGGTGCCAAGGTCTGCTTTTTGTTGGATATGGATGTGTGAGGGGACCTGGGGGCTGTAGGTGAGTGCATTAAGGAGAAAGAGATAACTGTGAACACCTTGGTCTGCTGTGGGTGAGAACTGCAGATGTCTACAGAAGTATGCTTAAGCAACCCCCATCCTGACCTCACCTTAAATGTCTTGATCAGTCTCAAATTGCTCTCTTGCCTCAGCACAAGGCTTCCTACTTGAGAGAGGCTGTGACACCAGAGCACTGCTCAGGGCTCAGCTGCTGCTTCTGTCCTCCCCCAATCACATTAAGGACTTAGAGGTAGGTGTCAGTGCTCTCTGAGCAGGTCTTCTTGCTACAAATGATAGATTAAGTCAAAATGTCATTGCTAACTTTGCTTCATCTGCCAACAACTTCGAATGAAGATGATCAGAGTCACAATTTCTCTACTGACAGGATCTGGCAAGAATTAATCATTAGCTCAGTTTTTCCCTTGTCAGTAAACTTAGAGGTGCGTCCCACCAGACCCGCTCTGTCACAGCTCCTGCTGAGTGTTCACATGGCAGCTGTGGTTTGGCTGCTGTGCCATCAGTATGCTGGTGACATTCTGCTCCGTGACTTTTTTAAAGCAGATCCAGATGGTATAATTTCCCTTTTTTCCCTGAACCTGGCCAAGACAGATGTCTGGATGAGAATCAGCTGGCAGAAAACCTGGCAAGAGGAGGTGTGAGGTGCAAGGTGCGAGGAGACGGGCAAGAGGAGCAACCCAAGATGCAGTTGCAAGTTGTGACTGCACTGTCACAGCCCAACTGTGACCACCTTTGCCAATGAGTTTGACCATTTTTTAGTATTTCCCAGAATCTGCTGGCTTTTAGACTCTCAGCTAATGAGCCTTTCAGGCAGTATCTTCCTACACAATACCTCAAGCGACAGAAGGACCCTAATTTTTCTTGGTCTCATTTTCAGGTTAGAGTATTGCAAGGTGCTGCCCTGGCAGCTGCCTGTGATGAGTCTGGTGAGGCTTCCTCTAGGAGAGAATCTAGGGGCTGCCTGGCCATGATGAGGGCATCAGGAATACCTCATTAATTTCTGGCTGCTTCTGGAATCCGTTCTACCTAGACTATCTCATCAACTTTGTTATGGAATTTGTGCAGCTCCCAGTAACAATTTGAAGTGCTTACCAGCCTAAGTCTGAGACATGGAAACAATCGTAGGAGACTTTCTACTTTTCTGCAGAAAGCTTGGATTTGGCACCACCACCTTATTTCCTCATTTTTGTTTGTTCAAGTTTGAGTATTTTTTGCCCCTGCCCTCCCTCCCACTTTTTTTTTTTTTTTTTTTAATATAATTGCCTAACTTTTGTTTTGGAGAAGAAAGAATTGAAAGAAATGCTTGGAAACTCAGAGTTTCTGCTTAAACTTTCCAAAATAGGTTGCATTGATTTTTGTGTTTGTGGGGATCTTTTCTGAAAATTAGAAACATTTCAAAACCAACAAACTGCTTTTTTTTAGATGAAATTGTGTATTATTTGTACAGTTTTGGTAGATATACAAAATTAAGGTTTTCCTGAGTATAAAGGCATTTGAATCAAAAGATTAATCATGTACAGCACAAGTCAGCTGAGATGGTGATCAACAAACACATCCAGTGTGAGGGGATGTTCATACTCTCTAGCTCTGAATTGCCTAAATGCATACCTAAGGTATATCAAAGAAGATGAGATTATTATCTTGCCTCAATGAGCATTTTCAAGAGCCACTGGTAGGGTATTTAGTTTCAGAGGAATACCTCCAATCTGTACCTTTTTTCTGGTGGCCCACTACTGTTTACTTTATGAAGACAGGTATTTTAGATCACACTTTTGATTTACTTTTGATGAACACTAGCTGGTAGGTTAGATCAGTGTATAAGGAGGCGTTTGCTGCATTGGGGCTTAACAAGGTGATGTAGGACAATCTATTTATTCAATTTATAGTGCTAGAAACACACAGTAGCTACTGGCATGTTCTGATTATAAATAATACGTAGTTGTCACTTTCAGTACTGAGGGAACCTGAGCAACAGGAACCTCTATTTATTTGCAGTTTTAGCTTCCTTCATGCTTCACTGATAGTGGAAATGAAACACAGAAAAAAAAAATATGAAAACTCTCCTATAAGCTTCAGTGGAACTTTAACATATTGCAAGAAGTTCCTGCAGGGATTTTCCATCTGCCTTTACCTACCAGGGTTACAGGAGCTTATCCACCTACAGCAGCCACAAAGAAATGTTTTTAGTATGTAAAAGCTTCCCTGAGCATTAGACCCTGCTAGACATGCCCTTTATTCTAAGATTTTAGAATTTGGGATGTTCGTCTCCCACCTTGCAATCTTAATTAATTAATTTGATTTTCTGTGCATTGTTTCCTCTCTGTCCCAGCAGTAAAAAGCAAGGAGTGGTTTTCATGACCATTTCAGAATGGTTGCAATGTACTATAAATTTCTAAAGAGTACATTTTGTGTCAAAGAAGTTTTTCCTTCTTCTCCTCCCCACTTTTGTACTGGTTAGACTGGTTACACTTTGTTGCTGCATTAAAGTTTCCTTCACCGTGCCTTTTCCATAATGAATTCTGTTTCATCTGGCCTTTGTGCAGTACTGATTTATAATGTACATTTCCTTATAAACCTCCAAAGAGCTCGAGGTGTCTGAATAAACACTTCTGTTGCATGCCCAGAGGGTGCTTTTATGGTTTGGAAAACCTCAGTCTGCAGCTCAAAGTCCCAAATGGTGTATTCTCAGAGCATCCTGGTGTTTACAGAATGATGGTGAAATGAGCAGAGATGTTTAATAAGAGAGATGCTTGAGACTGTGGAGCAAAAATAGTCATTGTGAGGTTGAGGGACAGAAAAAGGCCTGTGCCATATTTGTAGCTCCTTTTCATGCAAACTTGCTGGCGTTCTGCAGGGAGGCAAATTTCTTCCATGTAGCTCTGCTGGTTGATTTTCAGGACTTGTGTTTTCAGGGACTTCTGCGAAACTCATACAATCATGCAGGAAAGGTTTTTAAATTAGTAATACAAACACTGGCGAATAGTTGTAGATGAAATCAACTATTGCTCTCTGTAATAATCTCTCGGGCTCTATCTCCATGGCCTCCACAGCACAGTGTCCTGCAGAGATGGCTCACGTGCCAGCACTGCATATGAGCTTTATCTTGATCATAAAACTAGGGTGGGAAGCATGACTGAAATGAGTCCTGTGTTGCTTTACATGTCCATTTATGAGCCTAAAACATATTTGCAAAGAACACTGTCTGCATTTTGTCCCTTCTTGCCCTAGCCAGATGTTTCTGTAACCTGGTTGGCTGCCGTGAGAGATGGAGGGGCCAAGTGGGAATTCTCAGTGCTGGTGTCAACTGGAGGTTGGCGTCACTCGTTATTGCACAGCCGTGCCCCTTTGTGAGAAGTCAGTCGGCTTTGCTGACAGCTGATCTGGAGCCAAGACACCAAAAGGTTAAGTCACAGCTTCTCTGTGCCTGCTGCTGCTCAGTTTCCCATGGCATGGGGAGGGATGATCCTGTGGTCCCAGTTTACCCTCTTGAGTCCTTCCTGAGCATTCGCTTGGCTGCAGCGCTCTACCATATTAGGAGTGTATGGAGCAAAGCCCAGGAGCCTGGATCAGGAACTCTCCTGTCAATCTGGAGAGCTGCTGCTATATTTAGTAACAGGCGCATGGGAATAGCAGCTTAAATGTGGGAGGGGGCTGCTGGAATGCCGAAATGTGTTTGAATCCACTTGACTCTTGATGGTAACTCTCAGACTTTGCTATCTTTAGACGGTCTTGTACAGAAATAAATTATATTTCCCTATGTTTTTTTCAATAAAAAGAAAAGCAATTTAGCTGCCGTATACCTCCACCACAATAATTCTGATGAACACCAATTACAGCAGAGCAAAATAAAGCCCTTGTTAAATGTTTATTTACCCTCTTGTTTCACTCGCATGCAAACTAATCAGCAAAAGTGTATTGCATTTAAATGCAATTATGGCAGCCATTATAATGTGAACAACTTAGCTGTAGTGGTTATTTTTTTTCTTTTTTCTTATTTTCATGTAATCATGAAGATGAGCAAAAGATGCATCTTGTGTTTGAAATGCCCAAATAGGAAAGTGAGGTAGTACTGTTAGGAGCAGGAAGATTTTAATTTGCAATTAGCACAATTTCCTCACTGTAAACAAATGGACCCCTTTACATCTAGTGACCACAGAACAAGAGAGACCCTCCTAAAATATTAAATTCATACCGGACTTAGTGTGGTAGCAGTCTGATGCATCTGATGAACCACACTTTAACAGAACTGTACAGCTATCCTTCACCCAGAAAAGCAGGTTTCCAGGTTTTCAGCAAAGAGCAGTGTTTTGTGGTTTTCTTTCCATTGTCTACCCAGGCTGAGTTCTGTCTTGTGAAGGTCAAGTGACTCCCCTACGGTTTGATACTGAGTCAATAGCTAAACATGGAACCAGGATTCCCCTAGTTCCCACTCATCTACGAGTCACTCATTTACATAATCTCTAGGAAAAGCTTGTGGGGCCAAATCACCATTAGGAAGGCTGAGGGAGGAAATTCAGTTATATCCCCTTGTAGAAATTTATTTCCTTAATGTATCCAGGGAAAGGTAGAAGTTTGGCACTAACTGACCCATGGAGGGGTGGGGGTTTTTTGGGTTTTTTGGGTTTTTTTTGGTTTTGGGTTTTGTTTTGTTTTGTTTTGTTTTTTCTTCTGCACTGGTTAAAAAGGAGAGTTTAGAGAGCTCTGTGATCCTGCTGTGGGTTTTGAACGCCTGAACCCATTTCCCTGGCTCACTGCAGCACTGAAGTGTTACACCCATTCTGCCACAGCTCCACTCTCCAGCCCTGTAGGCAGCAAGCATGGCAGAGGCTGGAAAACCTGATGCAGCTCATGGCAGATACTACTCCTTGTTTTTCTTCTGGGGCTGGTCAGCTTCCTTCCACACATGATTATGACTGGACACTCTTTCTCCAAAAAAACCCACTATCTGCCTTTGTTTAGCATTTGTCTAGTGCTTTCTAGCTCCTCCAAGTATGGAGGATATACTTGGTGGATACATAGAGATTTATATGTGTATATATTTTGAAGGTATACACACATATCTGCATATGTACTTGCTTTAAAGCCACTAGTGATCTTTGATAAGATTTGCCTATTTTTGTGGTTTTTTCATTCTTCATTAAAAAAAAATACTTCTAAGTGGGTGTATGATTTGATAACAATATTGTCTGAGCAGTATTTCCATGATTGTGACCCAAGTCTGCAATGCCAAGAAGCACTCCTGCTCAGCCTCCTGCAGGCAGAAATGTACAGCCCAAGTTAGGTAATGCATGAAAACCTGCCTCCTCCTGAGGCATACAGAATTACAGTAATTTGGAAATTACTGGAAATGATGGTACTTCCCATCCACTCTTGGAAGTGCAATGATTAACTCCCAGGTCCATAACTGCCACAGGAGAAGTTCCTGCTTTTTTATTGGACTTACTTTGTCCCTCTAGTTATGGCAGATGTTCCAGCTTTATGATGGAAAACTGTTTTTTTTCTAATGTAAATTCCTTTCTCTGGTTTCTTCCACTACTTGACTGATATTTCATGTGCATACTGCTATATCAGCATGGAGTTTTTCTAAAAAATCAGAAGGTAAATACAACAAAACAACGAGGAGGCACCACAGCTTCAAAGGGAGTTACCTCAATTGCTGCTGGCCTTTGACCTGGCATAAGTCAGTATCTAAGGAGTTTCATAATGTTTCATTTTCTTTACGAGAAGTCATCCACTTTCTTTCTGTCTGAGCTGCTGCTGAGGAAAACAGCAAAGAAAATTATGCTTTTTTCCGTTAATTAGATTTTTTTTTCAAATCGCACAGCACTCTGTGAATAACCTGATGTGTATTGTGTGTATAGATAAACAATCATTAGTACAGTTTGTAAATATGCAATATATGCCCAGAGCGTGTCCTGAAATTTTTCATACTGTTGCCAACCGAGTGTGTCTCTGTCTGGAATATGAACAGCATTGACCAACATGGGGAATCTGGGGATTCTGGATCTCCCTGCCTCAAAATAGTGGCTGTGATGCACTAAGGCACTCAGTAAACGCTGCCCTCTCCATCCACAGGTCTCCAACACACGCGTCATGGTAGGCAAGCAGGTGTTTATGTTTGGCTTATGGTAATTTAGCAAGTATCAAGTAGAATTGTTAACAGCCAGACCTCTAGAATGAATGTATGGCAGGGGTAGGAAGTGGGTGGATGCAGAGGGTTAGTCATGCTTACATCCCGAGTCTTTGAGGTCCAGCAATAATTAGTAGCTCTCGCCCACAGGTGTGTATCACAGAGATGCACTTGCACACTCTGTGGCACGGTTCACTGCTGCTCAAGAGCCACCTCCCCACAATGGGGACTCACCCTTTGGAGTCAACACATCTGGGGAGACAGATGGATCCTGAGTAAGCCATCTCTGGCAGAACACAGTGTGGCACAGAGGATTAGTGCAGCTATATTCAGTGCAGTGAAAGGCAGATATATAGGTGCAGCCCCTTCTCTTCATCTCCTCTGTACTGCAGGTAATTTTAAAACACTGTCTGAATGCAGCTGTTATGCACTATGAGAACAAATGCTTAAAATAACATAAAAGCAAGGAGTAAATCACTTTGTGAAGGAAATCACTATGGATCTTTCGGTTTTCCTGTGACATGGTCATTCTGCTTAGCTCATTGTTGGTGTGCCATATCTGTTGATTACCTGTAACTGGAAACACAAACTGATGGAGTGATGAACACTTCTAGCAGTCTAGAAAGTCTAACCATCATGTTAAGCTGACTTTCAAAATAACTGTGTCGATCTACTTGACTGAACAGAGGCACAACAATTTTCTGAGCAAGAAAATCTTTAAGTTGGCACAGGTTGATTTACTAGTTCAGAGGCCTTGATCAGTGGGATATGAAAGAGAAGTTAGGGAGGGATGTTTCAGAGGTGTTGGAAATGTTTCCTTCCTTTGTCACTGTTCAGCTGTCCTTGTGCTCAGAGTATTGACTGAAAAGATGAGGAATTGCACTGTTCAGAGGCATTTGTTTGTGTCAGGTATCCAGCTGTGCTTCTGATCTCCATCTGTATCTGTCTGGGTTCCTGTATCACTTCCATTGATATTATATGTATCGGTACATGAGCAAATACAATCACAACTTCTGCTTCTCTGCCAAGGAAATAAAATCTAGAATTTCTCCCTTTGTCCAATGACTGCAGCTGGAAGAACTGTTGGAAAGGGCCATCCTGAACAATGCTCGCTTCCACTTCAGGCAGGGATGGTTCTTAGCTCTGAGAGAATTGTACATCACTGATCTGTTCTCCTCTGACTTTTCTCAATTGATGTTAGTCTTACTTTGCTCAAAATGGCCTAGAACCTTAAAACCAGTCTTCATTTAGTACATTTTATTGTATTTGTGGATGGGAAGATAGATAATGGAAATACTTGCTGAGAAAATAGGAACCTTTGAGATATTATTCTTGGCCATTTATTTTAGAAAAACTGTGAGATTGAGGGAAAGTTATTATTTTCAGTTGGCTTCAGATATAGCTGTAAGTTTCATACTGGAAAACATGGGAGTTTCCCCCTCTATATCCAGAACTGATCTGAGCTGAAAGATACAATAAACACACCTTCCATCAGCAACCAAGAGGGCACTCAAGGTTTATCATCCCTCGTTTCAGTGATGAATGATGCCTCCGATAATCAGTCCCAGAGAGTGTGAGGAGTAAAGCAAATAAACCCAGCTCTAGCAGGCACAAGAAGTCTTTAGGTCTAGATAAAACCCTAAAAACAGTTGTATTTTTTTTCTAATGTTGGGTTCTCCATTCCTGAACAAACACCGTTCTAGGGTGGGAGGGAGGGATGACCTCACCTTAGTCCCCCTCTACATCAGTCTTCCTCATGCCTGGATTGGTATGGCACTTAGGTAGTCATTGCTCCTGGCATTTAACATGCCTTGGCACTCTGACAGAGTCTTCTTTGCTTGCAGTCCTATTCCAGCTGTTCCAGGCCAGGCCTGAACCCTGGAGTCCACAGACATCTCATTAGGCAGCCTGCGACTCCATTGTTTCCCCTACTGCATTTAAATTAAGCCTGCTCACAACTTTTGCATGTGAAAGTATGAGAAACACTCAATAGCTCTTCTGTGTTTGTCTTCTGTCAAGTTAAATAATCTCTTTGACAGTCTCCTGCGGGCTTTCCTTGAGACCAATGATCCCCACTGCCCCCCTTGCTGAACAGGGGTGTGCAGAATGGCTCAGGCACCTGCTCACAAAACCACCATAGCGAAAGTTTTCTCCAACTGCCAGCAAAAACTGCCTCACCCAGAACTTGGTCTGGTTCCAGACTGGATTTTCATTTGTTCAGCCATGGGCTGCTTGTCTTGCTTTGAGCAGCAACAGGTTGAAAAGTCAAATTGGTGTGGAAAATTCAAACTGGCAAGTATTGAGGTGGGATCTCCCTACGAAAATTAGGGGCTTTGAGAAACTAGTGATTTGTAAAAAACATGGAGGTTGGGGACAAGGGGAAGAGAAGCAGGACTTGCCAGAGAAAAGAGGTGATTTTATGTGTCACACACTTGAGTGGATGTGAACTGTTCAATCTCAGAGATGACAAATGAGGCTAAAAATTTTATTGTTTCCTATGGAGGTTGCATAAATTTTCACTGGGAGTCTTCAGTATGCTGAGATGGGAAATTTTAGGATTTGGGGTATAGAGGGATCATCCTGGGGGAAAGGTCTTTTTTTTGAGAGGCATGATTGATAGCTGAAATCCTGGGAACCACAGTCATCTGTTTGCAGAAAGCTTCCCCACAGCACACAGCTAGATTTTTGCCTTCATAAATATTGTCCTTTCAGGACATATTTGCTAAATCATGTCCAGTTCACTATCATTTGCCAGCCTCATTTAACTTCATTAGTGCTGTGGCCTGGTTCATATTGTTTAAAATGCATGGTGTTTCTTGGGAACGGCATATATGAAATTATGCAAACTGTTTAGAATAGCTTCATCTCAAGCATCAGCATGGGTGAGTTAAAAGGAATTTGAGAGAATTGCATTGTACTGACATGTTACATTAAGGTCAGTAATTAAGTAATGTGTGTGCACTAATACATGTAAGGCAGTAAGAGAAATGGATGGTGGCAAGCACCCTGGCTCCCAGGGGTGTGTGGCCATGTAGGGCCATATTCCTCACTGCAGTGTTGCCTGCTTTGGCAGAGTTAGAGCAGAGCTGCCCTTTTTTGTTTCCTATAGTGACGGCAGACATATATGCTTATACTGAGCACACTGCCATAGTGCAACATTGCACAACCTTCTATAATCTGGGTGAAATCAGCAGTGCTGTGTCTGTCGATCTGAGCTTTGATCTGGCCAGATGTCCAATAGATACTTCAGATTAACACAAGTGTGTGTGTATGTACTTATTTTTTAATTTTTCCAAACTGTTACTGTACCCTGACATTGCCCTCTCCCTAGCGGTATCAGAATGGTACTGATAAAGTATATCCATTTTACCAATGCAAACCAAACAAAATTTATGAAAAAAAGTGTATGCAGAAAAGTGCCTACCAGCCAATAATTTTGATGGACTGTGGGGGATTGCCTTTTGCTGCACAGAGAAGACTGAGTGTTCCAGGCTGTCCTTGCACACAGTCAAGGCTGGAGCAGATCTCAGGCCACATGAGTTGCATTAACTGGCTTTTATCCCACTTCTGGGTAGATTGTGGTGGTCTGTTCCCCTCCTTGCAGTTACAAATACAGCAGGGGATTGCACTTGGCTTTAAAACACTGCAAGTGCTTCCTTGTCCCTCCTGAGGTGCAGATCACACCATCACTTCTGTAGGTGAAATGTCTTCTGAGTCAGTGGCTTCTACTGAACCTGCTAATTGTTAAATATCTGTAATTACCTTCTAACCTCTCTCTTCCTCCTTTTCCCCCTTCCTTTAGTACACTGTCTGCTACTGTCCTACTAGTCCAGGCACCTACCCTCATGGCAGTCACTCAGTTTGCTCCTGGATTGAGCATCTCCCTGTAACTTGCATTGAGTGGTTCAAAAGGGTAAGGCTTACAGTAACAGTCTGTATTCTTCCAGAAGGGGTGTGTTTTAGGTCAAAGGATAAGCATGTTGTTGTAAAGACTGTTGAATACTGATTAAAACCATCGGGAAATTAATTGTTTATTCAATGAAGTGGAAGGCTGTGCTGGATTCCCTGGCAACAAACTGAGGCACTGTGTTGTGATGCAATTGCTCTCTTTCCCCTAAAGCCTAAGCACTAGCCAGGGCCATGGTGTGAGGGTGTCCCAGGCTCCCATAGCCAGGGCAGGACAGGCTGCTTTCACTGAATGGTGGACTGTCACAGGGGGGTGGGCAGTGCCAAAGCATCTCCAGGCTGCTTCGCCATTCTGAGAGTTTTTCTCCCTAGGAAGCCCCTGGCTGAAACAGCGTGATTCCCATTGCAAAGCTGCACAAGCTGACATTCAGAGTTAGGGGACTTCCCCATGGTGCAGCTTAGCCTTAAATAATGTCATATTCCATAAACTTTCCCTACCTTCCCCCCTTTCTGTTTAAATGCTCCGATTCTGTGAATCTCAGTTGGGGAGGTGCTGGTGACTGGGTTAAATTTTGCAGTTTACTTTGCTTGTCCCATTGTGTTTAGGAAGATGCTAACAGTATTGGTCAAAAGGCCCCACTTAAATTTCAGTCATCTGCCAGCACATGAAATGTTTTGGATGCCTTCTGTTGGTGATTTACAAAGCAATAAATGAAATAAAACTAAAGAGGGAACCATCACAAATGCCCATTTCACATCTCCCTCTCTCTGACTGTCTCTCACGCTTTATTGGTATAATTATAGCTCGTCTCCCCATGTTCCCTTAGCAACAGATGAGGAGGTGGATGGCTGCCTGTCGACACCACTGCCTTGCTCGGAGGACATGGCGAGTGGTGCTGCTTTGCCTTCTGCCCCGAGGTGGGATGCTGCCAGGAGGGGAGCTTCTGCAGAATGACCCACAGCCACAAGTACTCACACATGCTGTTTTGAAGTACCAGACAGGTTTCTCAGATGATCTCTTGGGATTTTATTTGAGTTTTATAAGAAACATGCACACAGTGTTGCCAGGTCTTGCACATTTTTTTGCATTAATATGTCCTTGGTCAGAATGATTTGTTTTAAAACTGCCACCCTAGCACAAGGGCCCGGCTTAGGTCAGCTGGAGAAGGGCCAGCAGCTTCCTGCACCTCTTCTCAGCAGAAGGTAACAGCTGAACTCAATTCTTGGGCCTCCTAGGCTACCAAAGGAGGCGATCCCATTTCCAGTTCCTCAGACACCTCCTTCCTGGCAGGTGCTGGTCTGGGGCTGGAGCTTCTTGCCTCTTCTGCATCCCTACCTGGCAGGGCTTCTGACTCCTGTTCCCCAGGATGGAATTGTCTCACTGTCTTTGTGGTATAACAAATACAGCTTTCTACATCTTGTTATGCAGGAGTGGATTAGAAATCTCAATGGCAGCACCCACCTGCATTTCTTGAAGTCCCATCTTCAAATACATGCTTCCCCAGAAGTCCTGGCAGAGCATGACATGGGTCAGTTCTTTGGTACTGATAGCCAGGAAAATTGTGAAGTAACAAGTAGGTGATTCAATGGCATCCAAGCTGTCCAAGCAAAAGGGAGACAGAAAAAGGCTAGCAGAGTAGGCAGACACCAGCCATTTTATCACCTTCCAAAGCCCCTTGCCTGCGTATTTCTGTCCATCTGTTGTCATCTTTGGAGGAGGAGCTTGGACACCACAGCTATGCTGTCATAGCTGCATCCACTCTTGAGATGTGAGGGTCAGGGAGAAAGCTGTTAGACTCAGGAACAGGGAGCAGATGGGAACCATTATGCCCCATAGCCTCATACCCAGTACAATACATAGGTGTAATGGTGTGAACCAAACAGACACAGAATCAAAAGTGTTCCTGCCCTAGGGGAGAAGCTTTCTGCAGGGGACTGCCTTTCTTAAAACATCTTACATGTAATTGATACCATATCACACATGCCAGTCCCTGGGCCCAAAGCCCAGCATCTGCTTGTGGCTGAGTCCTGCTCAGAACAGGAGAGGAGGGGTCACCTGAGAGTCTGTTCCCCCAGTGTGGCCGTGGTCTGCATTGCCTGAGGGCCCAGTGGAAGCTGAGGGGAGAGGAACAGGACCTGTGTCCTGCAAGTCTCATCATCCCCCACAGCCCTGGATGCTCCTGGCACCTGAGGTGGCTGGCTAGGGCTGAAATCTGGCTTCTCTGCAGCTCCACAAAGCTGGGCTGAGGCTTGACCACTCCCCACCTGGTATCCCCTTGGCTAGAGCTCCTGTATTTACTTGCAGAACAAAGCTTCTTGAATGGCAAGGAAGCATGATAGAAATAAAGGACCAGATGTTCTCAGAAAACCCTAGTTCAGGCATTGTCAGTCTCACTCTGTTAAGTTTAAAAAGATAAAGCCACTGGTATTGAAAAGAGCCTTGTCAAATTAAATCAAACCTATTCCTCTCTGGAAATGAATCACCCCAGTTTAGACTGGAACAACTGTGTATGCTGCCTGAGACTTACTTCGTGTTCCCCTCTCAAATTTTAAGTCACTCACACGGCCAAAGCAAGCTGCAGCTGTCTGCTGTGTAATTCCATGCAAACTGCAGGCTTGGGCTTCATTCCTGCCTGTACAAGGGCTTGTTAAAGGTGCAAGAGTTCAAAACATGCAGAGCTGAAAGGAGAAGACCAGATTCCAAAAAGACAGGTCTCCGACTAAACAAGTTTAAAATTACTCAGAAATATGCTTTATATTTTTCAGAAATGTCAGAATAGTTCTTGTTTTTGCAGGATTGAGAATCAACCCTGCTTTCCCATAGCGTGGCAGCATGTAGGCTGTACTGGGGCATGCCTTTTCTGTTTGGTGTGTGTCTCTGGGTGTCCAAAACAAGACAGTCTCTTGTTCTTGAGAAGGTAACGTAGTTATTTGATTGTGTGAGGCTGGAGAGAGGTTTTCCATACTTCTCTCATGGACAAAGTGACCTTAATACAAAATCTTATCATTTTATAATGTAGGGTATGCTGCAGTGCTACTCCATCCACATCTCTTCTTTGAGTCTGCTCAGTGTCATTACTACCAGCTAAGCCAACATAAAAGCACAGGGAGGGAGTAACCTTCACCTGAAGACCAGGATAAAAAGGAAGGAGAAAGTTCAGTCAAGTCTTGTTTCTATTTTACCCATTGAGGTGAAATTTATAACACTTAAATTCTGCTGAGCTTTTCAGACACAAACAAACAAGCTCCAAGTACAGGTCCTGAAAACAGGCCAAGGCTCAGAGACAACCCTGGGGAACCTCCAGGTGGTGGTTTTCAGGGAAGAGAGGTGCACATGGAAGGTTATTCTGTTTGACTACTTGTTCCATTTCCTGGGTGGTTTGGAAATATGTTTCTCCTGACTTCAAAGACACATAGGCAAAACTGAACTCCCTGTTTGTGAGTCCACCAGAGTCAGACTAGGGGCAAATATAGACCTGAAATAGACCAGCTCTGGCAGCCTGACTGTGAACAGAAACCACCAGCTGTTGACAGTACAAAAACTATTCAAAAAATCTGTAGTCCCTGGTGCAAGTTGACTCCTTCCGTCCAACATGAGTGACAGCTGTAGAGAAGTCTTTGGAGAAGCAGAGCATGCCTGTCCCATTTCCAGAAACAGAACCTGCCTTGGCTGACCCTGGCTGAGAGCTGTGTTGGTTTATAAGCCAAATGCTCAGAGAGATGGCATAAAAATATACAGGATTGCTTATGATAAGATGTGGGTCCAAGTCTCTTTCTAGTTCAGCTCTTTCAGGAGACACGTCAAGTGTGTCCATTCATCTTCCTGCCTTCTCACCACCAGCTCTTTTATACTCAACACCACTCGGTGTCACTGGTGCTGAGTAACTAGATCCCACAGAGTCAACACAAACACCATGGAACTGCCTTCCTTTGGAATAACACAAACATCATCGAGCTTTCTTGCTTTGGAACAACCTCCCTGTTCCCCAGGGAGTTTCAGAGACCTGATGAGAGGCATTGTTGACTTTAACTGGCCAGCTTGCTGACAGAGGAGTCAGTTTGCAGTGCTTAACCTTGGAGATGTGCTGAAATCATGTGCTGTCCTAAAGAGCTGGACCATCTGCCCCCTTGATGGTAAATAGCCTCACACTCCACTTTTTTTGTGCTCCACAGGCACAAAAAGACAGTCCTCATCCCTTTGCATCAGCATTGACGCGAACCGTTTGTCTATATTTTGGGAGATAAAATATTTCCTAGTGTCAGCCACACTTCTTCCCACCTTCAGGTCTTCTGAGCAACTGGGATCAAAGAGTTAAGGAAGTATTTGAACATTTCTTTTTAATTGATCTAAGTGGTAACAAAATCTACTTCAGGGGCTTAATTTGACAGCAGTGTAAAATCCTACAGTAGCCCCAACCCTAATGTGAGTTAAGTAAGTAAATTGTAATGAAATGTAGATATTTCCATACCTCTAGAATTGTGTCCATCTTCTTAGAAAAACATTGATCTCTTGGACATCTCAAATGCAGTGCAATGTTGTAAACTTTGGTTCTGCAATTTCAAGCCTCATATTGGCCCAAGAAGTAGCTGACTGTTTAGGCTGAAATATATTTTAGGGAAAGGATCACCTTGGTCAAGCTGCTTTTCACACTTTTTTCTAAATATCCACAAACAACCAGTTCTGGATATAACCTCTGGGTTTTGATGCACTGTGATCCTTTTCTGCTATTACCTCCCTTATGCATGTTTAGCCAAAGTCACTGATCTGGCTTATGCTGAATAAACCGTCTCAGTGGGATTTTATGCAGCATCAGGCAGATCTAATTTGACTAAATAAAGCACATGCTGCCCCACAGTTATCTCTGTCAACAGTGCCTGGAGCAACACCTGTTTTCAATATGGTAACCAGAAGTACCATGGCTTATCTTGTATTATAGGTCCAAATTAGAGACCACAGAAGGAGGCAAGAAAAAACCTGAGAGTGTGACATTCTTCAGCACAAGGAAGCCTGAATAAATCTGGACATCTTTAACTGAACCTCTTCCTGTAAACTACATCCCATTACAGAGCAAGTGGATCTGTAATAGTCTCCTTTGATCTCTGCCAACACATGTACTTACTTAAGCATTGTGAAGGCAACAGAAGAAATACATGTTGTTTTCTAACCTCCATCTGTACATGTCAATGTCTGTAGACCTTCTAAAACCCACTTTCATTATGTGTGGGGTCCCAGCCTACTCCTGTGTGTGATAATTAGAAAGTGACACTTCCGGACTGCCTTCTCCCATTTCTTGCTATTTGATCAGGTAAAGAAATACCAGGAAAGAAGAAATCATAAGGATTGGCTTTTAAAATGGTTTTAAAGTGCCTCTTTGTTACTATGACTGGACCTGGGACAATGGTAGGTGTGCCTCAGAAGTCTGCTAAAAATTAAAATGTGTATTGCATGTATAATAGGTTGTGATTGTAAATAGCTGGCCTTCAGATGAAAAGGTCAGCTCTCTGGGCATCTCAAATCTCTGAGATGACTAAAAAGATAATTGGTTATATTAATCAATGCAAAATAAAAGCTCTGATTTCTACCTTTGTACATTGCTTATACCAGAGGATCCACATGTTTATACTAAGGGTATTGGATTTGTGGTAGGGCTTGCCTCTTCTCAGCATTTTCTTTGCTTCCCGGTGTACTGGCTGCTCCTACCCAGAGAGCACTTGTTTGTGCAGTGCATGCTTGGACAAAGGAAAACAAAGGCAGACTCATTTTTCCTTGGCTGACTGTCACCTTATTTTATTTAGATGTTTTCATTTCAGTGATAGGCTGGAACCATACTTCTGTCAAAAAAATCTTTGTGGTAACCACACAAAGCCCCTAAATTTTAAAATTACATATGCTTAAATCTGGGGGGGAAGTATCACCTTGCTAAATTGCACAGTCTCCTAAAAGGCATGGGCCCACTTTAAAAAAGTCATTCTAATCTTTTTTCTTCCCCTCTGAGATAAGCAAAGGTCCCTATTTTAACCACTCCTCTCAAAAACAGCCAGACTGTTCTCATTAGATGTTATAAAACAAGAGGCTGTGTGGTTTGAGACACAAACCTGCATGGAAAACTTCAGCTAAAAACCCAGGTGAGGTTCATATACTAGTAAGAGCACATGGTCTAATGCTACAGTAATGAGTTTTCAAGGGCAGGATCTGATGAAATAGTTAAGATTTCGGAAGACAAATTACTGGACACTTGTTAGCATTAGGGGAATTAGTGTGGGGCAGATTCCATGGCCAACTTCCAGTCTTTTGTGAATGAAGCATTCCTCCTTCTTTTCCTGGAAGTGATGGTACAATTAATATTCTACTGATAGACTGAATCTCTCCACAATCAAGCCTAAATAATCTACGGACAGTTTGTGTTGGTGTATTAGCTATACTTCTGTGTATACTTCTATGTGTTATACCTTCTTAGTAGCAATGGTATGCTGTAATTAGCCTCCCTGGAGTCTTAATTCCGGAAGCAAAGTTAGTAATTTCAGCTCATCTCTTTTCCAGTGTATGCACACATGTGCAAACACACATACACAAACAAAATGTTCAGCTGCCAGAACTGTGTGTCTGAGGTGACAACTGTTTTAAGAGCAGAACACAATAACCATTAAGCTCAAGAACAAGATCAACTAGTATTTCTGAGCTGCTCTTTAACTTCTCACTCTGTAATTTGTCTAGTAATTTTTAAAATGACCATAGTGTGTGTCTGTCTCACTAAGGTTATATGGGATTTCTCATGCTTACCAGGGTACAAGCAGCTCTTTGTCCCGTCAATGTGAATTTCTTTAGAGCAACTATGGAATCCCCATATACTCAGCATGAGCTGATGCACTGTGGATAATGGATTTCTCCCTACCAAATTGGTAGCTTTTAAATTCAGGCTGCATGTGATGAAAGTCATGCCACATCCTTTCTTTAAGCTTAATTCCTTCTTCAACCTACTTTCTCAGTCTATACTTGTGAGAGATCAATTTTCCAACTGTCTTCTGCAAGATTAGAACTCTGTGATTAATATGTAAATTATTTTTGTTCTTTTTATTAGCTTTATGTGAATTATGTTTAACCTACTGGTTCTTCATATTTCCAAACATGTCATACTCATCCATTTCAAGGATATAGGGTATTTGCTGACAGAATAATCAAATCCATACCACTAGTGTAATAAGAGTAAGTGAAGGGAAGGATGTGATTATATGACCGGGGTGAGCTATCAACTCTCACGGAAGCGTTCTCCTAGATTTGGCAGTGCAATGCAAGGTTTTTCTTTGCAGTTCCCAAGCAGCCCTTGGGAAGTAGCCCACTGTTGACATTGCAGCTGTTTCACTGATTGTTCCAGTTGTTCCAGTATTTATTTTGTCATCTCTTCTCCAACAAAGTAGCCTAACATGGCTAGGGTAGGGGGAGACAAACATGACAAGCCTGAATTTCTAGGGAAAAACATAAGGAAGACACCATCAGCTTGTTTCTCCTTCACTCACCACCTCCCCTGCCTCTCATTTTAGCTAATCCTCTCTCCATCCAAACCATTTTTCTGGTTAGCAGGAAATGGATCAAGTAACACATGCTGTGTCTCTGTCATGAGTCCATGCTTGAGGTCCCTGCCCATGAGCCACCCAAAAGATAGAAATGTCCCTTCTGCATCAGACCCTACCCAACACTGGGGATTTTCACAGCAGCAGATGCCAACAGAGAGAAATAACCGCGTCCAGTACAGACATTCCATCAGAGTTTGTCATTTTGGTTCCCTCTGGAGAAAAACTGCCACCCATGTGAATGTTTGATTCACCTACCCTAAAGCAAATGCTTAAAATAGGGCTAATGAATAGCTCCCTCAAATGTGCCTTTTTCTGTCACTGGAGCATGAAGGAGCTGGGTTGAGAAGGTCAGCTGTTCACATCTTGATTATCAGTGTCTGAAGTCAAGCAACGTAAGTCCCACTCACACAATGTTTTAAGACAAAACCTTAGGTTTTCTCAGGGCTCTGTCACTAGAGAGGGAATAAAGGAAGGAAAATCAGAATATTATTTAAGTAAAAATAGTAAATGCGTAAAAAATTTTGAAATTAGCATTGTTGCCATGACTCTGCTGGTTATTCTACTTACACTCTCTGAAATCCTTTGTCTTAAATATTTAAGGTGTAGGTTTTAGAGGCTTTTGCTGCATACTGCTGTGTCTATGTACTGACAACCAACAGAGGTTCATTTTTATTGGCCTTCTTTTAGGGCTTATGGAACGTGTATATTTTATTTCAGTAAGCTACTCTACAGAGAGGGTTGTTATTCAATAAACAAACATAGCCTGAAAGAAATAAGGCTTTCCAATGATGATTCTCTATCCAAGGTATTTTTTGGCATTCTGGTCTACACATAGAGAATATATAATGGCCCATCTCTGTTTTAGACACTTGTCTTCACGATGAAAGGCAGAAGGGATAATTCAAGCCTGATGTCTGGTCTGTATTAATTGGGTTAAAAATAATGAGCTAAAATGCTGTTTTCTAACAGCTCTCTCTGAAGGATCAGCCAACGTATGCATAACTGTCTAGGTACTGAAGTTCAACAAATACACACAATTAAAAAGAAAAGAAAAAAAAAAAGAAAGAAGAATTTGAAACTTTTTTTAATCCAAGTTGTTCTGGTTTTTTTTTTAACAAACCTTCATGTGATGATACCTAGGATGGGATATTCAGGGATTTTAGTTTTAATGGGGGAATTCTGAATTGCCACTTTTATATTACTAGCCTAAGCAGGAGAGGATAAGGTGCTTCTGTCACCAGTAAGTAGTAGTTGGTGCAGAATTTATGTGGGAAAGCTTCTTCTAATTCTGGTTCTGGCACTGAAGCAAGTCTTTTGTGAAGATGATGGGCAAAAACTTTGAAGGATAATTCTTGGTTGTTCCTTGTTAATCTCTTTTCATGTACAGGAGGACAGGACAAACTGAAAACCACAGGTCACTGTGAGAACTACTGCAACTCTTAAACCGCCATGTGATTGCAACTGGTATAAAAAATAGGAATTTAATAAATTAATTGCATTGTACTTCCATATGAGTCAGCAGTGTGCCCATGCAGCCAGCCAAGGGAGGGGATTGTCCTGCTCTGCTCTGCCTTGGTGTGGCCTCACCTGGAGTCCTGGGCTTTTAGGAACCACAATATCAAAAAGATCTAAAACTTTTAGGGAGCTTCCAAAGGAGGGCCATGAGGATGGTGAAGGGCCTTGAGGGGAAGCTGTATGAGAAGCAGCTGAGGTCACTTGGTCTGTTGAGCCTGAAGAAGAGGAGATTGAAGGGAGACCTCATTGTAGTCTTTAACATCCTGATGAAAGAAAGCAGAGAGGCCGGTACTGATCTCTTCACTCTTGTGACCAGGGATAGAACTCAAGGAAACAGTATGAAACTGTGTCAGGGGTGGTTTAGGTTGGCTATCAGTAAAGGGTTTTTCACCCAGAGTGTGGTTGGACACTGGAACAGGCTCCCCAGGGAAATGGTCACAACACCAAGCCTGACAGAGTTCCAGAAGCATTTGAACAATGCTCTCGGGCACAGGGTGTGACTCTTAGGGTGCTGTGTATAGGGTCAGGGCTTGAACTCAGTGATCCTGATGGGTCTCTTCTAATTCAGCATGTTCTATGATTGTATGATTTTTCACTTCCTGTCAGTTTTTTTTTCTTAGAGTAATCTTGGATTATGAAAGGCGAGTATGACTTGGAAGACATGGTCTGTCTGGCTTCCCTGCAGAAGTGCTTTGCAGCAGCCACCACTGAGGTGTGTTTGATGTGGTGTGTAAGATACAGCAGCTTCATCGTGATTCCACAAAGTAGATGTAGGGAAAGGTATTTGTCTACAACATGTTACAGGCCAACCAATAAAGAAAGAAAGTAAGTCAGTCCTTGGAAGACAAGTCTGTGGCTCAAGATTTTTATATTAACTTGCTCCAAGACAGCAAAGCCAAGTATTTGCTCTTATGTCTAGTTTCCAGAATTAATGATCACCAGGGGGCTTTTGAAGGACCATGAGTCAGTGATTTCACTTGAGGGCACCAGATACATTCAAAGTAGAAATGAAGGCAAACTCTTTTAGTATGCTTTGGGGATAAATACAGACTAAAAGGAAAAATCATGCTCATCCAGCCATCAGCTTTAAAATGAAGTATAAACAAGAAATGTCAGCCTTTACGCTCTTCAACTTTATTCTGAATCTTTAATATTATCCTGTTCTTTACAGTTGTAAAAATGCATGCACACATAAATCACAAATACATAAAAAGGTACTTGTATGTATGTACACATGTGTGGGAAAATTAGGAGTTTCAAACTGCATTGGGTGCTTTTGACATGCTAACTTATAAATAATCCTCACTGAGTGTACCAAGATTCCACCTAAAGCATTCATCATGTTTCCTTTAAATCAGCATGAGGAGACCTGGAAGTCTAAAAGAGTAAATGGTCACTTGTCACTAAATGATAACTCTCTTGTGATCTATGACAACTGGATGAAATTAATGTAAGACCGAAGACCCATTAATTCAGATGGAAATTTTAAAAAAGCTTCATGGAGACTGCAAGCTGCTTAATCAGGGTGTTGCTCCCAAAATCTGTCTGCACTTTTATAAAATAATCCTATTAGCATAGCACATCTGGAATACATCTTCCAGGACTTTAAACTAATGCAATCAGAGGTAGAAACAGTATTTCATCCAGCTCAAATCTCTAAATCTGCTTGTTGTCTACAAACACCTGGACGCCACATAATATTTATGGTCTATGCCACACTAGTAACAAGAGTTAGTTAGATCTTATTATTGCTGAGTGCTGAACCTTTTCATTGAGATAAAATACTGAGCAAGCTATTAAAAGAAATAATGGCTTATAGAAATATTATGTACAGTAATGCTTTGCAGTGGCTATAAAGCTATCTACCTCCCATTTATCAGTGAGTCTGGTGATTACTTATCAATAGCAGTTGAGCTGCAAAGCTCTTTCTGGGGATGAATAAAAACCTACAGAGACCCAGTGATCCACACAGCCTATTTATTGTGGTCAGCTAACGGGTTTTTTGACTCAGGGCTCACTATAACCCACACTGGTTACGAGAATGGAAAAGGGAGAAAGAGGTCCAGGAATGTGTGCCACACAGACAAGAGTTTTTAAGCTCCAGGCAATATTGAGTCGATGCTATTTAGGCCTCCATTTGGCAAGGACTTAAGCATTTGCTTAAGTTCAAGCAAACTAATAGCTTCAGCCCAACACATGATGCTACTGGAAAGCCCCATAAACATCTGAATATTAAGAGTCATCTTGGCAGAATTCCTTTACATTCTCTATATTTTCTTTATGTGTACTTTCTTTACATAATCTCTATCTCTTAAATGTAAGCAAGAGTTTTGTGAAATCAAGACCTCTGTAGCTGGATGTTCCCATGCACTAATTATTGCTAATTTGTCAGCCTAATGAATTATTTTGTTGACACTCAACAAGCACTTGAATTTACAGTCCTGTTCCAGCTTTTAGGAGAATTTGGGTAGCCTTTTTCTTGCCTTCATTGTAACATATTCTCTCTTTCCATATAAGCCTATATAGTTTCATATGTTCTTCTCCTCAATTTTTTAGTACAAACTTTTATACTTCAAAATTTCAGATGGGAAAGCCTGGGGGAAATTGCCCAACAAAAATAAATATCTTTTTGACCCACTTGCTTTTTGAAGATGATGGTCTGTTGACAGTAGTTTCTGGGCATCGTTATGAGTCACACTTTCATGTCTCTGATGATTTCCTAAATTCATCTGATACAAATAAATTCCCCATTATTGTTAGCCATATCTCTTTTCCCCATGATAAGGCCTGAAAAGGGAAAAAAGTGCCTGTTGTGAAGTCACCACCGTGAAAAATGTCTATCTATGAGAATTTCCATGTTTTTCTATTCTTCTTATCATCACTCCTGTGTGATACTACTCCTAGTCATTCCTCATTTTGGAATAACAAGCCTCTTATGAAACACAAGAGTCAGGATGGCTGATAAAAATACTTTTTTGCCACCCCTTTTATGCTTCCCCACATGGCTGTGGACAGAGGCTCTTCTGAGAAGGGCCAGTGCAGGGGGATGAAAAAGCAGAGAGGAAAGCAGAGACCTGGGGACTAAGCAGTGCTGTGGAGGTCTCTCACTGTGACATCAAGACAATGTGGGTATCTTCTCTTTCTAGCACAAATGGGTGGTGAGTGTGTGTGTTGCTGGCACTGGCTCCATGCATGTAGCCTTCATTTTCTAGAGCTTTGCAGTTCCACCTGTTCTTCAGAAAAGATGTATGTTGGTTGCCTTAGTACTTTCCTAAATAAACCCAAGGCTTGCAGGAACAGGGCAGAGATTACAGCCCTGCCCTCCTTGACCTGCTCAGGAGCCCAAGATGGGGAAGGAGTGGACAAGGGCAAGTAGACCACAGACATAGTCCAGGGAAGATCAAAAATCACAAACAGGTAATAAACTGGTAAGTTTTTCTCTATAATCACATACCCTTGATTTACACAGATAACACATTTCCAGGGTTCTGGTTGCTAGGGTACTCAGAAACTGGATTCATTGAAATTAAATGACAACTCCGAATGGAAAACGTATTTTTTTTAAAAAATTTACACTCATATGAATGCATTTTGTAACGCTTATTACAAGTGACTAAGCAAAGTATATATAATTTTTTTTTTGCAAATACCCAACATGTTCTCTGTTGCATGTAAAATTTCATTCCATATTTTTTGCAAAAGGGCTGGAAAAATCATAATATTTCTTTTTCTTGTTTCCTACGGCAAAAGAGTTCCTCTTTCCTCTCCATCTTTCTGTTGTAGGCAGACTCTCATTCCCCAGAGGAGGTAAAGCAAAGATACCATAATGAATATGTTATAAATTCCACCTTAGGACATGTTCTACTTCTAGAAAAGGAGTTAAAATTAGAAGTGTTTCTTCAAATAAAAGTGTGTGTCACTTCATTTTAGAAGTCCTCAGAGTTTTGAACAACTGTATGAACTGCAGAAGTTCTGAAACATAAAGCATCCTAAACAGCTCTTCCCTGTGAGCTTGTGTGAGGGGAACCTGTAGGTACCTGTGGGTGTGCGTGGGGAAATAGTCACCAGAAAACAGCAGGTCTAGGAGAGAAAACATGGGCTTGTGAGGGTGTGAACACACTGGACACTGGTGGTCCTGCTTAATCTCTGAGAGCTGAGAAACTCAGGACAGCCAGAGCTGCCTGACAGTGTCCAAGGCCACTCCACACTCAGGACACTGCCGTGAAGGTGCAAAGACCATATATACACATGACGTGAGTAGGCAGCCCTGGAGGGGTTGCTCAAACACTCATCCGGAAGCTGTGGCACGTCAGGATGATTGCCCACTCCTGAGTAAAGTGCTGGGGCTGGTGCCACCCTGCTTGGGCCCCAGCCTGGGGGGTGTAAAAATTGAGTGTACTGCCTGAATAAGTGCCTGCTATTAAAACCAGTAGCTTGGATTCCATTAATGATAACAATTTCATTGGTAAAAGTTGTTCTACAGCTATTCATTGGGATCTGCCTCTCCTTGGCTTGATTCCTGGAGGGACAATAAAAGTAGAGTGCAGACAGCACCTACATGGTCCTTTACTGTGTCCTGATAAACTCCATCACGAGAATCCATGTCCCTCCCTTCACACCAGGAAGGAGCCCTGGAAAGGTCACACACATAATTGTTGGCAGAGCTAAGAAAAGAAGCAGTTTAGAGGAGCTTTAGTAATATGTCTGATTTTCCTGATGAAGACAGAGGGGTGAGTTGATAGGAGAACTTAACTTTGAGATGAGCAAAACCTATATTTTCATTTTGGCAGCAAATTTATACCTTGATATGAGGCTTTCACAGGCAGAAATCCAATGCTGAACTCAAGCAAAAGTAAAGGCACTTATTGGTACTTAAAAATGTCCTGCTATGTACAAACAAATGACAAGAGGAAGCCCCAGCTCCAGGGCATGTACAGAATAAACAGACAAGACAGTGTGATGCTGTCAAGGAAACCATAGCAGGCAGGGAAGGATTTGCTCAACATCACAAACATGGCATGTCCTTTGCAGGGCAAGTGCACTGACCCAACTCTGGGGCCATGCCCAGTAAAATTCCCTGTTTCTGTAGTTTTATGACAAAAAAATCAGATCTACCAGCATTTCTTCTTCATTTCTACCTTATCTTCATCTGACTTAATTTAAAATAAGAGAAAAAAAAAAGTAAGCTGAGTAAGAGCAAAAAGTTATCCAGTCTTGTCTCCCTATCTTGGTGTGGGTTGTATAAAATATAATTCCTGTTTCTTGAAGGGAGAATAATAGTAGTGAAGAAAAGCATTCATGCACCAGGCTTCAATTTATAATGAATGTGTTTTAATGGGGAAGCAGTTTACTGCTTTGGAGTACATTCACTTGAAAGTACAATGGAGCAGCTTCTGTGGTGGCTTTCTTGAAGAACACAGTTGAGAACATGAATCATTCATGATTTATCATCTGCAAGTGATGTCTTATTTATTCCCTCCTTTTAATTTAATTTAATTGTATATATGGGAGATTAAATCACACTTCTGCTTAGGCAAAACATAATGTGAATGAAAACCTAATCAGAGAGATGGCAGCGGCCTAAAACTGTTGTGCTGGGTAAAACACAAACAGGCGAGGTGTAAAAATGAAGAGGCGTGGTAGAAACCGTAACACCCATAGAAAATGGGTGGTAGGATTATTTTAGGTAACAGTAGTTCACAGCTCGGTTGGGCTGGGCACTGAGCTGCCTTGGTAAAAGGTTGCTTAAGAAATGCTCAGATGAAATCATAGTCTTGATATCACTATCTTTAAGGGTATCCAGAACTTAAGAACTTACTTGATGCTCTGTGTATTGCTGTCTGGGTTAAGTGCCAGGAAACAGAGGCTCAAAATACTTAGTTTCTCTGTGGTGTCTGCAGCTCTCATTCTGCAGGAGGCTCCATGAGGATGGTGGTTCTCAAGAAACACTCCCTGGGCTCTGGTACTTTCAGTTTTAACACTTTGTTGCCCATTCGTGGGCACATATGTCCCACTTCCAACCCCCTAAGCCCCTCAAAAGTCGATTCTGCAATTTGGCAATCATCACCCTTTTTGGCTTTGGGAAACTCAGCAATTCATGCCAGTAGAAGAGCTCCTTGCCATCTCTCAGCCAGCTCCAGCTACTCCCACACTACTGTGTTGGTCCCCTACTCCAACCCCTCTTAAAAGACCTTGCACTTGAGCTGTGCCAGGACCTGCCCCTTCTTACCCTCACACAAATGCCCAAATGTCTGAGAATTGGGTGCAGAGAGAGAGGGGAAGATGGGGAGGGGCCAATCAAAGACCAGCTGGCTGCTACCTCCCATCTTACCCCAGGTAGGTGTTACCTGTGTCCAGAAAGAGATTTACTGCTACAAAAGGATCCAGATGTGCAAAAAAAATGGCTTCTGGTATGTAGCTAAAGGACAAGCTTGTTTGCACTTATTTGGAATAGAAGTAATTTTTTTTCCTGGTATTTGTAACTAGGTAGGATGTAGCTGCACCTGATTTTTCCATGTCTAGCTCCTGCTTTCACGTGGGCTTGTGCTATACTAAAAATGATCCAGACATGTTTTCTGAACGTCAGCCTGTTCGTTTGAGTTTTAATTTCCCAACCAAGATAAGAAGCTTGAAAACTGATATCCCAGAGGGAAATTGGCTGAAATGCTGTAAACTACAGACTGTGCTAAAAGAAACCCACCTACAGAGAAATATATCAGCACTGAACATATGTTTAAAATTGACTTTTAAAATAGATGTAACTGGGGATTAACTACTATCACTGTACTGGCAACTCAGCACTAGTGTGTGCAGAGAGAGCGTGGGGATTTTAATCAACTCATTCATTCATGTCAAATCTTTGTAGCTTATGTAAAAAAAAATTCAACTCTTCTGTATGTCCCTAAGTGCCCCTGACAGCTGACTATGATTTGATCAAAACACCTCTTTTTCTGAGTGCAACTTCCTCTTTCTTTAAAAATGAACAGTTTTAAAGCATCAGACCTCTAGATTACTTCCACTGCCTTTTGAAAAGAAAAGTTTAACTTAAATATTAATGCTCTGGCTGAAGATGATTTATCTTCAGTGCTTTATTACTTATTAAACTCTCCATTGGTGAGGAAAAAATTTATTACAAGCAGAACCTACTCAATCAGCTGTTCAGGAGTTTTGACACTCAGTAGAAAACACCCACAGAATCACTGATTAGTCCTTTTGCATGAGCACTGACTATTCAGAGGGAGATAATTGGGTCAGGCTTCCTGGAAGAAGAACATTTGTTGTAAGCAGAGTTTGCAAAGGAATGCAGAGGAGTCTTCTTTGGAGTCAATAGGGGTCTGGCAAACTCAGCTCACAGAGAAAGCAAGAAAAAAAAAAGATATTTGGAGGAAATGCTGTTTGTGCTTATGTGGATTTTAACCCCCTCAGTCATCAGGACATCTAATGAGCCCAGGGCTTGTAGCTGCAGTTTTGCCAGTTCAGCTGTGCATGGCTGGAGTCACACTGAACACAGGTGAGGGCTTGGCATAAGCCTTTTGTATCCCCCCAGAGACCACCAATCCATTTATGCCATAGGCCAAAACACTGCTGTAGCAAAGGGCTCATATTCAGTTGTGTAACACATTTTAGGGAGGTAAGTTCCTTGAATGGCTTTCTATTGTAACAAGGAAACCACCACAGTTTGCTCTCTGTAGGGGAGAGAGGTAGGTACCTCTGATCACACAGATACTTCAAAATACATGTGTATGGCTTTACTATCCTCATCTGGAAGTAAGTGGAAAAATCAATATGATTCTCTTACTTCTAATACTAAATATTGCCCCCAAAAATGCATGACCAATTGAGACATATGAGATGCAGCACGTAGCACTGAGGTGATCAAATTGCCGGGACACCAGTCTGCACAGGCAGTGTAACATCTCAATCCCAGTGATTAGTGTCTTTTACTACAAGTACAATATTTGGTGCCTAATACATTCCTCTGCTTTTGTTATGCTTGCCAACATTGATAGTGACTCACATTAAAACAAAGGTGACTCTTGACATCCTTCACGAACTCCCACTCATCAATTAGAGACCATAAAGCTTCGATGTTCCAATGTGGATTTCAGTGAGTTTGAATGCTGGCTTGTGTGGCTAATGCTTAGCCTTCAGCACATAATCAGCTCAGTGCTAATGAGTTAGAAGGCCTTGGATATGGCCAATCAAGCTCAGGCAGCAGCTTATTCCAGAAAGCTTCTATTTTTGGAGCAGCTGAACCACATAAAGACTTCACAGGTTATTCCAGATGAATCTTGGTGCTGCATTTCCCGAATGCCATGGATGGTGGTTGTGCTGGAGGACCGTAAGAAGAGTGAGCAACCTGGTCTAGTGGAAGGTGACTCTGCCCATGGCAGGGGGCTGAAAATAGATGATCTTTAAAGTCCTTTCCAACCCAAACCATTCTATGATGCTATGACTCTAAGACCATGTCAAAGTTGGCCAGGCAGGCAAGTCAGACAGAAAACAGGTGACAGATGTTTTCCTCCTGTCCTTTGCAATGTAAGGAAGTGTAAAGAGTGAGAAATATGGGCTCAGGAGGATAAGAAGTACCTTAAACTTGCAAGATAAGAGAAGAAATGGAGATCAGGGGAGCAGGGGCAGAGTGCATGTGTTTGTAGCTGAATGAAGAGCCTGGTTTAACTGTTGAACAATCAAGGGTTCAGGACAGCATCTGTAAATGAGACAGAGAGATCCTCTGCCTGCAAAAGGAAACCAAATGGGTTTCTGCTGCTGCATAGGTGGTAGCATCCCAAGACCCCAAGTCCAGTCAGCCTGGATTTGCTGGAGACAGCTGACAGAGCATCTCAGCACCGATCCAGCCACCTCGGTGGTGACTTTTGGTGTGGACACAGGGCTGATGGAGCTGCCTTGCATTGCCTGGCATGTACTGAGCCAGATTCTGTGTGTTCACAGGATGTTTTTGCTCTGCAGCAGCTGGGAGCAGGGCAGAGGGAGGTTTCTACACCTGTGGCATGGATGTATTATATGCATGCAAGAACATTTCTAATGCTTAGCAGTGGCCCAGCAGATGCTGTGCCCATGGTGGCACGAGCTGTGCTGGCAGAGGAGCAGAGGCTACAGGTCAGTGTGTGTCTGTCTGTGTGAGGTCTCAATTGAGGAGCACACCTCCTTGGAGTTGGACATACTTGCCATTTTACTCTCCTATCTGCTGGCTATGTCTGAGATTAAACACAAGTTTATACAGGAAACCACTGCCAAAATTCAGCTGCATCACTGCCAGGCATTTGGGGGTTGCCTTTACCCCACCTGTAGGACTCTTTGCACAGCCCAGCACTGTCTTGCTTATGGCCCCTGCTGGTCAGTGCCATCGTAAAGCCATAAAGGAGTCTGCATTTCTGTGCCCATCCTCTGGGAGTTTCCCATGTCTCCTGCCTTTCCCTGGAGGCTGAGTGGAGGAGGGCCATGGCATGGCACTGCTGGCAGAGAGTGAGCTGGCAGGACACTTCTGCAAAATCACACTCCCTGTACATGCTTGTAGAAAGGCATGTTGATCCCTCAACTGCATACAAGACAGAATGTGGCTGTTTTCCAGGACACCTCCTAAAAGCCAACATCTGGCTAGCAGGGCTGTGGCACAGCAGATGCCACCTGGGTAAATGGAGCTGCTGGTTGGAGCTGGCTGTGAAGGCATGGAAAAGCAGCTGAGAGCCTGGCACAGCCTTCAGGCCTCAGAAACACAAACAGACAGGGTTGTGCCTGCTGAGGTGAAACTGCTGCCTATTCTCATATGAGGAAACTCTCCTGGGTTGCCTCCACAGAGGGAATTGCACACAGTGGCATGGCTCCTTTCGTGTCAGTGTAACCAGGTGTCACCAGTGTAGTTCTCTGTGGGGACATGGTCCTGGTCCGTGCCTCCAGGCTCCAGCTCTGTCACTTGGAAAGCAGTTTCCACATCAGCATCATGCCTTCTCCCTCTCCTCCCTCGTTCCTTGCTGTACAGCAGCCTCTCTGCCAGCCAGCTTGAGCATGGCACAACGAGACACGTGGTCAGCCCAGGTAAATGAGCAGGCACCATAAACCTCTTGCTGCTTTTTGCCCAAAGTATTTCTGTTGTGTCTCTGAATAGTACCCCTTGGTGATGTACTACTGCAAGATACCCTCCAGTGCAAGATCATCAAGTATTACTGGAGCAAGAAGAAACCCTCTACTACTTTACAATGCCTCTCACTAAAAATGAAGGAAGATGCTGTCATCTAAAATGCTCCTTGTTCCATCAGGAGATTTCCCTCTTCGTGCTGGCCTGCATTTACAGAGTTGTTTCAATAAAAATTGAGCCACTGGCCATGTTTTCCACAGAAAGCAGGGTGTAAAACCATGAAAAATGAAGCTGCTGAGGTTGCACAGGATAACATTTCATTTACACTCTTTACCCTGCTGTCTCTTTTCTTTCAATTGAATGAAGGAATCACTGATTTCATTAGAAGAGCAGAAAGAAAATCTTCCAGCCTGTCTTTTGCGCTAGATGCAGAAGAGTTTGGGCTTTTCTCTGGTCAAAGGTTACTGTGTAACACCATCCTGTATTTTCATCTTCCCATGTGTTCTCCTGGTAAGGTCTGTCCCTTCAGTCTTCGCCCCGACTTTCATTAATGCTCTTCCCAGCCTTGCAGCTCCTCCCCAGGCAGCTGCCAGCTGCCTCTTTTGCTGTTGTTGTTCTTCCTTATCCTACTTGTCCAAAAATCCATAATGAGTAGCTAAATTTCTGAGAAGATATTTAAAAAGCTAGTCTTAATAGTACATTTTTATTTCACATACCCTTCACTCAGCAGCAGATAAATCCAAAGTATAAAGATGTGCTTTACAGAGCAGCTACAAGTAAATGGTGCTGTAGAGATGTTTTTTAATGAACCCATGAAAAAGTCACTTGGTTTCAAGTTTCACAATAAAATTTATTAACTTTGGTTGAAACCCTGTTCAGTCATGAATTAGAAATTTGGGTTATGCTTTTTCTTTTTTTTTTTCTGACCAAGTTCAGCACTTTCACATGGTTTTGACATGAGATCAGGTAACCCTTTGAAGCCAATAGGTTCAGAGCAGTTGCAGTTTGAGGTTTTGAAGCTGTAAAAACAGTCTATACCACTGGCAAGTAGACTTCTGGAGGTGTGAGGGGTGTAAAATGAAACAAGAAAGGGTTCAGCTGCACCCGAGTGCTGATGGCAGAGTGCACTGCAGTGCCCTGCTGCCTGCCAGCTGAGAGGGTGAGAGGTGTCTGGTCCGGCACAGGGGCGGTGTGCAGCCAGGAGAGCAGGTGTCACCAAACTTCACACCTGGGGGCTACACCAGTGATCTGTTGCTCTGACATCTCAAGTGCCATGCTAGGGGTTAAATAACCCAAGCATCACCAGCATCTTGTTCTTGGAGCTCTTTTAGGAGCTGCACAGGATAGGCAGGCGGGGGTGAAGTCCTAGGACAGGCTGGGGTCTGCAGTCTCCTCCAGTGCTCCCATTTGGCTGCATGTGCCCTGAAGCAAAGTGCCTCTGAGCTGGTATTGTTCCTCTGTGTGTCCTTTTCCTTGTGCTGACACATCCCAGTGTACCTGTGGCACTTTGCTGTTGCTGGAGGGCTAGGCATTGGGAACAGTTACAGGCAAAAGAGGTTTTTCTTGCTCTGAGTACCAGCTAAGTGCTTGGTACCTGAACTTTTTGCTCACTGCCACCATCAAGTCTCTGGAAACCAGTGTGCTGTGCAGTGAGCAGTTATCTGTGACTCTTCAGTTCCCTCCCCAGGGCATAGGAGAAAGAGGTTTTAGTTGTGAGAGGTGTGCTCTTCTCTTTTCCCTTTCATTGCTACTGCCCATATTCAGCAAGACCTGGGCAAGTTACTTTGTGTGGGTGTATGTGGGAAGATCAGCTGTGTTTAATTTAGGGGCATAATTTTTTCTGCCTATGTCATTTCATTAGTTTATCAGAATATATTGTAGGCGAAACGAGCAATAAGAATAAATAAAGCTAGATTAATTGAACGTGACAACTAGAAACACCTTGAAGCACATGCCAAAAAGTGTTCCCATGTTGACCCTACTTCAACATAGCTTCAGCTGTGTGCTGTGACCACAGCAGTACCACCATCAGCTGCTGCTGGTTCTTCTCTTCCTCACCAACATCCTGCTCAAGCACAGCAGAGGGAAGCTGAAACCCTGAGGCACAAGCAGCAGCTTCTGCCTACCCTTCAAGTAGTATCAAGACCAGGAGGAATCCATGGTCACTTGTGTTTGTGTTTAAGGAATGAAATTTAACTTGAAAATCTATCAGAAAGGGACTGCTACCAAAGTGGTAAGGAAGAGTGAGGAGAAACACATGAAAAAGGAAAGAAAGGGAATGAAAATGTAAAGCAGGAATAAGTAGATAAATAAAAAAGCAAACCAGAACAAAAAATTAGTTGTCATACAAGCAAAATGCCTTTCTTTATTTCATCTGTGCTCGATCCAGTCCAAGTATAAGAGTACTCAGAAGGTGATCTCTTCTGTTTAAGTGGGCTGTAAATTTTAGCAGCAGAAAAAAAAGCAGTATAATATCTCTTGTTTGCAAGGAGAGATGTGGGAGATCAGTCCTGCAGCTGCGATACCACTGCATCCAGTGGCAGGTCCAAGCTGAGATGTGTTTGTAGTTGGAATGGGCAAAAGGGCTGACACTTTCTATGCACGAAACCTGAGTAAATATACTCTCCCTTTTTCAGTCTGTGAGGTTTCAAGGCCCTCCTGATGTAGTGCCTCTGCTATGCAGTATCAGGAAGATGTTTATCTATTATGGTTTCAGGACATGTGCAAATGATGCATTCAGCTCCAAGTTTCAAGCCTGAGCAGGACTGGAAGCAGTATGTGGTCCTGAACTGCTCACTGTGGGGCAGAAAATCTGAGTTTCACCTTTGTTCATCACTAAACAGCAGCCTGAGAGGAAGCTCGGTTGGGCTGGATTCCTCAAAGATGAGTGACTTTCATGTTGTACATAATACACATTTTCAACAGAAATGCCCTTGGGGTTGGACCGGTGCCACCTTCCATGAACAGCCCCTGGAAAATTCGCTGTGGCTCAGCAGGGGAACACCAAATCCTCCTGATGTGGAGGCAAGAGGGAGAACATTCTTGGCAAAGCTGTTGCTTGTTTCAGGTAAGGAACCTGGTAAAAAAGGCTCTGAATAATTGCACCTCTGAAAAGGGATTTGAGATGAAAATATGAGGAGCTTCATCAAAAGAGAAATGAAGTTTATTTGCATGTGAAGAAATACATCCAGCTTTACCAAGACTAAGGTCTGGGCTGCCAGGCGCATTGTTTGAAGCTCTGTCAGAAGAGATTACTTGTTTCATATAGTAATCATAACTAGCATCCTAATGGATTAAAAATACCTCTTTCACCTCCACAATGGAAAATTCCTTTTTTGATTAACCTGACTTGCCCTGGAATAACTCAACCCAGGGCTCTTGCATTGCTCTGTCAGACATGCAACACACCCTCCAAGGGGCAAAACCTGCCTCTGCTTCCTACCTCCAGGAACGACTAAACAAGAATAACACCATTTTTAAGAGGGAGGACTGAATCAAAGCAGCCCTTTGAAATATCTGCCAAATATCTGCTGAGAAGTCAGCTCTCCAAAGAAATCACTCTAAATGAGTGAGGGTGAGTAGGCAGTGTGATAGCTGGGGCAATTTCCAAGCGTGATGCTCATCAGGCATATAGTGCTGTTGAAAGTAAAGTTGACAGGGTACTCACATACCTTAGACCAGGGTTAAGGAGATTCAACCTGCCCCTCCCAAAAGTCCTGTCACGCTTCCCCTCAGAGTCAGAATTTGTTTTCTGATGGATGTGTCTGATGCCATGTTAATATTGTAGATTTAGTGAAGTGAAGTGAAAAATAAATGAAAACTTGAAATGGAAATTAGAGCCAGGCATAAGGTAATAATTCAAAGTGGTCCAGACATCATTATTAGTAGTAATGCATTGCACTTCTTATCATACAACATGGAACAAAATCCTTCCCTTTTTTTCCCCACAGAGTTTGCTATCAGAGCTGAAGAGCTGCACTGCTTTTAAAAGGCATTTCTTGTCACCACAAAATAGCTATTGAGACCCTGGGATCACAGCCCTTCCTGGTCATCCAAGAGCACAGGCAGCAACAGCTGTGCCACAGCCAAAGGGCCTGTGGGTATCTGTGCACTGCCATAGAGTTATTTGAAATCAGCTGGTTTCCTGTGCAGAAAGGCTCACACTGAGCATCAAGATGAGCCTCAGTACTGGCACTGAGTCTGCTCAGGCTCTTTGGCTCAGCATCACTGCTGGACAGCACAGAACCACACTTCATATGTGACCCAGACATCCGGCATCCTTTCTCCTGTGCTCCACAGTTGCACTGATCCCTCTAATGGAGGTAGAAAGGTGATGTCTGCACGAGTAAAGTAAATAAACACGTATTTCTAAATGGCATTTTGTTGTATTCATATTTCTCTATCCATCTCTCCCTCATGTTCTGTTTGGTGAGATTTTGGTTAAGCTTACTGTCCTCTTGCTCCAGCTTTCCAAACATATCCAATCAATTTTATAGCTCTGCAGAGGGGTTTCTAGGGTATCTGCTTGCCAGGATAGAGCAGCAGCTTATAATTGGTTTACTTTTCGGCAAGCTGCATTCTTTGGTGTCTGGCCAGAGGGTTTTACATCAGCTGCATACAGATTTTGGGAAGGCACCTGGTGTGATTTTCTGCTGGAGAGCACCTGGGAAAGCAGAGTTCAACTCAGGAGAGAAATCACACTCATCAGGTTCAGCGTCCCCAGGGCCGATTGTCTGACTAGGAATATGCTTCATTTCTCAGCTGCTCGCATGTGCAACGATTTTGATTTCAGCCTTAAAAATACCTCTCAGGTTTCTCCCTCTAAGAAGAAAATGGCTATATAACAAATAAGATTTTGAGTGATAATACAAGGTGATTCTTCTGTTGTCACTTCCTCAGTCTGGTTGGGCTTTGTCTCGTGTTAAACAAGGGTAGAAAAAAAGCCCTGTACTTCAAAGCCTGATTTCAAGTCAGTGGAGAGACTTTGAGGTGCTCTGGCACAGGTTTTAAATACTAGTTTTATCCTCTGAATGAGTTTGTGTTGCGAATATGCAAAACATTTCATGTCTGTAAGTTTCAAAATGTTTGAGATGTGCTCCTGGTACAATAATGCCCTGAGTTTAGCGCTGACGGTCTGCAAATATAGATGATCTCCATGGATTAATATTGCTCACTGTTTTGAGGGCACGTGGGGAACTGTTTTTCTGTTTATGTACTTGACATGTGGCACTCTTTAGGCCAGAAAATGGGTTTAGAGCTGCACAGTTTAGTTTTGCAAATGCAGATTGGGTCATTTGTGTGTTCAACTGTTTGATTCATGTGTACAACTGTATCAGCAATCCAGCATAAGCCTGTTTGAAACGTGTCCCTGGCAGTCAACTGGGCATTTCTAATCAAGCCTGACTCTGGAGCTACTTTCATACTCCAAAGGGATTACACGATCACAAATAACTGGGTACCATTTCGAAACGGTATAATTGCTGATTGACAGCTGGAGGAAATGCTGCCTGCTTCCTAATTTATAGGAAAAGTAGTTTGTTTAAATTAGCTCTTTATCATCTGGAAAAACCAAGTATTGTATGGCAATGTAAATATGTCAGAGAAGTACTGTGTCAATATGAAGCAAGGCAGAAAATGCTAGAAATCTGAGGAGCCTTTTGTGCGTTTTCAGTTTTGTGCAGATTGTCCTGTAGGTCCTAGAACAAAACTGTTCCCTCTGGCTTGCCATCTATAAAATGCCCATGATTTTATAATTTATCTCCTTCTGAGGTCTATTGGAAAAATTTATCCTTTAGTGTTTGCAAAATATTTTGAGATTCCCAATGGAATATGTTCCATCAATATAAAATATGCATTATTCATCCCCTTTTTAAAATTGAGTCTTGAGTTAAGGAGCAACAGATTATCTTGCAAGTAAAATGCAGCTAAAATGAACAAACTAATACTTATGCTTTTCACAAAACCAAAAACCTTAGGGAGTTTTTTCTTTTGCTGGGTTTTTGGCTTTTTTAAGGTCCATTTAATTCAGATATCTCAGAAATCAGTCTACAAACTACTCTGGATGAGCTAGCTATGCTAGATATAGATCCAGCAGTGTAGATATTTGCCTGATCAATTTGGTATTTGACTTATCTGGAAGCATGTTAGCCCAGATTAATACATTCAGCTGACTTAAAGCAGCTCTTTGCAGCCCCAATGGACATATCTCTGCACAGTAATCCCACTGTTCTCTGCAAAATGATTTTGCATGGAGTCAGCTCAGGTCTGGAAGGAAGATCAAATTCATTGTCACGCTGCCTTGGCTCTGTGTGTTCCAAGCTAGTTATTGCTGTCTTCTGCACATCAGTCTCAGGGAGAGTTATAGCCCAGGTGCAGCGCAGTGCAGTGGGAGTACTCGGTGTGGTTCTGCACCTCAATAAACAAGCCAGGCCCGAGCTCGCTCTGTTGGGTCTGTAATACAGACACACTCCAGCACTGCTGCTGGAAGCAGTCTGTATCTGCCAGGGCTGCTGGCTCCTCGCCATCTGTGCTGGACCGTTGCTTCCTCGAGCCACGCTCACTCCTGTCTCCCGCTGCAGGAGATGTGCCATCCCCAGACACCGGAGAGCGGAGAGCTGACAGCTGCTGTAAACTGAGGCAGCACATTTGATGCCAGCTCACACTGCAACAGTTTGCACCAGAGAGGGACTAGCACAATGCCTCCATGTCACAAGACCTTCAGTACATTTTCACCGGTCCTAGAAAGAAAGAAAGGGTAAGAAAGAAAAGCTGCTTATTCATATTCTCATCAGTAATGGCTCACTACACTGGAGAAGAGAGCAAAGCTGTCACATCGCAGGCAGCTTTATAATAATTTATAAATAGGTGGCCAGGAAATTCATCATGTCACAGGTCTCGCTTAGCTTGGTAGCATTACAGGTTTATCTTTTCACACACAGTTGTGTTTTAATGGCCTCACAGACAGGCTATAGTGGCTCAGCACTTGTCCTCCCAGACGCCAACCTTTGCTAGATATTCAGGTGCTCTTTTGAACAGGGGACCAGGATTGGAGGAAGAGACAGCTCCTTTCTCTCCTTGACATGCTTCCCTCCCAGCACCAAATCCTGTTTTTTGTCTAAAAGACGGCCCACTCTTCCTCCTAAAAATGCTTGTAGCTGTAATTACAGGTAGAGTTGGAAACTTGGAGATAGGTTCACTGGTAGATTTGGACCCCTTTGCAGTCCTTCAGCAGGTTAGCAGAGGGGCACACCAAGTTCGTTTACCCAGGGGAGCCAGGACAACACTCTGACCTTAATCTGTTGAATTATTACGTAGAGAATGTTGTCCACTAGTTTTCTTGGGTCTCCTTCAGAGCTTCCCTGGGGATTTTTGGCAGGGAAGTTGCTCAGAAAGGAGAAACTTAGTCAAGTTAGAAGGATTAGGACAAGGAACAACAAAAAACACCAAGTCCCAAAATTCAGCTTTCAAGAGAAATAGAAGTTAAGAACAAAACAATCTGTAAGCTCTTTGGTGGCAAGAGGGCAGTTAGGAGAAAATTGGGTTCATCACCCCACAAGCAGATAGTCTGCAGCAGAGAGGGCCAAGAATGAAGCAAATAATTAAAATATCTAGCAGTCTTCACTAATCATGATTTGAGGACAAATAAAACCATCAGAGAAAAGAGGAAGCACTTGGATTTAAAAAGATTAGCGTAATTAGCTTCTTTGAGATTGTGTTGTCCTCACAATGTTCACCTCCAGGCCCTCAGAGTGCTTGGAGGAGGCTGTATTTCCACCTTAGTCCAGCTTTGAAGATGCCCAGTGGCAGAATCTCTTGCATACTTATCCTCACTTCTGCCCCCTCTACAGCCTCCCCTTCGCTATGATCTACAGACTGGACTGGTGATATACCTTGGGTTGAAATAATCCTTCAAAGATGAAGAGGGAGAGCATTTTTTTTCTAACTGACAAAATTACAGTACAATTTTACTTACACAGATGGGAACCAGGGGCCAGTGGTGGTTTCAGGACTAGGAAAAGTGATGAAGAGACAGGATGGAGAGAGATAGGGAAGGCATCAGGTGCAGTGGTGGTGGGAGGCAGGAATTTCTCACACCACTTTCTGCCAAACCTGACACAATAAAGCACAAGGTGATTTCAGAGGAATTAACATTATCATTGAAAATTTGTGCTGGACAGAATTGGCTGCTGAAACTGGAAAGCAGAAAAATTATTCTGTACACTTAGAGGAGGAAAGAAAATCTGCACAAACTGTAGATCTATCAGCCTACATTTACCTTCTAGAGCAAAAGGAGAAACAGACTACCTATAAGCACAAGGAAGCCACAATGAGTATCCATTTTTATAGAATTCAACAACCCAAGTGACCGTATTTTTTCCCAGGCAGTATCAAAAGCCTGATGAAAAGGGTGAAAGCAAAAGATGTCTGATACCATGAGTGCAGTAGGGGGGTTGACCCTGTATTTCCCCTGATATTTTTAAAAGCAGAATATAGTAACGTGTTCTTGGAGAAACTGGAAGGTTGCTGCTTGAATTATTGAAAATCCACTCTCAAGAAATAATTGGCAAAGGTTTAATGTCAAGCCAGAAAAGCATATCAAATGAGGGCCCAGAGGTCTGTTCAAGATCCAGGGCACATCAGTATTTTCTACAGTATTTGAGAAGCTGTAAAAAGGAGAAAGTTACAAATAGGTAGCTGGCACAGGAGGAGCTGGAAGCAATTTGAAGGCAAGCCTTGGACTTTAATATGGTCGTGACAAATAGGAGAAATGGTCTAGAAAAGTAGGAAGCAATTCTATAAGAAGTGCAAAGTCAGATGAGCACTTGCCAGCGGTGTTTTATGCAGAGGTGAGTTGATTGGGGCCTTCAGGTATGTCTGGGTGATGTACCAGTGTCTTGCACAGGTTCTTTACAGTAAGAAGATATTTTTGGATGGCAAAAAACAAAGGAAATGGAAAAGCAGTATGCAAAGTTCAGTGCTTGACTGAGCTGTGTCTGATCCTAGCAACTGCAGTCAATCTCTTTGAGTACACCTAGTAATACTGCCTAAATAGAGCAAATTCTAAGAGAGACAGTGAAGCATATCCTGCACCATTTGAAAGTCACTTGTTTTTTGCTGTGTAAATCCACACAAAATTTGGCCCAAAGCACTTAGCATGGATTAACTCCAACTGCACTAGCCAAGAGGAAATCTAAGTATAGAGAAAGCACAAAAGATAAAACAGTTTTGCTCAATATATTCCAGTAAAGCATGAAGGAATTAGGAAACTATTTAAGTAAGGTTATGTAAAGGGCAGTTCCCTTTCATGAACTTGACTTTTCTGCATCAATTCTATACCATAAAAATACATTGGGCAAGTAAAGTCAGAGAAAAAAATTGACCAAATTTTCTTCTCTGCTGCACCTAAAATATATAAAGGATTGCTTTCATTATTCATGGTGGAAGGACAAACTCTTGCACAACTGAGATTGGAGAGAGGAGAAAAGTGTTCCAGGTGCTGTACAGACCTTTCCTAGCAACAATCCTGCCCCTGACTTGTCACAGTTGATGCAGAAGACAGAGACAAGCAGACAAGTATGAAAATGACCCTGCCTGAGGGCAAGGCCCAAAACATTAGCCAGGTCTCCAGACCTTTTGTCTATTGCTTCACCCATTGATGGATGGCTTTGGACTAATGGAGGTATAAGCTGTCACTGAATTCAGTGCACACTTGGTACGTAGGTGCCTGCACCACTGAAATCTCTGCTAACTGGTGCTACAAGTGGCAACAACCACAGAAAGACCCATAAAATTATCATATAGGAATAACACGCGTCCACTCCCAAAATAAGGGGATGCAGCTCACAGCCTGTTGTCCCAGGCTTACTGGTTCATCCACTCACCGGTGCTGTGCACAGGGCTAGCACAGGCCCCATGGGGCTCTGGGGCACCGAGTCCTTCTCGGGCACTGAACTCCCTTGCTGACAGTTTCTGATACCCTGCATTTTCCTAGCTTAATTCTAGCTTGTAGGATTAAATGCCATGTAACAAATTACATTGTCAAAGCAGACTGAGAAGAAATGAATCTTTCCAGCCTCGTTCAGCTAGTGCAGAATAAATAATGTGATATTTCTCAGTCCATTGCACAGGGAACAGACAATGCCAAGTGATTCCTTCTCCCTAATTGAGAAGAAATGGCCAGTTAATGCTGCTAGGAGGGAAATGGAGAGGTCTGGCATTTCCAGTGCTGCAGATGAAAGTCTCTGAAAACTCTTTTGCTTGGCAAAGTGTCAGAAAGCATCCTTCCTCTCTTGATTGTAGCAAAAAGAGGGCATTTCTAAGCAGACCTTAAAAATTTTACATGTTACGCTGGATGACTGCAGCTAAGAAGAACAGGCTAGGTGTCAAAGCAAACCAGTTAATCACTGGGGTTAATTAGACCCCTGCAGTCATGAATGGCCACAGGTTCCACATTATTCATCTCATTCCAATGAGAATTGAGCACATCACTTGCAGAGGAGTATTTGTGTTTTGTATTTTCTTTCACCACTGACTGCAATAGAAAAGAAAATTACAGCCTGGCTACAAATGTCCATGAGACTGGAAGTGTTGGCTGCCTTGAGTGGACTGCTGATATTCTGCCTGCTAAATATATGTTCCTCTCCTGATTGCTGTTAGCTATCAATGCTTTCAAAATGGTTTTATTTCTTAGGGTCCAATTGTAGTAGCTCTCTCTTCTGCCCGCTTCTCCCAGTGATGTTGGGAGGTAGGAGCCAGGGGAGCCAGGAGAGCTGCAGATGCTCCTGCCCTGCTCCTCGCTGCTGAGTGGGCACCTCTGGGAGAAATGTCTTGGACGATGTCCAGGAGGAGAGGTGATCAAAGAGCATCCCATGTAGGCCTGAAGACAGGCTTTCCACTTGTGATGGACAACCACGGCACAGCTCATCTACCTTCGAGGTGAGGACCATATATCACATCTTCTCTGACGCTACTTATATACCATGGATGCTGCAGAGTAAATGAATGATGACCTAAGATTAAAGTTCTGTCTTGCTGGACATGTGCTTTTGTAAGAGACATGACATTGCCAGGCTGTTATTTCACAGTTCTTCAGAATCAGAAAAAGTTCTGTGATAGAAATGAGACCTACGGTCTTCACTTTCTCAGTGTCTACCAAGTTAGAAATATAACAAGTCCAGAATATTAGCTCTATGGTCCTGTAATTTCAAGAAATAAGCGATAAGGAAAATATACTTTTTTTTTTAAGTGAACTAAATTATTAATGGATACTAATAATTTTAGAATGGTAGAAATTAGGAAAATCTTTTAGCTACTGATAAACACGAATGTCTGTGGAAAGAAGTATTAACAATGTACAGTGTGGGTGTACTGGAGACGGGAATATGAAATAAAGCCTGTGCTGCTCAGCAGAGTTCTCTACCCCAGTGTGCTCAGTGCCTGTGTTCTCACGGCTAGCAAAAGCACTTTAAAAGCTGTTCATACTGGGAAGGAATGTGCATCTGTAAGTATCAGTCACTGGTGCACCCTGTCAGTCATGTTCCTGCGGTTTGTCTTTGCTGAGCTGCAGTTCACACGAGGCCGAAGATGGGAGGAGGAGGCTCTCAGTTCACCTCGCGTTGCCAGAACTCAGGCTGATCTGATCCTTGTATTAAAAATAACCTGTGGCTATCTCCAGCTTGTGCCTGCCATCCCAAGGGTCTGTTTTGTAAGAAGGAGTTTGAGTGTGCCAGCAGGGGCAGAGCCAAAGCACACTGTCAGTGTTTGCTATGGGAGCTGTCAGAAGTCTGGCAAATGTTAGGGCTTTCCACAGCTGGGAACACGAGCATGGCCATCACAGCAACGTCACTACAGCTAAGGAACATGGACCTTACATACCTAACCTGTCAGGTTTTGGCTGCTACACTCCTTGCACATTTTCTAAAGGTGGGCACTGAAGGGTGTATGTTAAGTAGGCCCTGTGGTGCATACACTCCATGGTGTGCATTTGCCTGGCCAGTACCAACCCACAATGGGTCATTGGGCACGGTGGTGTGTGGTGGTGCAGTGTCAGTACCAGGCACTCAGCACAGGGGGAAATGTGCCCATCTGAAATAAATTTCTTGACTTTAATGCACACGTGGATAAATGACTCAGTTTTGCTTGTCTCTGGCAGAAGGGGATGACGGACCCGTGTCTGCTTTTAATATCCCTATATTATGTCTTACTTTTATTGTAGTTGAAACCCACAAACATCTGTTCACCCTTCCACTTCTCTCCCCAGATTTATGATCTTCTGACAGGTTCTGGACTGTCCACCCATTGCCTGTAGCCATCTTTACAAAAGAAGGTCCTGCCTCAGGGGGGATTTCTGTGCACTGTGAGGCGTGTATCAGTTGTGATGGAGCACAATGAGTTAATGGGACTGCTTCTTAGCAGCTTCCACTGGCCAGGACCACCAGCTGAGCCTGGTGGTGCTCCAGCCCTCCTGGGCACCTCGGGGGAAACCTGACTGACTGGTTCTGCTAACATTGCTGCTCTCTGGGAAAAAGCCCTTTCGACAAAAACATTGTTTATTGTTTTATTCACAAAATCATACCAATCTTGAAAGGTATTCCATTAAAGCATTTGGTTTTTAAATGAACAAATATATTTAGAGGAAAACAAAAAAGAAATTTAAGTTCAAACTTTTTCTATGTTGTTGTGGCTTCTCATATTCCAGCCAAACATAAGCCTTTGTACTGCTATTTTTATATTACTTATTGATATCAGAATTACTACTGCATAATTCAATATTCTATTATAATATAATAACTAAGTCCAAATATATGAATAATTTACTGCTCACTTCAGTTATTTAAAAATTATTATAATCAGCTGCTGTTTTACATGGAATAAAACCTACTTTACATAGCATAGTGTTTTCCAATACATAGAGACAACATGAAAATTCTATGAAAATTTGACTAACAAAATAAGAATGGCATATTTGCATTTTTTCTTTAAAACACTGTTCAGCTATAATATGCATGAAACATTTAATATAGAAAATAAAATAAATTATTCCACTCAGAACTAACCAGAAATTATCCATAATGACTTTTTAAAAAAGTCTTGCACATTAATAAACCATCTCCAAGTTATTAAACATATAAAAATTTCATCAGAAGGTTAAAAGGCATATGTGTGTGTGTGTGTGTGTGTGTGTGTATGTGTTCCTTTCAGAAGGAATACTTCAATTTGATATAATTTTGAGTTTTTCTGAGACATTCCTTACAATGAACAGACTATTTTTAAGACTTTCTGTTCCAGGGGAACTGTGCAAATTATCCACAGTTACTCCAAGTCAGAGTAAACCCAGAAGTAAGGTCCCGGGGCTCCCTATGATGCCAAGTTTTGGGGCTCCGAGGTGTGCCCATGTGTGACCCTGGATGCACAACTCATCATTAAGGGCTACAAACAGAATGTTTCCCTGGCAGTGGGGGTGTCCACAGGACACTGGGGAGCCTTGCAGGGAGCATCCTACTTGTGCCACATGGCTGGGAGCTCTGCACCTCAGCATGATGTGGATGAGCCCTCGGGAGCTAAGCACCAAAAGGCACAAACTGCTCTTGTAACGCCCTTGCTGCCATCCTTGCAGTCCATCGATGGCCGAGGGACAGATGGACAGAGGTGGCACTGCCAGCGAGAAGGCTGCTGGCCTCTATTCCCAGGGCACCCCCAGCTCGCTGGAGCTGCTCCTGTGCAAACCCCAGCTGGTGGCAGCTGTGAGATTTCCAGTGTGTGTTTGCCCCATGGGTCTTTCCCAACTCCAAATAGGATCAGTGCCCAGAATTTATTTACTTGCATTTCAAGCTGAACACCACTATAAACAGCTAAATTAGAGAGCGAGGAGGGCTCAGCAGGTACGCCCAAAGGATGGAGCTTTAAAGAAATTTGGCAAGAGTCTAAGGTGTATTTTGATAATGAGCACAAAATGCGGATAAAAGCAAAATAGAAAGTGAATGCTGGACACCTGCACTCAGCAGGAAAAACAGACCCAGCAAAAACACAAATGCAATTCACACCCAGCTTTGGAGTCTGTTCTCTTGAAAAGCCTACAGCTTATAAAAATTTTATTGAGTCATTTCTAGAAGGCAAATTTTGGAATGTGATCCCTCTTCTTCAAAATTAAGCTGTTTAATATTTGATTAGAAAATAATACAGTGGCCAGCTTTGAGAAGTTTTCTTCACTTACAGCCATAATTAAGGATGATATTATTCTGGCTATACACTGTAGTTGTAAATGCATGTGCAAGTGTGTGCTTGTTTATCTGTCTTCAGCATAGAGGTAGAAGGGAAGACACGGCTTACAACACATTAGGAGCACTATGTTTTGTGCACTAAACCCTGTGAAAATGTAAACAGAAACAGCATTGGTCAGACCTAAGTAATATAGCATATGGAAAAGGAGAAACAAAGTTGGTCACAAGGTTGAGTTCAGAACACTCCACAGAACAGGTCACTTCAGGAAAGGTTTGAAGTGTTGCTGGGCCAAACTTCGTGCCCTTCAACCCATCTGGGAAGGATGCTCTAGGAAACAGGCATGAAAAGCAAAGATAAATTATGTAGCAATGCTTTTTGTTATATGGAAGAAAAGAGAAAAATATCAGCAAGCTCACATTATTTGCAAGGTATTCAATGTTTTAAGGAGAAGTGTGAACCCCAGAAAAATGAAAGATGAAGCCATCTTTTATCAAAACATGTTTTCAGTTTCTGTGAAGCAACATATCAATTAGTGATTTTGTGTGCTGATGAAGAAACATTCATAGTTTTGATATAAAATTATAAAAACCTCACGTTTGATGGTTTGAAACATGCTGAGTTGTCATGATGTGATAATTAAAAAAAAACATATTGAGTACACCCCAGATTTAATCAGGCCTCTAATTCAGGTGTGTTTTAAAAGGCCTCTAATTCAGGTGTGTTTTCTTCATCTAGTGTAATTTCCTCTGTCATATAATTCTTACTCCTCCTTGGTAGTTGTTAGAAATCTAACAAAAAGGTGTATTATGAAACCTTGAAAATCTGCAAGGGAATAAGAGCCATAGGCTCATTTGTGCATGGTCCTGGGACAACAGCTTCTTTGTCCTGGCTCCTGTCTGCAAGTCACAAACACCAGTTCTGCCCATGCAGAAACACAGAGCTTTTCTCAGGAACATTTTCTTCTCATCACTCCAGGTTTTCTTCCTACCTTCTTTTTGCTCTCCCTTCACACTGACTAAAACCCATGGGAAAAGCACATCAGCACAAAAAAAAAGCTCCCCACAACTGCAACTCTGACTCCAGTAGTGACCAGTTGAAGCTATGTAAGGAAGCATGCCAGCCATGGGAGAGGAGAGGGGTACAGCCTCCCCTCTGTAAGCTCTGTCATCACCTCTCTGTCACCAGTAGCTTCAGCCAGTCTTGTTGAGTTTATTGTGACCTTGATGGACTTCCTTCTTTGACTTCATCTAAGTTCTTTTGACATTGACATCCTGTGGCAGTTGCTCTGTGCTCAAAATTAAACTCAACAAGGAGATATGTTACTCACATTTCTTCTTGGGGGAACAAGAAGAAGTGCTTGAATATTTTCCAGCTTCAAAAGTAAATTAACAAAATCCCAAACTATAGGATGTTTATCTCCCAAGCAACTTGTCCAGGTGGAGAGGCAATTTGGAAGTAAAGATTTCACGAAAAGTTGTAGGCATCCCTACCATAACAACATCATTGTGAGAGTACACTCTGCCATAGTCAGATGGATTTTTCTGAGTTTAAGCTCAGTATTCTACCTTAGATGACACAGGAGAATTTGTGTGCTTTGCCTCTTAACAGGAAGTTCTTAATACACAGTAGCACAGTAAAGTGAAGTGCAGATCTTAACAGCCATTAATTAACCTGCTGACCACTGTGAATCCATTTGTATATTCCTCGTGATTATAAATTACGCTGAAAGGAGAAAAATCAAATTAGTAACATATGAAAACTTTGCAGAGATACAAAGGGCTAAAGGGCTTACGAGGTCTAATTTATTTTGAGTAGTCTATGTTGCTTTGAAAAAATCCTGAGCAAATGGTTCAGCAGAGTTATCTGAGGAAACTGGGCACCAGAAGAAGAGGTGTCTTGTTCAGTCTTTGCAATTTATCTTCTGCCTATCTCTGCTCTTCACTATACCCAGTCAAACAAATATAAAATGGACAGATGAAGACATTAACTTAAATGGTAGTTTAGAGAGACCATGCAAGAAGACCAGAAGAGGGTTTGCTACAAGAATATGGCCTTGATGTTTTTCCTGAAGTGAGGCATCGTGGTGGAGCAAGCACTCAAAGGGCCTCGTTTTTGCAGGCTTGAAATGCAAGTTGGGATATTTCAGTTTCATCTAGGCTGTAACCCCATCCTTTACATACTGTCTAATCCAGAGAAAAGGTGCCGTCAGTGTAAGATAAAACATACCTTTAGCCAAAATGACCAGAGTTTTTGCATTACTGCTTTTACTTTTACCATCCTTTTCTCCCATTTGGCCACAGACTTCAGTGCCTCACTTCTGTTGGGCCTCGGCCAGCAATGTTTCCTCTGCAGAGATGAACTTATGGGGTGTCAGGACATCCCTTCCAGCCCTACATGACCTGGGAATTCTACCGCCTTTTGCCCAAGGGAGTCAAGAGCTTTGTAACTGCAGGCAGGACCACACAAGTAAAGGGTTTTGGTCAAGCTGCACAAGAGTTTGCAAAGAAGTCTTCACAACCTATGGCCAAAGAACTTCTGCTAGATTTCATCTGTGAAATTTGGGATTTAAAGAGGTAGGCGTGCTCTAAGGAAGAGCTAGCTCTGTCAGATCATAGCAGAGGTAGAAAAGTTCAGCTGAAGCAAAGAGGGCTGCCTCTCTCATACACACTTTGACCAGATCTTCCTTGGTAAGGTATCTTTTGTGGATCATTTTAATTAAATGGGCTGTCACACGGAAGCAGGCATATTTTAATGCAGGCAGGTTCCTAGTGTTAATATAGAGACAAGAATGTCAGAGTGAGCAAACCACTGGTCTAAATTCAGCTATAAGATTGGGTGAGTCGTCTGCAGGTAAGAGGTTAATGTCAGCACAGTTCTTAGGAAAGACTGACTCTTAAAATATCATATCTGAATGTATGGTCTTCTTGAGCTACAAAAAACTGTCAGGCCCATTGCCAAGAGGAATTGGGTTGCACATGCTGCAGCTTTGGTTCCTTGGTGCTCCAGCAGGATGATCTATACACATATACTTTTCCAAATCCAGGACAGCCTTTTTATCTTTAAATGGCAGTGGGTGCCAAGGAATTTTCCCCCAGCAATTGTACACCCTCTGGATGAACATGCTGTATTCCATGGGGGTCAAACATGTAGGAGGAAAATTCTTGATTAATAAAAGCCAAAGCTAGCTCTCCTATCTCCTCTGCACAGCAGCCTACAAAGGTGTTCGACCTAAGTGCTTGTTCTGCAAGAATCCAGATTCACTGGTCTCTATGTGTAAGTTATTTTTATGTGATTTGAAAACTAAACACCTGGTATCTTCTGGCAGTCAGCTGAGGTACCTGATGCAGCAGCAACATCTTCCTTGGGTCCCTCTGTGACAAGGACTGAGCAGACCCTAGATGCTGATTAGGATCATGTTTGCAAGTATCATCCCACTTACACAAGAAAAAACGTGTAAAAGTGTGTTTCTGTGGGTGTGCAAAGAGGTAGATATAAGAGTATTCACACCCTTACAGTTTTACAGGACAATTTGATCCTGTCTGAAAATGCAGGCTAAGGTATTTAAAATCAAAGAGAGTAATCTGTGGAGAGGAATACAGTATCCTGCAAGAAATGTTATATGTCTAGTCTGGGAATACTTATGTTTAAAGTGGGCTATAAATGGATACTTAACCACTTTAGTGCTGTGAAGTGATGACCCTCACGTGGTCTTGGGACATGCCGCATGGTCTCCTTTAGCTGCCAGTCCACTGAAAATAATGGGAGCATGCATAACAGAGTCAGCCTGGAGCAAAAATTGCCTCCAGGAACTACCAAACTGTCCTCTGCCTGATATAATGGGCTGCTGATTTCAAAACAATGTAATTCTGCTATCCTAGATGCAATAAATGCTATTTATGAATTCCAAATCGAAAACACATGTAGGCTGAGCCCCACATTTTAATACCTGGAATAATACTGTTGTTGCTATACAAAACATAAATAATTTTTGTAAGAAAGAGGAAAATATGTATCACTTAGTACATAAATCATTTTAGGGTAGTAATGCTCTGTGACGTAAAAAAAAAAATACCTAATATAATTTTTTTAAGCAATAAAAGTGCAAAGTTTAGCTATTCCAATTCATTATATTTCTTATTGGAAACTACTTGGACAATCCCTGCACATTTGTTTTGCTCTTGTGAGCATTACTAATTTTAGCACGAATGATCATTCATCTAAGAATTCATGCCTGAAATGAAATGATTCACCATTTGTTATTCTCTTCCAATAAATGTTTGTTACCCAGTCACAGGAGGGAAAGCACAGAGTGACTATGCAGCTCATCACACAGCACAAATAGTGAGAAGTAGCAAGAAGCATTGAGGCAGTTCTGGAAATGATCTGTATCAGTCCAAGGTAATATTAGATATAAATCCCTCTTCTTTCCTTTTGTGGTCCACCAGAGAAACAATCATTCCCAACTAAGCACAGTTCACTTCTTACCAAGAGCATCTCAGCTTCACTGCTGAGTTTACTGGAGCTGGTGGCAGGAAAAGATATCCTGGTGTCAGGTTAAGCCTCTCCCTCCCCAGATTGTGGGGAAGCAGAGCCTGAAGGAGGCACTTCAGGCTGTCCTGCCTGTGTTTCAGTGGCTCTGTACTTCCCTTGACTGGTCACATGCCACTGGTGTTGGCTTGCATCTTGCTTCCAACACCAAAGAAAAAATAGGAATTTCAGACACAGAAAAATATGAAAACCAAATCAGGGCTTTTAATGAAGGTCCAAGTGGGCATGATCAAGACTGTGGGCCAGGCTGTACTAAAACAAAGCACCACAGCCAGGTCTTTGTGTTCCCCAGCACTGCTCCAGCACTGTTTTCCATCAAAGAGTACCTGGGCTGACACCTGTCTCCCTATTCTTTACGGTTCAGTAAACCTGACAGGGACAGTGTCCCATTATCATGAGAGAATTCAGAAATCTGGATTCATAGCATCCTGTGTAATGTATTATATTACCCATTAGCTTCAACACTACAAGAGCAAGTGCAAAGCAGAGATCAGTCTGCAGCCATCAAACTGGAGCAGTTGGGAAAATGTGTTTATAAAGTCACTTCAAATCAGCTGAGTTCCAATTCCTAGAGCATTTGGTACGAAGGTCATTTTCTCTATCTGATATGTTGAGCCTACCTTTTTTCCCCCAGAATAAAATAATCTGTCTGGACCCTGTTGAGCAAACTGTGCATGCATGTCTTCTACAGACCAGGAATAGTACTGAAAAAAAAAGCCAAAGAAATATGTAAAAAAATTTCACAGGGAAAAAAAGGCTCTGGATTCTAAAGTCTCTAATTTTGGAGAATAGGTATGTTTGTGTGTTGAATGAGAAATAAATAACAGGAAGAGTGAATTATTCAGGATTTAGGTGGAGTATTGGAATAATTGTTAATTCTGCTACTGTGCAAATAAACCACCTGCAAATAAAAGTCAGTGAAGGAAAGCAAGATACAGCTCATGCTGGGGTTGACACTATGGCAGCCCAGTACCCTGATCTTGGCTGGAGCCCCCCATGTCATGTAAATAATGATACACTCAAATAAGTGGCCTTTGTGAGTGTGGCTCACAATAACTGGGGTTGCTTTCAACAGCTAGTTCTGCTCCTTTAGAGCTGTGTCTGGGGTGATTACTGATTCTCAAGTTCCTCTGCTGCCACATGAGGCTGCTGTGTAAGTGCTCCCTTGTGGCCTTACTGCTAAGTCAGTGGGTGATGCTCAGGTATCATGCTCCTACATTGCCTATCCCTGCCCAGGACCTCCCGCTTACTCTGCTGCTCCTGTGTTGTGCACCACTATCATGCTTTCCCTCTCCTTCTGCCTCAACTCCATGAAGAGAGGGTCTGAAAAAAAGCTCTCTTTTGTCAGGTGAAGTGAATATCCCATGACTGGTCTTCAAGGCACTTTGCAAAGGTCAGAAAGCATCAAAAGACTGTGCTAATTAAATTTCTATAGCATAGGGCTTTGCTTTGTTTGAGATTTCCTAGGCTTGTAAGCACATCCTACTCCCACATGCTGACCAGTTCTGCTCAGCCAATTTCTCTGCTTGGTGCTTTCATCTTAGTTTTTTGGTTCATGGTTGACTTATACATACTTTGAATAATTTGTGGGCTAATCATTAGCCTTCCCTGCTAAAGGCATGTTTCTGCTAACTATCCCCTCTCCTTTTTTTCAATACTGTGTATTTCTAATTACATCTCCTGCCAAAGGTGACCTGAGCTTTTGTGTCACTCCTTGGAGAGAGCAGTTCAGAGCACAGTGGATTACACTGCATGGCACACACTGCGCAGCATTTTCACCACTGCACTAGAGTTGTTCATCTGCATTTGTAAATTTAACATCAGTAAGTTTTTCTCCATCTTTCAGTGTCTTACATAAGTAGGCCTTAGTGGGAACCACCTCATTCTAAAAGGAAGACGGCAAGTAACAGGCTCAATCGTTTGGAAAGAGCAATTCGTTAAAGAGAGCAGAGCACTCACATCACTTTTGGTCCATCTTTGCTGCTTCCAGAAGGACAGTTTTCATGGCCAGATGGTCAGCTTTTCCAGCTGTTGAAATATTTTTGGAAGGACCATCATTCAGGAGAAAACCCTGTGTCACTGGGGATAGATGCTGACCTCTGCAGGAAGAGGGTGGTTTGGCTCAAGGACTGGGCCATCCCTGTCAGAAGGTTGCTGTGGGGTGAATTCTGTGACATCTCCCATTTAACCTCATTACTCAATCTAATGATCCCACTCAAGTCCAGGCGTTACACTGGCATTCAGGACAGCAGAATCAGAGCCTGGCAAGTCCTGGTATTTTGAACCCTGACAAAACAGCAACTAATTTATGTGCTGATCATTACCATGTCATTAACATCACCATTTCCTAACAAATTGATTGTGATACCCTGGCTGGCATCAAGAAGCGCTTTACACCACAAAAGCGTTGCCAGAGGTCCTTGAATTTGAGCTACAGTGCCAAAACCCAGTCCAGCATGACAGTATTCTCATCACAGCTTGTGAACGGAGGGAAAGCCAGTTCTGGGAGCTGCCTTTACTGCCTCAAAACAGGCATTCAGCACCGTGTGAAATCTCACCTACCCTCATATTGCTACCCCAGGAGTAGAGAGAGGTTTCCTGGAAATCCTGTGTCACGTCTGCCAACCTCATGCAGTGTTCTGGGTGCTAGAAAGTGCCTTGAATAGCACTAGGTACTTGTGTATGGGCAGCTGAACCTGCTGGTGGGCAGCCAGCTCAACTAGGCTGGCCGTGTGCTGGGGGAAGGATTAGATATATGAGCAGAGGTTTCTAGCTCTGCTGCATAAACACCAGTCCCTACATGGCAGAGGGCACAGATCCTGAAGATCCTCTGTCAGAGCCACTGGTCCCATTGAGAAGCCACTGTACCCTGTGGATTCCAGATGATAACTCCTTCCTGCAGCCAAACCATCCATCTCTGCTGGGTGGAAAGACAGGCTGGACATACAGTGCTCAGACAGGCTCCTACATACTCACACCCACAAGCAGGTTCCTTTACTTGGAGTTGAATCCCACTCCCAGTTTACCAGAGGTGAGTTCTATTAAGTGTTTCCAAACCTTAATGCCTTTGGTCTGCTTCTCAGATTGAGCCAAATTAGCGTGGGACACAAGAGACTCTGCAAGGAGCTGTCTCTTTAGCCATCTAGTTAGCCATTTAGTTAGCCATTGTTAAACATATCAGTACGTAATTGAAAATTGCAACCTTGAGGGGGCAATGTACAAAATCCCACCTGCCTGATTTTAAAATCATTAGCTATTTTATTATTCTTTGTCATCTTTGTTTTTTCTCTGGAAATAACAGGCATTTTTCCAGTTAGAAGCAATCACAAACTAGATTTAGACTGAAATAGCACATTGGTAATTGATTAAAATCATTAACTATTCTTTCATTCCACTGTAATACAAAATTGAAGAAAAGCATGCAGCCCAACTAGATTAAGCTCCCACAATCAGCATAAAATGGCCTTAGTGGATGCTGACACCAAAAAACCTGATTCCAGCCCCTTGTGCCCTTTTGTTCCTGCAGCAGTGTCCCTTTAGCTGTGGGATGATTTGGTCAGGAAATTACAATCTGAAAAGGAGTTTTTCTGTGTTTTATACCTGGTTAGTTCTCAACCAGATGTGGCTCAGCCAGGCACTTCAGAAAACTAAATGCTGGCACGTGAAAGACATGGGAACAAGTGAATAAAAATTAAGTATGTTATGAAACTGCAATCTGGAAAAGTATCTAGCAAATTATGAATTTATGGTCTGGGGAAATGAACGCATCTTGCAACACTTGGACTAGGTAAAAACTATTAATAGCTTAAATGCTAAAGCCTTTGTTTTCTCTGCAAAGCAGCAGTGACTGATCAGCAATCACTCTTGCATGCTGATCTTGCAAGCCTAACAGTCTTTTTCCCACTGCTGAGTGAGTCCCAGATGGTTCGTAGAGCTATTTGTCCTACATACTTCTAAGGATCCATTATCTGGATAGCTGACTCGTGCAGCAAAAGATTTTCCAACCCAGAATATTTCCTCTCAGTGCTCTGTGCTATGGTTTTCAGGCATGCACGCAATATTTAAATTTATATATTTGTTATATTATGGAGTCATTCCTTTGAAAAAGGCTCCATTGCAAAAAGAAAAAAGAGCACATTTAATGCTGCAATCAGAACATAGTAAGGATTTGAGGATTGAGATCAATCCACTGCCTCAGGGCCAGAAATTTTGCAGCTGAGATTGTCATAAACCAAGCACCTGCCTAGTTTATTTCTGAATGTTCATGCCAGTGATGCTGATCTTGCAAATCTAAAAAGCAGGCTGCAGACCTGATGAAAAAAATGCAGGAGTGTCTGATGGTTTGCAGGGCAGGGAGAGATTGCAGGAAAAGCTTATGCTTGGGCTGAGGAAAAAGTAGAGCTTTTTTATTTTGCAAGTAGTCCAGCAGCTTGTATTAGTTGATAGCCTTGTCTTACAGATGTTTTTTTGGAAAGACCAGTGGAATGGTAGGATGAGTTTTGCTAAGGCGGGTGCAACTGCCCTCTTTAAGAAATACTCCTGTAAAGTCACAAGTTGCCGGTTTTACCTCCCAACACAATGGTGGGTAGAACCTGTAACTGCACAGCGGGATGGCAGCAAGGCAAGAAATGTCCTCCTACAGCAAGTCAGCTCACCTCACCCCACATTCCCTCACTTCATTACCCCTAAGCTAGCAGGTAGGCTGAACTGCCCTGCACTGGGCAGTGTTTCCTTCAGACCTCTCTGCACTCCATGTGTGCAGAGACCATCAAGGCAGGTGACCAAGGCAGGTGACCATCAGCTGCCTACGCAGCTCCCCCCCAAGGGTTCCCCATTCTCAGAATACACCTTAGGTTTGATTTTCTAATGCTGGTTCACGGGGAATCTGAAATTGGGAGGGATCTGTAAAGGAAGGATAGCACATATGACCAGATTGCTTTTCACCCAAGGTTATGTTACGTGGGTGGGTACAAGCCCAGCCAGAGCACCTCTGCCTGCCAGCACAGGACTGGATGCCCCCCTTGGCATGACACAGAGCCTCACAGGGAACAGCCCCAATGTGCACTAACAGCAGATTTACTTGTCTGCATCTGGCTCACACATCTGACATGGCTGGAGAAGGGCACAGGTGTGGCTGTAAACAACACATCCATGGAATGCAGAATCTGTGGCAAAAGCATCATATTTTTGCCCAATGCATGCAGAGCACCTATAGGAAAGCATGTGTGTTATAGTAGCATAAAATGTAGTAAACAACCTCCACGTAGGGTAAATAAACAAGGTGGCATTGCTGTCACTAGGCCTGGTTGCTGTGTTGTCCTACTCCTTGCAGAACTGTTTTCATCTTGGCAAAAGGGGCTCAGACATCATTTGGAAATGTAACACAGTCAGGTTTCACTGCCTGAATCACAGGAACCTCCATCACCCCATGCAAATGTTTAGAAAGATGCACCATGACCCCTCTTCATGTGCATAAGTCACGGGCCCAGCCAATACAAGAACATTATAAGGAAAAGATGTCACTGCAGCAGGTGCAGCAACTGCTTAAAAATGGATTTTTCTTCTCCTTTGCTGAGCATATTCACTGTTTGCTGAACTTTGTACTGGCTCTCAGAGTCAGTATATAAAACTGGCAGGTTTTCTCGCTTGTCATGCCTTGGAATTACACAGAAATCCTGAACTCCCTCTCAAATCCATTTAAACTCCCTACTAGCACAGTACTTCTGCTTAGACTGGTTTGGGGATTTTTAGAAAAAGATGCCAAAACACAAAAGCAACAATAAAAATTTGCTTTGCTGTGGCTCCAACAGTTTCGCAGTCACTTGACACCTGCTGTCTTTAATCAGCTTACAGTCCAGCCAAGACAAGTTTCTTTAAAATACCCTTTTATTACTTCATAAGGCACTAGCTTTCTGCCATTGCAGACTCAAAACAAGCCTATGCTTCCTGGAACAGCTTGGATTCCATCCTCTCTTCTACTTCCAAAATAGAGACTTCTTTTAAAAAACACTGTGCTGGTTCAGGCTGCAGCACCCGGGCAAGCATGTAGAGGAGAAAATGTGAGAAGTAGCTGAGCAAAAATGAGGGGAGCAGAAGGATGAAATCTAGTTCCTAAGGTGGAAGGAAGTTAGCATGTCCAGAAATCCTAGGCTAAGAGGAGGGAGTAGTCCTTCAGAAAATACTTTAGTGATAGATTTGATGTGCACAAGACACATTTGGAGTGAGATGTGCTTTGGCCAACAAGGCAGGGACAGAGTCCCACACCATCAGGTGCTTTCTTTAATCAGCACAAGAAGTGGATTAGGAGCAGTACTGAGCCCCTTCATGGGGCTCAGATGGTCCACTGGGACCTGGTCCTGCTGGAGGAGATCTATGGCCGCTCAAAATTAATCTCTTTTATCGATCTCCTCATGCAGTGCTTGGGGCCTACTGAAAAAAGTCTAGTTCAGCACATTCAAGAAGACCAGCCCGGGTCTATTGTTTGCAGGGAGTTTATTTCCCTTGATTATTCCTTTGATTTGAATTTTAAATGCCCTGGTAAGAACCTGCCTGTGAGGCACAATGGAGCCAACATCAACCCTAGTTAAAACTTCAGGACATTTTTGGCCTTGCTGCTGCAGAGGAGGCTACTAGCAACAGCTTAGCTTGAGGTGGCAGTGTGCTTTTGGCATGCACAGATTTTTCTTTTTTCAGTATTTTTTCTTTTCTTGGTTGAGGACCGGAAGACTAAACTATGTACATTTAATCATCATCATATGCGCTGGGTACCTATGGTCCCCATAATGGAGATCTTATCAGTACAGTCAGCCTGGCCATGACATTAAGAATCTGGTTCTTGGCAAACCAAATTGTTTCCTAGAATCTTTTGACTGTATTGGGAAGTTAAATAATCTTGGACATGGCCAGGTTGCTGACAATGCTGAGTGCCAAACTGGATGCTTCAGGATGTTATTCCAGGTCTCAATGTGCTGTACTGGGAGGTCCTGTGTTGCATCTGCCACCTCCTCGTAGATGTCTCAGATTTCCTGTAGTATCTCAAGCAACACAAGAAGTCTCTGTGGAGGCAATTGAATTACCCTTTGAGCTGAGGTGTTGACATCTCTGTGCAAGCACTTCAGTGTAGGTACTCCAGTCCTGAGCTGAATCTTACACAAGGCAGCTGTGTGGCAGATAACACAGCCAGTCTTCACAAGAAGGCTTTGCTGCAACTCCCCATACTTGTGTGTGGTGGGAGAGCCATCCCTCACAGCCTGCAGCTCAGCATTTTTGTCCCTGCATCCATTCTGCTCAATAGGGAAGTTCTCCCTCTTTTGTTCTGTGTGAGAATCTTGCCCATGGAGTTCTGGGCCTTTCTGCTGGTCCGGGTGAGTGGGGTTTGTTGTAGAGAACCCCAGACTAGTCTTGCATGCTAGGCTGATCTGGTCTTTAGTGATGTTCATATCAATGATAATATTAAGTGTTGTGACCTTTGGTAGGAAATGGAAATGTTTTTCCTGTAGTTGACAATCATCTCACTGCTGATACTGCAACTCCATGCTTTGACCGTTTTACCAAAAATGCTTGGGCCCCTACCACACTCCCCCGGTCCCCTCCCTTCCTCCTGCAGCTCTGCAGGAGTTGTGCTGACAGCATTTTCTGAAAATGTCTAAACCCAGCATCCCCCCAAAAGGGGAATTTCCCAAGACGAAGAAGAAACCACTGTAGGAGGATCTGCTCAGGGCTGGTCAGAAGAAAGTAGTTATAATTCTTGGGATCTCATCTTCCCTCATTCTACTTATTCACACTGTTTCATTCAATGAAATATTAGGAAGAAAGTGTTGCAGTCAGAATATTTCAGAAGAAAAATAAACGGTCAGGAATATAAGGAAATGGCCAATTTAGAGTTAGGAACCTGTTGAATAATTGCATTCCTGAAAGATTTCAGCTAAATGCTATTTAAAACTCCAGCACCAGAGAGTGGGTGTAAATATGAATGGGATTGGTGAGTTTGAGTCAAGTTACCCTCTTTTTAATACATTTATGAAAGTGATGGATCAATGGACAACCATCAAATCTCCAGGTTTTTGCCAGCCACCATGCAGCCTCACCATGATGCCTCTTTTTTTCCTGACAATCTTATTAAAAGTCTCGTGTAAATATGCTTCCAAGGATGTGCCGCCAGTGCCTCCTGTAGTTTCTCAGGCAGTAAGTGGACTGTGGCTCATGAGCCAGCAGTGCCAGCAAGCTCAGTCCCTGCAGATGGCTGAAGTGAGGATGTCTCAGCACCCACAACCCACGCCGGTACAAGTAACCCACAGTGCCAGTACAGGAGGTGAGCACTGGGAAGAGCGAAGCTGTGGGGCAATGTCACTCCTCCCTCTGCACTGTTGAGCCAGGCAGGGCCTGGTGGCACACCAAAATGTCCAGGCAGATGTTGCACCCATGTGAGTCATGGCACCTGGCAGTTGTACGCTCTGCATGAAGCAGCACAGGCAGAAATGCCTCCTCCACTGTCGCACACAAATACACTGCATTAACAGCACCTTCTTCTATTTTCTTTCATCACAGTGCTTCTCAGAATGTTTTCTGTTTGGTTTTGTTTCCATTGATTTAAAATGCAGAAAAGGGAAAGCAAAGTAGATTTTTGCTCAGCAACAGTCCAGATGAAGCAAGTTTTTTAAAAAAAAAGTCAATTCAAATAACCAAGCTATGCCTTGTTGTTTAGAATGAGACCAAATATATAAAATACGTAATTACTGTCATACATAACTGGTTTTCGTAAGTTGAATAAAATCAAAGACAAAATAAAATGCTTGCTTGCGTTGGTTTTTTTTCCAACTGACTGCCCAGAAGCCTGTAGTGCTTGAAGAGGATGTAAACACAAGAGCTGGATGGGAACTTTTCAATTAAATGTTTTGCACCAGAAAATGCTGTTTCATTGAAACCAAAACTATTCAAGGAAATATAACAGTAGTTGAAACTTTTGTTAGTAACATCTTGGGGTTCAGAGTTATATTTCTGATTAAATGGAGAAACAGACAAACAGATTGATAATCTTAGTGCACAAGACTGAGCATCGCCTGAGTTTGATTCCCCTCACCAGGTGAGTAAATACATCACTGCCTTAACAAATACTTTCTCTCTTTTCCCTGATTTTTTTTTCTGAAAAATTTCAACAGCCTTTTGATCACCAGTGTAACTAAAATGACTGTTAACATCTCAAAATGTTTTGCAAGCTAGAATTCATATTTCCAGCTAGTCCAACTAACAGCCAAATGTATGAGTGTTCTTGGGACACCTGTTCAACTCCCATTCCAGAAAGCTTTAAGCCTATGAGAGATTAAAATAAAAGCATACACTGAAGAAATTACCACGGAGAACATCAATATAGGTTCTTGAAACAGGTCTGTGTGACTCAGAGTGGCTAAACATTGTCATCCTTCGTTTTTGGAAATGTCCAAAACTGACCTTTGTCAAGTAGTTACCAGTGTTGGTTTTGGGCAGATAATCTAGCGTAATGTATTCAGGGCATTCAAGTGCAAGATAAACCAGACTTGGGAGTCAGAAAGTATCCACTGTAGCGCACAGCTTGTTAGCAAGCAAACTCAAGGGGATCTTCCTGATCCTAGGAAGAAAGCACCACTGATGAGAGCTGGGTATTGAACATCCAGTCACCAGAGCCTGGCGCCCTTAGCACTGAAAGGCATCCTACCACCCATGAAAAGCCATGCCACCACCACCATGCTCATTTTAAAAGAGTTTGGGGATACACTTGACTGTGCATCTTCCCTCATTAGCTTTTTAGGTTGTATTCTCTCTTCCTAAAGAAATAAAATGAGAAAGCATACACAACAAAAGCAGGAGGTTTAAGATACCAAAAACTTCTATAATACTTAAGCCAGTAACTGACAAATCTCTTTTCCCAGACTGGGAATCCTGACTTAGGAAGTGCTGTGACTGGGGTGCTAGGGATTTTGAAGACCACTGGAGAATAAGTCTGACTCTTACAAACACAGTGACATTTTCAGAAAATACAACAGCTTTATCTATTATCGAAACAACAGGGCTTTGTTAAGTTTTAGCCAAATTTCTCAGTTTACATTTGCAAGGAAGCTGCATCTTCTGCAACTGAGAAAGTGTGACCCAACACTCCTATATTGCCTTTGGTCAGCTCTTGCGTAAGAAGAGCCTAATGGCACATCTCTGCAGAACCCAGGTCATAGAGGATCTGCCGACAGAAAATTAACCATCAGTTTAATGCAAGGCCAGTATGGCTTGTCAGTGGAGGTAGGCAGGTACATAAAATATCATGATTGACGATTACAATGGCTGATGATAGACTGGGGACGCCCAGCACTGATAGCGGCTGTTATCCATCATAGCTCTGACTGCTGTCTTCTGATTACTAGGGGGCTGAATTATTGAGCAAACCTAATTTGTGGCAAGCTGCCACTTGTGTTCCTGGGAATGGCAAATATAATAAGAAACAAATGCCTCAACTACAGTTTTGTACTCTCTCCAAGTCTCTCCCATTGTGCTTCCCTGCTGGGTAAGAAAAGGCAGAGGGGAGATTTAGCTGCATGGCAAATGGCTTTGCATGGCAGTGATAGGTATTCAGAGGCAGTAACACTTCCTGTCATCAAAGAACCAGCACCAAAACCAGTTAAGCCTGTGGAAAGGCAGCACCTTTGGAAAGGAGAAGGCGCACTTAAAAATTTGGCAGAATCAAACCCTCTATTATAGTCCTCTCTTTACATCCCAAAACCCTCAGACAATGAATGTGAACTTCTGGGACTATAACTAAATGTAAAATCATCTGCAAAAGCATGCTCCAGTCATATAATTTATTTGCATGTGCGTCAGAGTAGGAACTGGCACGTGGCCCATCTATGTTCATAGTCCAACTTCTCTGCCACAGAGAGCCAGGATCCATGATTTTCAGTACAAAGGTGTTCCTGACGTTTCAACATTCATTTTCACTACAAAATCAAAAAGAAAAGTTCAGGCTTTCAAGGTGTCCCCCATAGAAGATCGTGGTGGGACAGCAACACAAGGTGGAGGAGGCAATGCTGGTATCAGGAAATGGAACTGCCTGTGGGACGTGGAGCAGCATTTGCCTCCAGGTTCAAGCCACACGTCAGGCACTGCCACCATGCCAGGGACCCTGAGGAGGATAGAACTGCAAACTCAGTGTCAGGGAGGAAAGCACAGCCATGCTGCACCACCCCACAGCCTGACTCCTGCCCTTGGGGTCTTTTCCCGTTCAATGAATCAAGCATGATCAGGAGTAAATGTGATCAAATAAGTGATTCATATTCACCTGAATTTTTATGAGAGGGTGAAGTAAAACTCTCGTTATCACATTTGTGTAAGTTAACTACCAACGGCGTAATACTGTCTCTGAGTCACGACCGAAAGAAATATTTATCTCTATTATTTCTTGCTATAAAATTGACTCCATTCTGGTTCCTTTTTACAAAAAGTGTCTATAAATTGGCTTCGCATAAGAAAGGAAGCAATAGCAAAGCCAGCTACAGACTATGAAGTAATACTTTTGTATCAAAAATAGATTCTAGTGAAAAACCCCCTTTCCTTCAGAGATGCTTCCAATCATTTTCAAAAATGAGATTCCTGAATGGTATAAACTCTACCCTCAATGATGTTGATACAGTGCCATTAAAGTCAATGAGATTACATGTGTTTGAATGATGGCAGAATACAGCCCTGCATGTTTATTGCATTTGTCAAACGCATTCCAAAGGATAAAAAGGGTATAAATAAATGCAGCCTCTGTAAGTGTCAGTATTTTTACTGCATGGTTGTATACGGTTTTAAATAAGTTCATACAAAAGTGGATTTCTGATTTTTTCCTTCAAGTGGCCTTTCACACTTCATAAATTTGCCTGTCCAGGCCTTGTGTCCCAGGCCTCAACCTGTAACTTCAGCAAAATACATGAAGAAAACTCCTGTGAAATTTCAGTGATACAACTGTCACATTAACTGTGTATACATTTCTATTTTGGGAAGAAAAGCTTATTGTATTTTGATTAATTGTCTTTGACAGACTAATCTAGCAGCATGAATAGATTCTATTATAGACTATTAACTCCCTAACAGTGCTGGGGTTGGGAGTGTTTCCAGGAGGCAGGTCTCCTTTTGATCCCACCAGACCTTAATGATGCTGTTTGTATTAACATTAGCAGTGGCATTTAAAAAATTCAATATTAATTTAATCCTCATTTCTTCATTATTTCCTATATACTATGCTTTTCCATGAGAACCATGACTCATGCCAACAAATGCCTAGGGAAATATCTTCACCTTGTAAGCTGCAAAATACATTCTACCATCCAGTTAATTTATGGCAGCAATTCAGAAGTCTGCTGAGCTGGACACAGCTAGATGGCAAGGGATGCATTGTTTTTAAATATGACATGTCACAGTATATTGTTAAATATAACATGTCACAGTAATATCAAACTAATTTTTGAGACAAAATGCATGCAAATTGCAATAACCTATAATAAAGAAATGAAAGGAAATGATGCTCTATATATTTGCAGAAGTTCATTTCTGTGGTTTTTCATACACATTAATTGATTATTCCTAATTTTATTAAGTGATTGGAGCAGAGATGGCACAAGTGGAGATGCCTGGCTATTGAATGTACCGGGGCTGAAGTCCTTGGCTTGGAGTTGACCAGAGGGGTAGGATAACCCTGATAACAACTCCATTTAGCAGAAACACCTTCAAGGAGATGAGGCAGATTGTGGAAGTCACAGGTGTCGTTTTGTGAGGCTGCTAACTCTCACGGAAACCACAAACTGTCAGGTCTGTGCCAGGCTTCACCTTGAATAATCCCGTGCGAAGGCTGGGTCTCTGCAAAGTGCTGGCTGGGCTTTTCTAACACACTCTCCCAGCTGGGGAATATAGAGATTGCGACATATAGGAAAGAGAGAGTTTCTGCAGACGGGTCTGACAAAAAATGAACATCACTTTAATTAGAATTTTCTATAGGAAACATTTCCTTTTGATGAAAAGCTCCATTCAAAATGTTTAAAAGCTATTTGTTTTTTTAGCAGCTGGTAACAACTCTCCCTCACCAAAAACTGCTGAAAATTTGAGGGCTTTCTAGCATCACTGTTTCAAGGAAAAACAGCAATATTGAAAGAAAAGATGGGGTTTTTTTAAGATTTCATTTAAATAAAGTTCCAGCTTATCTTCAAAAAATAATGCTTTTGTGGGAGATTTTTTGGCCTGCCCTTTGCAAAGAATAAATCTCACTGGAAGTTGTCAGAGTAAATCCCTCCAAGTCATTTATAGCAAACCCCTACAAAATATTTTTAGGAACTGGAAACCCCATAAAAATCACTCCAAGTCAGTCTCTAAATACTTCTAAGGTTTTCTGTGTGTCATTCTTTTGAAAGCCCTACCAAGAGCACCGCAAAATGTTGATAAGAGTTGCACAGCTGACAGCCCAAGCCTGAACAGTCCAAAACATAAAACAGCACCTTAAAACCTGCATGGATACCAGCGTGGAGATGGACTCTGTGGGATGCAGTTTTCTTCAATGCTGGTTGTAGGAGACTGGGTGGTCTGCAAGATAGGTGTTGCTTTTTAATGTACAGAAATCCATAGCACATACTCAGAGGAGAGGTGTGTTTTCCTTTGAGAGCTACCATGTCCAGTTACTGTAAATCACTGGTTTTCCAGCTGTTCCCCAGCACCTACAGTCCCCAAAATTTGCCTGAACACAGTATCCTCTGTGCTCACTAAACACAGCCTTATTTGAAATTAAAATGCTGCACATTACACACTCTGACTTCATGGCCCCCTGCCCTGCAGCGCTGGGGTGACCGTGAGAACAGCCTGAGTGCCTTGGGTGTTCAGACTCATGGACTTCCATGTCCAGTTCATCCTGTTCACATGCAAAATGTGGATTTGTCCCCATCATTTGGGCTGCCTAGCCCACGGGCAGTTTGCAGATGTTTGCATTCACCATAGATTTTACCCAAACCTGGGCCAGTGTGTGCTTCTGCAGTCTGCCCTGTGTGAGTGCTGGCCTGTTTCTTAGCCCCAGCAGCTCTGGGCAGACATGTTTGAGAAGGCATCAAATGGTTTGGGATAAAGACAATGACAAGAAAACCCAGCTCACTCCCTCTGGCTGCTTGAGATAAACACCATGGTTGCTTAGGATGTGCCAGCATGTCAGTCTGCAGACAGAGAAAACTTTGTTTATGGAATTAATAACAAAAGATTATTTATCATTGCAATTATTTATTGACTAAACATAAATGGACTGTCTCTATAGGCTAATCTTCAGGTCCTCAGATCAGAGGTGTGTATAACTTGCATTGCCTAAGGGTCATTTGGGTGCATTTTGCCTAGGATGTCCCTCCCTGAGTCTTCATTCCTGATGTCCTCTTGTTTTGAAAGGAGCCATTTTCCTCCTAATCTGTATCCAACAGTTGATGATGATCTTCTCACACAAAGCCTGGCTGCATTTGCTGGTGAGCTGAGAAGGCAACACATTCCCATGCTCCCCATTCAGGCAGGGTGCACAGAGCCTTTCCTGGTCCCTACACAAATCTCTTATGGAGAAATGTGGTTTATGTGCACTGGGCATCAGGTCTGGTGACAATTTTGAGCTCAGAGAAGCACAGAGTGGACACATAGAGGATAAATAACATCTTGCAATGAGCCCAGGAATGAAGAACGGAGCTCTTTGCCCAGAGCCCCAAGTTCTTCTCTTTTGTCTTCTTGCAGCACACAGAACTAACAACATTCCACCAGGACCAACTTAAGTCATGAGAAAAAGGCACAGAACAAAATGCTTGTGTGGTTTGTTGAAATTCAGGGAAGCCTCAATTACAGAGTACTGCATTTTTGTCATCATTGTAATTTTAAAATTAAAGACCGTTTTCCACCATTAAGCATGTCAGGCATAGCTCCTGCTCTATTCCTAAGTTCACTTTCCTAGGGAAACAAAGCTTACATCTATCCCATTGGTCATTTTCTCAGTTTTGGTCTCACAGTAGTTTTAGCATCCATGGTCAGTTTTATCCAGATTTAAAGGGAGGGCAGGACCTTTGTGAAACACAGGGGCTTGGAAGAGAAGAGAAACACTATGAGGCCCCACTGAAGAGGAGCTGGGTATCAGGGAGAGCCATGCTGGCCACCAGGCTACACTAGTAGTGCTGCTGGTGTGAAATGGCTCAGGGTATTTCTTACCCCACATCCAGCTTGCTTGGCAGGTACCTCACAGCCTAGCAGGCATTCCACTCTTCTCCCAGCCCAGGCCTGTAATGTGAGCAGTCATAAACATAGTCTGGTTAGAATGGGAAAATTACTGAAGAGAAGAAATCATCTCCTGAAAAGTACTGACAGAGAAAGGACAGCCAGCCTGGGACTGGTGATGAATGGGATCCCCTTGAGAATGAGGCTTGTAAACTAGAAGTATCCTTGAAAAGTGCAGCCAGGGTACCTAGAAACTGAAGACATCCTGAAATACTGTAAATAATCAGAAAAATGAGGGACTGTAAAAGCAACTTATCATCTGAGAAAAACAGTCTGGGGAAAAAACAGTGGAAAACAGTCTGGGAAAATAAAATTGCTCTAAAGGAACAGAAAACATCATAATGTATTGGCTGTTACAGGTGAAACCAGACATTAGCAGCATCTGCTGACTGCTTGAAGTAGGATGTCCTACACCCTCTTATGTCTGTATATTTTTAAAAAAATGTGTTTATTTCATTCAAGACGGAGCTCCTGTCTCACTCAGAGCTTTCTGGTTGAATCCCACACAAACTTTCTACAGGATTTTGGACTCTCACCACAGATGTCTTGCTGACCCCTGGCTGACCCCAGAAAGCCAGTATCTCTGTTATCCTTTCAGTTCAGTATGTCGTCTCCTCTTTTGGGGGTGGCTGGGTGTGTAATCCCCACCTCAGATGGGTTTGGCCCTCCCCTTTTGAGATTTCCTTCTGAAATCTAATTTGCTTTCTTATTGCTGTTATATATACTCATTGTTTTGCTAGTGACAAGTTGTGGTAATAGGTAAGAATACACAACTACTTGGTTGTGCTTGCTATTGATTGTACTACAATACTAATTGGTGCTATCATTGATTGCCACCAGACTATTGATTGAGACTATAATTGATTGATGCTAGTAATACATAATAGCTTGAGACATATATATATACATTCATTCATATTTACTTTATTAATCATAGGTATATTTGCTGGTGGTAATCTTTGTGGTATTTGTGGTAATCTGTAACTAAGTGGAGTGATTAAGAGGAAAAGGCCTCCATGTCTTCGAGTACTGTGAAATCCTATGACCCTGTGGTCATGATTTCTTCACTAACCCTTAGGTCATGACACCTCATCAGGGCCCCATGTTCTCTCACCACAGGGGGAAGCGACTGTGCAGCAGGTGATGTTTTTCTAAGGGCAAAAGCACACTGCACAGTGAGGCAGAGGGAAATTTCTGTCTTTTATTCTTTTCACATAGATTCCTATTTTAAGTGATAGCAGTGGTGGATGCAGATTCTGTGATATGCTGCAGGTGGTGGATCATCCTCTGAAATACACCTGCTTGGGATGAGCACTGCCAGACACACAATGATTACATTCCCTTTGGGTGCTGTGGAAATCAGTCAATTAATAACAAAAATTATTTTTTCCCTAGACTTTTATTGCAGCTTCCTGACATTATGAGTGACTGGGGAGCTTTGCACCTGAAAACCTAAAGCAGAGGCACTGGATTGCTGTTCACAGGAGACCAGTGTGCTCCATGCAGGAACACATGTGAGCCAGGCTCTGCTCTCATTGCTTGCTTTTCAGATTACCTCTTGCAGTACTCCTATGGAAATGGCATAAGCCAGAGCAATCATGTGTGGGTTTTCTTCTCTATGCTCTGTCCTTTCATGAATCTTGCTGGTAGTGTGTAAATATTGAAGCCAATGACACGGCAAGAAGGTAGATTTTCCCCCCAGTTTACTCTATTCATGTGATTTTCACGGGAAATCAGAAGTCTTTCTTGCATGATCACAGACTCAAAGAGAAAAATAGCTGTGTGTGTAGAAGGGCAAAGCTGCCTGAAAGGAAAAATATTCTTAATTCCTCCAATGTGAGAGTTTGATATTAAAAGTAAATTAGTGGCTGGCCAAGTTGGGCTGATTTTAGGAAGCTGCAAACATATAACCTTCCAGAGAAGAACATTCTTGAATGAATTGTGGATAAATGAATCAGGCTTTCAAATGACTACATGTGTGAGCTTGCTAACCTATATGAAACTGCTGTAAGATGGCCTGTAGTGGGATCATCAAGGCTAGACACATCCTGATGCAAAACAACGTGATGGAGTTCTGTGCTGTGGGACGTCTTTTTGCCTTGGACTACACAATGGAGACACAGTGGCTGCTGAAGAGCCAATGGCTCTGTCCTCTCTGGGCTTGTGCCCAGAAGGGCAGTGGAGGCCTGGCACTGGCACTGTGGCACTGTGGCACAAGGGGATAAAAACCCAGTCTCTTTGTGGCATCATACTGAACTAACTTGCTTTCACAGCACCTCCAGACCATGATCCATCTACAACCTTTGAGGATGCACCAAAGCACAGTTAGTTGTGAGTGGGACAGAAGGGCAGCTTGGAGAGGCGGTGGCTGACATTGGAGTGGCTGCTGCAGCACATAAAGCCTTGGGAACTCCAACAGGGACCTTAAATTTGACCAGAAAGATCTGAACTCACACCTCAACAGAAAGAGGACTTCAGCAGAGAAGCATAGAGAGGAAAACAGCTTTGTGATACCATATCCAGAGGCTGAGGAGAAGCTGCAAGGATCTATGCCAGGCTTTGACCTCAGCTCTCTCTTGCCTCTTCCCACCTTTTCTCCTTTCCTCGCCTACCATTCCTGTTCTTTTCACCCATGTGGTTTTTAATAGCAATGTTGCTTTCTCTTACATTTTTCTATAGACCTTTATGTACATTTAAATTACTATAAATCAAATCTATCTCTATACATCAATGCATATTGATAATACAATAATGGCAGTATATGTATGTTGTATAAGATATGCATGGTACATGCTACATGAATGTTAAATATATAACATACTGATATATATTAGGTATCAGTATATATATTCTAGGTGTATATATATGTGTGTGCACATATTTTTATACGTGTATATATATATATGCTTAAATTTTTTAAGGCCCACAGCTTTGCTAGCTTTGCTTGGAAAGCTTAACAAAACAGATAATTCTTTCTACCATTGGTTTAACTGGAATTTATTAACAGTGATTACTACTGGTAAGTTAAATAAGAGGCTGATTTAACTAGGGCAGGCCTCCCATTAGATTTTTACTTGCATTTTCTACCCTGTTAAGCATCACAGCTGCAGTTAAATCAGTTGGCACCATCTGTCAGGATGCTTATTTTCAGTTGCCTATCAGTGGAACCTAATCTCAGCTAATGTTTCAGCTCATGCTTTAACTTATCTACCAGTGGCTGCATATATTATTCCCAGTTCCTTTATCAAAATGAAAGCATAAAACAAAAGCTGAAGGGGGTCTCCAGGAACAGTATTTTTTTTTCTCCTAAAGGAAGTATAAGCATTGTAGCAGACCTGTGTTCTGTGAGATGCTCTCTACTCCCTGCGGAGCTGGGCGTAGCAAGAGCTGTCTGTGTACTCCCAGAGGAACACAAACTCTTCTCTCAGGATATGGTGGTCAGGGCAAGTCAGTGGGGAAAGATGGAGAACAGGAGCGAAGTTTTCCACACGATGAAGTAAAAGCACGTTTTACATCAGCTGTAAGACAGCCAAAGTATTATGCATGATTTGTTTTTCCAGAGGTACTCGGCACTGAAGTCAGAGGAGGTGAAAGCACCTCACCAAATGAGGCCCAAAGGGCATCATTACAGAGAAGGCATCTGTGCACACTGAGCGAGGCAATAAACTGCAGTGAACCCAGGAGCTGCCACCCAGCACTAGCCATCTTCCAGCCCCGTGCAAAACAACACCCTGTGTTATTTCCAAGATGCCATGGGAGGGCTGCTTCCCATCCAGCCCAGACTAAGTGTGTCCACAAAGCTCTCACAGTCTCAAATTAGCAGCACATACTTCTGTCCTCAGCTCCCTGCCTGCATGGAGACCTGGCAGTCACCCGTGGACCACCAGCAGGATAGACCCCACCAGGATGTGCTGTGCTCTGCCCCAGCGTGCCAACAGGGCACTAAATCCACAGCTGGCCTCCAGCATTGCACATGCTGCAATCCCTGTGGGCAGCTTTGCTTTATGCCACATTTGAAGAACCATTTGAATATTGAGGCCACTCTTGGAGCTCTGTGGGGACCTTCTGCCACTTTGTACCTGTCCCTCTCGTGGGTCTCCTCTCCTGCAGACCCATCAGAGCAGGACACAACCCCTTTTGTCTTTGCAAAGCAGCCGGCAGAGGGGCACCCAAGGCAGCCCTAAGGCCTCCTCTGACTGTTGTCAACAGGCAAATAACAACTTTGTAAAAGGTACTGTTACAATTCAGCTGATTTCCAAAACCAGATTGGACATACAGTGTTAGGAAAAGCCTTGAATGGATATAAAAGGTCTCATCCTTGGTACCTCACTGCCTGGTGATGCTTTGGTAAGCAGTCTGAAGGCACTTCCTGTTTTTTTATACAGGTTTTCCCCATGTTTTGCAAAGAAAGTCTGTTTTTTTACAAAATGAAAGGCAAACAGAAGTGCTACTAACTCAAAATGCAAGTCCTCATTTTTATAGGCATCTTCCTGAGAAACAGACAAACACTGAATCAAACAGAAGAAAAAAAAAGCCTACAACTTCTCCATGGCCCTGAGAACAAATGATAGAAATCACCAGTTCCTGTTGAAGGTGAGCAGAATTGATTTGCAGCCAGAAGAAACTGCTTAGCTGCGTGTGAAAGACTCAAGCCTGCTGTGCTGACTCAGGCAAATCTGCTGCTTAAACACTCAGCCTGACACTTCAGATAAGGTATTTTTCCAACACTCAAGATCTCTGTATGAAATCAAAGCAATGACTCTGGACCCTGCTCATGCCAGCACGTGCACATGTGTGCCTACGTCTCCGTTGTGGAGCGTAAGTGGGCTTCTCCCAGCCAGGGGAGAGCTGAGCAGGAGGCAGTCTGGCTTTCTAAAGGAATGTGTCTGCAGTCCTATTCACCATGCCCAGTTCAAATAGAACCATGGGGCTTTTCGAGCTGCCTGAAAAATCAAAGTTAGCTATTTCACCATGCCCACAGGACCCCCTCTGAGCTGGGTCACACCGTACAATAAAGGCAACCCAGACACTGCCCTCAAAACCCATACCCAGTGCTAAAATATTGGTCTCCTAGAATTTCAGAAACTGGGGTCAGGAGGTAGAGTGGTTGTTTTTCCTAATGGAAAGACCTCTGGGAAATGGTCCTATCTGTGGGACCCTACAGATATTTACTACATTGTTTCTGAAAGATTAAGTGATCTGAACGGGGTGGGGGGGTGAGGTGAGTAGGCAACAAAAATTGCAGATGACGCTAAATTATTCAGGATACTTAAACCTGAAGCTGACTTTGGAGACCTGCAAAACTACTTCATGGTGTTGAATGACAGGGCAATAAGTGAAAAAGCTGATAAGCAATAAAAAAAAGGCTGATAAGCACCGAACAACATGCTTAGGACAGAAAGAGATGTATGAAATGACAGGCCTTCTTTGCTACTGCTCAGGAAAGCAGCTTTGTCATCACTGTGGAAAATTCTCTGAAAATATCTGTCAACACTCAGAAGCTGTTAAAAGGAAAATTGAGTGGTAGGACTTGTTAAGAAAGTGTAGAGCACAAAATGAGGCTCATCATTTAACCTGTGAATAAGTCCATGGTGTACATGTGCCTCAAAATCTTTGTGCAGCTCTGGTTATATCATCTCACACCAAAAAGAAAAAAGAAGGATGACTGGAAGCAACCTCTACAAAGATAAGTGGCTTCCACTGATGGAGAGCTAAAGCCTCAGAGCTTCCTCAGTCTGGAAAAGCAACAGCCACAACAGAAGCCTGTGGACATGAGGGGTGCAAAACAAGGGATAGGGTTTTTTTCCCTGGCACTGGATTCTGCAGGAGCCATGAGTGTAAAGACATCTCTCTGGGGTGAGACAGTTTCACAGAGCTTTGATTCCATATGTGATTGCCAGGGTCCATCTCTGGCTTGGAGAGGTCCTGTATCCCTGACTGCTGAAGGCTAAATGCGATTTTTCTGTCCTTTCCCTATTTTTGTACTCTATTTTGTTTTTGTACTCTTGCTGATGGCCACTTCCACAAGCAAGATGCTCTCCAGGTGGACCCTTAAGCTGACCTTACCTGTCTTTTCTTCCATTACACATTCTTGCATTGAGTGTATCTGGACAAAGAAAGTTGTCAAGATATATAGAGGTAAGCTAATAAAGTTTAAGGAGACTAAAGACAAATCTTGCTTGTGCTCTCTTAACCTAAATGTAGCCACTGAAGATAATCCTGTTTCATCAAGGATTCATCACGCACCTACCTGATTTATTGGCCATGATTTATTCATGATCTGAGAAGTGATTGATACAGTCATTGTTTGCAAAACCATTACAGAAGCCTCACTTTGATGGCTTCTTTCTGGCCAGAATTCAAGTTTAAATAGAATATAAATTATTATATTGTGCCTCTAAGACTTTCTGTCCCAATTTTTTCCTCCCACAGTCTTGAGGGGCAACAAGCCTGTAGCAGTGTGTGAATAAAGGTGTAGCAGTGCAGTCCTTGACGACTTTCAGATATAGTCTCAGCAGGAGACTGTACTGCTTTCCCTAAAATAATTTTTGTTGTTACACTGCCTCTTTTAAAAGGTAATGGAAACCATTTGTATCCTGATTAATGGTTATTGGTGTCTTTATCCAGAACTGAACCATAAGACACCCTGACACTTATGGAGTGTGGAAGTTCTTCTCTTCAGCACTTAGGACAGAATCTGCCCTGATGCATAAGGGTGCAAAAGCCGGGTTCATCAGCTCCTGCTGGAATCTGCCAGTTTTTTGCTTAGCAGGTAATCTGTGTGCCTCTGACAGTGCCTGGTGTTAGCCAAATCTGGTCTTGAATAGGGTTTTTCATGGAAATTCTTGCTGATTGCATATATGATGGCAACCCTTGATGGCAACTGAGCTACCTTTGGGTCATCATCACTGCCTGGTAAGAGCACCTGTTGGTGGAAAAAATTGTAATCTACTTATTTAACCAGTTTATTGTTGCTGTTGGGTTTTGTTTGAAATTTTTTTTGCTTATTTGCAATAATAGCACGGGTGCTCATAGATTGTCACTCTTCTGTGTTTGAAAGGTATATAATTGTTTTTTTCTTCCCCTAATGTATTAGGGGAGAATTCTTAATCCTGCAGGTTTCAATAAAACGTATAAATATAGTTGACAATAAAATAGCTCTGCTCGTTTCACTTTTTATTAATGGTGCTAGTTTATCCTTATTGAAGTCCATAGATTTCTGACAGAACAAGCAGCAAAGAGGTCATCACAGTGGAAACTATGTCCATGTGAAAGTGGGCACTAAAAGCTGTACAGTGTCCTCAACACATGCTCCTAGATTGACTGTGGGCAGCTATTTTTAAGAAAGATTGCTCATGTCTTTTTACTGCATAAAAAACTTGTGACGTTTTAAGTGGTTAATGAGTAGAAGATAATAGGTAGTGATGGGGTAAGCTCAGCTCATAATTTGACACAGGGGTTTATAGGAATAGAGCATCAAGTGTGGTGCAGTACTGGTAAGACTGAGCTGGGGCCAGCAGGGGTTTCTCACTAAATGCTCTTGTTTTGGGTGTACCAATTGCCTGCAAGCTCTTTCACCACAGCTTTTAGAAACCATCTCTCACACCTTCCTACCACTGTACCCATGTGTTACCAAATGCTTCAGTGCCCCTTTTCCACTCCAGGCTCAAGCAGAAAACATGTTGGGTGTGTGTGGTTACAGCTTACTCATAGGAAAATGCCGACAAGCCCAGGAAACACATGCAGTGTTAAAAAATGGAAAGATGACGGAAGAGGCGTGAGCAACCCCACACGTCACTCTGCCTCGTCTCATCATGGGAGAAGAAAACTGCTTCAGAGAAGATCATATGTCTCCAGAGGGCTCACTGCAATGTGCAAAGGAAAGGCTGTCTCAAGAAATATTTTTCACTCTGTGCCCTGCGGCTGGTGGAAAGGCCAATGCGAACGCCATGGAGCCTGTGACAAGGGAGGGCAGAGGGGGCCAGAGAGGAGGGTGTGGTGGGAAACCTGTGCATGCCTCTGCCCACAAATCCAGGGAGGGGACTCCATCAGAAAAACCCCAGGGGCTGTGTTAGTCTCATCATACCACCAACCACAAAAAAGTTTTGCTAGAAACTCCATGCAGTGACTCACCCCGTGACACGCACTTTGTCCGTGTGCCAGTGGGCAGCACAGGGAGCCTGTGCGGGTCAAACCAGAGCATTTTGTGCACCCTGGCAGAAAGTAGTGGGCTGAGGTGGTGTGGGAAGTCAACAGACACAGGACAGCAAGTGGGGTAGGGGAACCACCATCACACTGCTGCCTCCACGTCACCCTTCATGGCATGAGCATGCCAGCTGTCACCCACTCCCCCATGGCATGGCATAGTAGTCTGGCAGGACACTGGCATTCCCAAAAGGCACAACTGACCCCTGAACACACCACTGGCATCTGATCTGCCTGTCCTGCGTCAGGGTCAGCCCCTGCCTGCACATTTGGCTGAAGCTGCCTGCAGGCTAATGTTCAGCCAATATCTACGCTGCACATGGCAGATGCTCAGACACGGACTGCGGCAATGTCACCAACTGCCTAATGGCAATATCTGCTATACTTCAAAGGCACCAGTGCTCGAGGTATTTTCTGTAGAGAAAGCAAGGAGGGAAAATGGTGTTTGTGGAGGAAAAAGAGGACGCTTGTACAGATGTGATGTTCCCATGTGTGGTGCATCTGTCACCTTGTGCTGAAGGCACCAGAAAGCACAGACCACAAGAGCAACAGGGAAATGTTGAGTGGAAGAGCTCTGTAAAAGCACCCAGCACTGACAGGGGAGCAAGGTTCAGCACTCTAGGACACAGGTGGGAACAGCCCCTGGAAGCCATCCGTCCATCCCACCCAGTGGTCATGGCCATACCCAGCCCCAGGCTTGTGTCATGGCTCAGTGACAGTGAGATTTAAGAGAGGACCAGGTAGTTCAGATGTTGGAATAAATGTGATCTGCCCTTTCTGAGCACCAAGGCTGGCACCAATGCACAGAAGCAGGTGCCCAGGGTTGCCAGGCTTGTGCCCCACCAGCAAAAATAGCAAAGAGCAGCAAAGAGTCACGAGCTTCCCCAACTTCCAGATGTCTCCCCAAATATGTTAGCTAGTGTTTCCGGAAACTAGAACCTAAATTTGAATTGAAGCCAGGAGGTTCTTCCTGTGCTTTTGGAAGAGGACTTTTCACTATTTTTATTCACTGAGCTGCCAAAAGACTGGGTGATTTTGTCATGAGAGTCTCATTTACTCAGCCCTGCCGCCCCACCTATTTAACTGTGCTTTGTGTATCTAACTGACCCACAAAAGCACCTGTGCCCTTTGCAGGGCCATAATCACTGCCCAGCTCCTCTTGTGAGGTGACATCTGCCAGGGTAATTAGGGCAGGTCTGTGCTTGGCACTAGCAGCCCTGCCTCACTGCAGGTCTGCTCAGGATAATGAACTCAGCTGAGCTCTTAAGAGACATGCTTTCCTACAAAGCCATCAAGAATTAATGGGGAAGAAATTAGTGTTTCCTAGCTCACTATAGAGAAGGAAATGGTATTTTCCCATTTCATCAGTCACAGACTCTCTGCTGATTGTGGGGATACCAAGGCAGTGCTACTGTTGGCACTGAAAAAATCTACCAGGAGTCTTGTAAACAGGTGTGTTAAGGGAAATGCCTGGACCTACTTCTATGTTCCCAGGCAGCATTTACATCACAAGCAGCCTCTGATGGGGCTAGTTGGGAATTTTCTCCTGAATTTATTTCTGCCCAGATATGCAGCTTTGTTTTATAAGCTGTCAGAGAAATTAAAATAGAAGCACTGTCTGCTCCACTGCACACCCAGGGGCTGTTTCTGAGGTGGCATGGCTGACCTCTCCCAAGCTCTCTTCCCCATGACAGCATGTCATTCCCAGGCTTTGGGGACAGGAAGCAGCTTGCTGTGTGTGAGCAGGGTGGGGGAACCCTGGGGTGGAAAACCCTGGGGTCTGTGGGAAAGCCAGCCCCACTGCTCAGGTCCCCAATACAGGGATTTGGCTGCCAGCCAAATCTGCCCCCCTTGCAATGATTTTGGGAAGTGGCAACAAGGCCAGTGGCAGTCCAAAAGCTGAGCAAACTGGGAAAGGGGCGGTTGCTTCTTGTGCTCCTTGCACTGATATAGTTTCTGGTGGCCAGCTGCCCACGTGTGCGCCTTTCTGAATGAGAAATTCTTGTTTACGTTTTGTTTTTCTCCCACTTAGACAACCTCACAGAAATGAGATTTTGAGCTTTCACCAGTTTGAGTGTTTTATTTTGCAACGTGCCTTGAAAACTAGGGAGGAAAACACATATAGCTATTTTCATCTTGCTTCAGTTCAGTTTTGTCAGGGATTTGTACCAAAAGCAGGAGCGATTCACTTCACAGTAAGCTGCTGATGTGCCAAAATACCACAGAAAGTCTATCTGCACTGATGAAAGCAGGAAGTAACAGGAATTTCTGGAGTGAGATTGCTCTCATGACCACTCTGGGGCAGTTCTACAGATTCAAGAGTACGAAGTTCACACACAGTTCAAGTATTTATTGAATGTTTTATTGGAGTGAAACTCCACAGCATTTTTCATTTACTCACTGCTAGGTCTTTATAGCTCAAGGGGTGTTGGCTGCCTCTTTCTCTTAGTTCTTTCCACCTTATGCCATTAACCTAGATCCATGTTCACACTAACAAGGACATCAAGTCCCAAAACATCAGACATTCAAGGGGCCAAGCACATAGCAGATCTCCCAGGCTCATCTTAAGTACATTCCTCAGCACAGCTAGAATGCTCTGGTCCTGAACAAGCCCTAGGGTAACAGCTAGTAGGAGGGATGGAAATATGCAGACTATGAGGTATGGTATGCTCAAGTCCTTGCTATATAGGTCTCTTCCATATTTTTCTCAGCATTTGTGATAAGGAGTTTCCAAACAGTGACCCCTGCAAATACCTTGAGAGGATCTTGTCCCAGTAATGCAGAAAAGAGGCAGGAGAAATGCCTCAGTGTAAGAAAACCTGTTGAGAAAAATACTGAGTGTGGTCAGCTAACTCCAGGTGCTCCTGGAATCAAAGTGCAGTGTTGTGCACAGCCATTTCCCCAGAAGTTCATGCTTCCCTTCCCAGCCTGTGGCCCAGCAGGCTGATTGCTGGAACACATCAGGAATAGACAGCACTGAAATGCTTAAGGTTGCTACTCCTTTCCATACTCCTTGGCACCGACCAATATCTTTTGAGTCCTTCCGCATCTAAGGGCCTGAGCCGGACAGTAACATTCACCTGGCTTTGGAGAAGTTGGATTAAACTAAGCAGCCAAGCACACTGTCTCCAAGCACAGATACATGGAGATTTTCACAGAATTCTTTTCTTATTCTTGATGGCAGCCAGCTGGATCTCCCTTTGTGATAACCTGATACTTGCCCTCAGAGAATTACTGTTACAGTTGCACTATTATTTTCCTGGGTGTGATGCTCACCTTGGGATCTGTGTTCTTAGATGTTTTGGTTAACTTGACTTGTTCATATAAAAATAAGGTCACAAAAAATATTCTCTGCTTTTCCATTGTAAAGTAAAGAATCAGTTTTTCTTTGGCAAGCTCTGTTGTCTTCTGATTTGCAGTAGAGACTGAAAACTGAGCTTGTGGCTTGAATCGGCCTAGGGAGATTTTTCATATAAAAATAGTCTTTGCATTAAAAGAATCCCAGAAATACTTAAAGGTTGTGAAGTCCATCAATCAGATGTTAGAAAAGGCCAGGGTTTAGGTTTCCTGTCAGATCTATGCTCTCAAATTCTCTCCCTTCTTCTCCCTTCAGCACATTGCACACAGTGTTATCCTTAATCACAATACTGTATACTACTTTTTTTCCATTCCTCTGTGGAGCTGCTTAGGAAAATTTCCCACTGATCTGGTAGCTAATTCTACACATTCATTTATACCTGTGTGTCTAAGACAACACAGTAAGCAGGTAGGAATCATTCACACTCCCTGTGTATTGCTTCCGTTCAGAGGACAAGAGGATTACAGCTGAGTATCTTTGATGCACATTGCCCAAAACACAGGAGGAGACAACTTTTTCCAACCAGCACTTAACTGAAAGCTATCTCTTTGGACTTTCCTCTGTGCCATCCCCTCGGCTGCAGGGGTGGCATGTCACGCCACCTTTTCTCCTGATTCTGAAGGGTTTTGCCTCCTCCCTCCCTTCCCAGGCACCGATGGCCTTTCGTCCATCATATTCAAGTGAGTGGCTTTGCCTGCCTGCTTAGCTTTAGGAAGTAACTTTTTCCTCTGTTTAGTTTTAGAGGTCAGGTTTGCAGCAGTAAGTAGCTTTCCCTTACCATTTCTTCAGGTTGTTAGGACGGTGATTGTGCAATTAAGAATACTGCCACACGCTGGACCTCTTTCTTCCAAGATTGCCTTTGCAATGAACTGCTATGTATTTTCCTCATCCTTTCAAGTCCACATTTTTTGCTACAGTATTTGCAGCCTACATCTCTGTCTAATTCTTTTATGTTCAGTAAAATAATCTGGGAAGATGTTAAATGTATGAAAGAGTGAGATATTGGCTAAGAATATTTTGATCAAGCTTTGTGTTGTTTTCCTTTTATCCATCTAATGTTAAGATAAATTATTTCTGCCGTAGGAAAAAAGCCTTGAAGAAAGCCCTGGGGACTGGAGGAGGAACCCAAACAAAAAAAAATTAAAAAGCAGGAAACTACAAAAAATGAAAACAAGAACAGAACATTGAGACAACACCAAAAATATATTTTATCACAAGAGGGCAGTGCATATTAACAAGAGAGGAAATAATCCATATTTCACAGGAGGCTAATCCCTTCCTTCTAAAAATTTCTGAAAGCTCTGCTCTTAGTGCTAAGTAAATTTTTAAAAAAGGCAGAAAAGGCTTTGCATGCAATAGCAAACCATGCCTTGTGAAGTTTGCTGTACACTGGAACTGAAGGAATCTGCTCCTGGCTATCATGATTTTTTAAGAGAAATGAGACAGCTCTGGGTGGCACAGGAGCCACTGGTCACCCCCATTTCCCTGTTTCCCTGGTAGACAGTGGTGCTACCTGGTGAACCACCATTTGTTTTGCTCACGTATCATAACATTGGCAGGACGATCACTCTCACATCAGATGTATTTATCGTGGCAACAAAGAAAGAAATGGAGATGGTGTAATACAATTAATTGTATTACATCAAAAGTTAATTTTGCACCTCTGTCCCTTTGATCACTTTCTTAACTATGTAAATTTGAAATGTGCAACATGAGTTAGATTTTCCTAGTGATATATATCCTCTTTTGTGCTACACTATCTCCTTATGTTTCAGATAACTTGTGAGCCATCCAAGTGGTGTCTGCTCAGAAGTGACATCTCTTCTTGTGTGAGGAAATGCATACAGTGTTTCTGGGGAGAGAAGAGCAGGTTTTCAAGGAACTACAGAAAACCGTAGAGTTACTTTGCCAGCATCTGTTTAAAGGTCAGACAGCCCTGATACTAACCCTTTACAGACAGTTATGTGTATTTGCCTAGGAGCAACAAACTTCTATAGTCAAGGACTCAATGTTCAAGATGGGAGCTACTGTGAAAAGTTGCCACTATTTCTCACACTCATACAGAGGGCACCATCACAAGGCATGCATCCAGCACCACTGCCAGCACATCTGGGACCTGAGACCCTGCAGCTGTGAAGGACAATTAGAGCCCTCTGATCTTGTATTTTGGAGTTTTTCTGTATTTGTCTGCGAAACAGGATGGGTGCAGTACCAAGTGATATGCTTAGTCCAGCATGAAAAATCCACAGACTTGCAACAAATACATGAATTCCCCGTATGTTTATCCATAGGAAAACAGAAATACAAACCCAAGAGCAGATTTAAAGGCTTTCCTTAAAGAAGGTTGTGTAAATGAAATCTCAGAGGCCAGCTCATATATATTCATACATTCAGAGGCTGTTCTCTTAATCTAATACAGCACGGTTCAGCATCAAGACTTAAAAGGTAACTCTGTGTGCCACAGGACCATGCAGTGCTGCCAGCTTCTGGCTGATGGGTAGCATTGTCTTCTTTTGGGGAACAACAGCCTGTGTCAGCTGCATGCTGCAGTGTAGCCAGCTAAAAGCTCCTCATGGCTTCCACTGGGCTAAAACAGCTTTTACTGCACTCGGTTTTAAAAGTGACATTCCTGATAATGGCATTCAGGTCTAAATCATATCTCAAAACATTTTCAGGTACTTACAAGCTCAGCAATCAGTAATGCTTCTCTAAAGAGTATTAAAAAAAGTATGTATTTGTCAAACAGAGAAAGGAAACCAAGTAGTAGTCAATAAAAACTAAAACTATTAAAATTTAGAGAATAAGGGAAGCTACAGAGAAAACTATAGCACAAAAAAGGGTGAAGTATTAATATGAAACCAGGCAATGTAGTTGATGGAGATAGTAAAGTGTTTAGAAACTAGAAAGAAAAAGAAAATCTCAGCAAATATTTCTGACACATTTCAATAGGAAAGAGATGGTGCACTTGACTATATGAATTTGAGGAAGCATTTTCCAGACCATAAGCACCTGTGGGAGCAAAAAGCAGTTGTCTGAACAAGTTGTCTGAACATCTGTGCCACTGACAACATTTTTTGAGAAATACTCTAGTGTAATACTCTAGTGAATTACAATTGGACGCTGGTAAAGTGTCAATATTGTGCTAATACTGAAAAAAAGCAGAGAAGGACATATGAGGTAACTGGCTGGTAACTTTTCCTCAGCAAAATAATTGAAAAGCTCATAAGGGAGTCAACAAACATAGCCTTAAAAATGAGAATGTGATTAATTCCTGTCAGTTTATGGAGAACAGATCCTATTAAGCAAACCACAGTTTTTTACTTAGTATCATTTGCTATTTAAAATTTTTAAAATAGCTCAATAATATACTAATAAATCTCACTGAGTGGAAAGAGAACTGACTTAAAATACGATTGCCCACAAGGAATTTTCTTCTAAAGGAGATGCAAAAGCAGTCCTATGCCCAGCCTACTACTCAAACTAAATAATCTGGGCAACCATGAATAGAGCTGGTTTTAATAATGGAGGCATATTTAAGACAGATGCGTTTTAATACAGCCAGTGTAAATTTTTACATCTAAGTGAAGGAATTCAGACCTACATAAAAATGACTGATTGTTGGAAAGGAATAACTAAAGCCAACCAAGCCCTCAGAGTGAATGTTCAGCATAAATTTCCCGTGTGATTATATGGAGAGAAAATCAAATGACAGTCCTCAGATTTTCTAAATATAAAATTAGCAAGAAAATGAAAGGAAGTGGTTTTACTTCCAGATGAGGTGTTGATAAGAACTAATATGGTGACTGCAATTTTGGTATTGATAAGGTGAAAAGAATCATGACAAATACTCAAAATGTCAAGAGAACATCTTTGAGTGAGAGAATCAGAATACAAAATCTGCTTAGATTTTCAGAGTGAAATTGAGAAGTGACTGTATAAAGATTAGTAAGAAACTTATCGGGGGAAAAAAGGACAATTAAAGCCTTTCTTACACAGAAGAAAGTCAAGAGAGACAGACCAGTGGTTTATCTTGCATTACAGCCTCTGAATAGATACGTTTCAATCTTCTGTGGTAGAATCTGTTCTTTTTCATTGCAGCTATTTCTTGTCAAGTTACATGTCTACTCTTAGGTCTTTAGATTCCTGTACAACTAGTAGCTAGGTATCCATTACAGAGTATAAATTTCTCCTCTTAGAAATCTGTTGTAGGATAGGATGAATCACTACTGCAGGTTGCTCTACAATGTAGAACATTGTCATTCCATTGCAGATTCATTGTGGATTCAGCATAAACTCATCTATGCTGTGGAAGGCCAACACTGCTTGTATGGTGAATTGTGGCCTCGTGCACTTTCAGCAGCACTGGAAGACAGACACTGCACAGAGCAGGGCTGTCTCCAAGTGATGCCATGGGATTTGGAAAACTCTTCTAAGGCAGCACAACCGAAACAACTCACCAGCCCTCACGGGCAGAGCAGCCAGATGAAATCTGTATATGGAGCATCTTGATGCCATGGAGTTGACAACCTTTCCCTGTTTAGAAACCATAAGAATATCTCTGAAAATGATTGGTAATTATAGATGTCTCAGCCTTTGGGAAGGTCTAGAAAACATCTCTTATGAGGAATGGCTGAGGGAGCTGGGTTTGTTTAGTCTCAAGAAGAGGAGGCTTGGAGGGACCTCATTGCTCTCTACAGCTCCCTGAAAGGAGGTGGGGGCCAGTCTCTTCTGCTGCGCCTGTGCCTGCAACGAGAGGACCAGAGGAAATGCCCTTATGCTATGACAGGGGAGATTCAGATTAGATACTAGAAAATAATTTTTCACTGTCTGGGTGGTCAGGGATTAGAATAGGCTGCCCAGGGAGGTGGTGGAGTCACCACCCCTGGAGGCATTTCGGGGGTGTCTGGATCTGGCAATGGGTGATGGTTTGGTGGTTTAGGGTTACAGTGATAGTGCTGGGTGGATTGTTGGACTTTAAGATCTTAAAGGTCTCTTCCAACCTCGATGATTCTATGATTCTTAACTCATGAACCTTTTGTTGTATCTTTTCTCTCCTGTCCAGTTGAGTAGGGACATGAAAAAACTGCTTTGCACTTGGCATCCAGCTCTGGTCAAACAACCACATTTGTCTGGCCAGGAAAGTTCTCCAATTGTATTACTAAGCATTCAGTCTCGGAAGACTGGCAGTTGATTGAATTATAGATTGACTAAAAGTTAAAAGAGTATGTTGTTCTTTTATATTTTGTCTTTTCTTTTGAATTTACTAATAACCATCCAGGTCAGCACCTACACCTATTCTTGCTTGAATAGTCACTTAATTTACACAAGTACTCTCACAAGTGGTGGTACCCTGCTTTTCACAGAAACATGATATGAACAGCATGAGCTAAATTTGGGCTTCCTTCCATCAGTGCTTTTTCATTTTTTATAAAGTACTGTTAAGACCAGGACTCTGTCTCAAATGACAAGGTGACAACTGTAGCAAAAAGACGTCTTTTATCTGAATTCCAGAATGAAACTTCGTATTTCTTCCTGCCTGAGACCATTTTCCCTCTGTTGTTGGATTCAGCTACAGCTCAAACAATCTTGTAACACAAAATGTACCTTTTGGTGTCCTCCCTGCTTTAAGAGCTCATCATGAGACCCTGGGAAAAGTCTCTTCACAGATTCCCAGTTATCATTGAGGGCAACCAGAATGACACAGCCCTAATTGCCAAGTGATAAGCAGGTCAAGCCACATCTTTCTCAAAGACTGAATTAGAGTGTGGGTACCACCACAAGAGCTGTGTTGCTCTGCTCCACAGCAGAACACAGAAGCTCAGTCTGAAGTGCCTGAAAGGTATGAAAGAAGCATTTTGGATAAAAACTTACGGAGCAAATTGAATGAAACACATCTGCACAACTTTAGAAAAAGGAGTTTGACATAATTTTAAAACTTACATCAAGAGATTCGTTTTCAAAAAGGAAATAAACAACCAAACACCCAAAAGTGCCAGGGGAGAAGGGGTTGCAATAATTTTTTTTTTTTTTTAAAGTTGATGCCCCTTTGCACACACATGCACACATTTCCTAAACTGAAGTTGCAGAGATCCCATGTGTTGGGTGTCCAAGTGTTTGCTATTGCTGTATATTTTCAATCTGAAAATATTCAGATACCATCATGATCAGGTGGAGGATAAAACCCGGAGACAGATGGAAGAGAGAGATACTCTACTTACACAGGACATGGTTTGGTGAAGTGTGGTTCTTTGTTTCTAAAAAAATAATACTTGACCGAGTTTAATTAAACACAGGTTGTGCTTCAACATTTGAAAATTGGTTACTAAGAAATTATATTGCTTAAAAAAACCCACTATAAACCAATAATTTTTGTCGTCTGTGTCTTGAAGTAATAGAATAGATTAAGCTACTTAAACATGTGTATTTTATCTTCTTAAAAGTAGCAGTGCTGAAAATGCAGGTGGTTTAATACTGCAATTTAACCAGAATGTGTTTATTTATATGTCGCTCATACCAAGAGAGCTAATGTCTCTATAAAGCAGGTAGAATTTGAGCATTTCATGAGTTTCATTTTTCATGGGTAAATTCTCCTTTCATACTTACTTGTAGCTGGTGAAAGAAAGTGGTGATTTAGATCTTAATTTTATTAAATTTAAATTTATGCTTATGTACAGCTTTAGCTGACACCTTTAGTTAATGAAGTCCTTTAGGAACACATCCTAATACATGCAAGTGACTTCCACCTGGGATCTACCTATTACTGGTCACAAGACACAACCCTAAAATGAAGACCCAGCATCTTTTGATCATTACCAGTGTGAGTCAACTAACAACAATTCTACACCTGTTTCCATGCTGGCTATGATTAGAAGCTGTAAGCAGCAACAGGGTGCTTTGGTGGTCTTTATTAAGAAGAGTACTAAAGGAGTCTCTTCATGAGCTGTTTCCTTCTAAGTAGTGACATTAAAAGTGAATCTCGGCTCTGAGAACTGGAAAAGTATGGAAGGCCATTGGGATGTTTCTGAACCTGTTAAAGCCACACCAGCTGACTGTGAACTACTGATCAGCTCTCCTTGTCCCTGCACTGATTACCAGAGAAAGGTCAGATTTCATAACACCTACACTATTTCTTTCTCTAAGTCACAGGACCCTTGTTTCAAACACAGATTATCACAGACTTTGTAGGCAGCAGGGCCACATAATGCAGGCAAGGCATCCATTTGGGAAAAATAAATGAGGATAACTGGGTAAGCATATGAATAGCAACTGGGTCCACAACCTGACGGGGTTGTTACTATCACTCGGATGTTTTCCTCCAAGGATTTCCATTCCTGAGAAGTAGAAAGGGTGAAAAGCATGTATGTTGGCACAGCTATGGCAGACACTGGAAACTTTTGTAAATATTTGGCTAGTGCATTTTTTAAAAAAATCACTGCTCCCTGGATCCATTTACCTGTGAACATTGACTCAACAACTTGCTACTCTTGGGATGGCAGCAAGTTCTCTTTATCTGCAGAGTCCTGATTTTTTTTTTTTTTGTTTTTTGTGGTTTTTTTGGAGCAATCTCATATTTAATAATGTTCTCAAAACACAACTGTTCTGATCAACCAAATGGATTAGCTGGATGCTAAGTGACATATCATCTGTGTTCTTATAGTACTTTCCACCATGCCTCAGCACTGATTTTTGAAGTCAGAGTTGATAGACTAATTTATTTTTTTCCAAAAGTTAGTAAGCCGCAGGTGGCAACTGTATGCCCAGAATCTCATATCATTTAACACTGGCACAGAAAAAATAGCTGGACCGTGCTGAAAAAAGTGAGCTATTGATGGGGCAGATTGCCACACAATGAGAAGGAAAATTCCCTACTTGGCAGACATTTCAAAATAATTTACTTTATTTGCATTTTACATAATAGTAAACTTGAAATTATAGCAATTTTAAGTGCTTTTGAGGAAACAAAACTAGTGTTTACCAAGAACTCCTAAACATATCTTATAAAAAATAATTGGCTCTTAAGGGTATATAATATTTGTAAGTATGTGGCTATGGATAAAACATCCAGGCCTAACTCATCATTCTTATGTTAGTCTGATGTAACTTTATGAACTAAACTTGCCTTGACACTTAAGCTCCATCATGGAGTTCTGGTCCAATTTTATCGAAGTTTGAGTATTAGCTCTTTGAAGGACATTCAATGAGATGACGAATCTCTGAGAATTTGTTTTGTGGTGATGGAATTTGCTCCTCCAGAGAATAAGACCCTCTTCAGGTCTTGTCCCTTTCCATCCCACTCTATGAAAGATCAGGGAGAGTGTCTATAAGAAATAAAAAGGTCTGCTTCTTTTTGCTCATGGTCAGGCCCACACAAATAAGAACAAGAAGAAATGGCAAGACCCTTTCAAACACATCCGACACCTTCTCTGAAAATTTAAGGCTGTTGATTACTGCCTCATATTCATCACTTTCTCTAAATGCCTTCATGTATCACTTAATTTGGAATCTTTAAATTTAGAAGACTTGGTCAGTTGCTTTCCTAGAGTCACTCTTTATAACTATAGACTAACTCTGTACCCTCCATCAAACCAGTGAGTCTTCTTAACACAAGTTGTATTTTCCCTTTCATAGTTACTAAACAGAGATCCTGTCACTATAAGTAAAAATGTCATATCTCTTATCTACCATAGCAAATGCAATTTGAAACCCTACTTTATGTGTGGGTGGAATGAGAAGCTTTTCTGTAAGTCTGCAGTACACTAATAAAGCTTAAGAGAAAAGCTGTTTTAAGGTGAAGTCCAAATGCAGTTTCAAGATAAGAATCTCCCTAGTGAGATAAGACTGCCACAAAATACATGCTGGTATTAGATCAAAAGTAACTGCTTACTCATTTCTGAAAGTTTAATTCTAATCACAGACACATAAGACACTTTCCTGTGTGTCTCTCTATTGAAAGAACGGAGGGTGAGGTGTGTTTGTAATCAGCAGGTTTTGGAAGGTGTAGAACTGTACACACATCTGAATAATATGATGAGAATGGTTGTCTTTGGTGACATTAAATAAACTCTAGTTTGTAATCAATTGACTTCCCAGTGACACTCATGCACCACTTGTTTTACTGTCCTCTCCTTTTTTAAAGATTTATTAACAAACCTAAAGCACCAGGATGTCTGCACTTGTATCAGTTTCTGTATCTGTGCGTGTTCTGTTTTTCTTTTTAATCCTTACTAGGTGCATTTAACTGGACTGCTGTTTTTAAATTTTCATATGGTTTTTAGGAGCTCAAATAGAAATTTATTTGTGGCAAGAGAGTAATGCTTTGCAAAGGCATAAAGATGGTAACTCTGCAGTTGTGGCTTTGTTGTACAGAGCTTCTGGATGTGTAGAATCATAGAAACATCAAGGTTGGAAGAGACCTTTAGGATCATCAGGTCCAACAATCCACCCAGCACTATCACTGTGACCCCTAAACCACTAAACCATCACCTAGTGCCAGATCCAGACATCCCTTAAACACCTCCAGGGGTGGTGACTCCACCAAATTTTTCCTAATTAAAAAAAAAAATTCCTAATATCTAATCTGAGTGTCCCCTGTCACAGCTTAAGGCCACTTCCTCTGGTCCTCTCATTGCAGGCATGGCAGAAGAGACTGGCGCCTACCTCCTTTCAGGGAGTTGTAGAGAGCAGTGAGGTCCCTCCAAGCCTCCTCTTCTTGAGACTAAACAAACCCAGCTCCCTCAGCCATTCCTCATAAGACATGTTTTCTAGATCTTTCACAAGCCTTGTTGCCCTTTGCTGGACACGCTCCGGCACCTCAATGTCCTTTTTAAAGTGAGTGGCCCAGAACTGAACACAGCCCTTGAGGTGTGGCCTCGTCAGTGTTGAGTATGGGGGGATGATCACTTCCCTAGTCTCGCTGGCCACACTATTCTGGGCCACCCAGGCACACTGTTGGCTCACATTGAGCCAGCTGTCAATCAGCACCACCAAGTCCCTTTGTACTTAACAGCTCTCAAGCCACTCCTCCCCCAGCCTGCAGAGCTACAGGTGGTTGTTGTGACCCAAGGGCAGGACCTGGCACTAGGCCTTATTGACAATTCCTTCATGGAGTTGTCCTCAGACCATTGATGGAGTCTGTCCAGGTCTCTCTGCAGAACCTTCCTACCCTCCAGCAGATCAACACTCCCACCAAACCTAGTGTCATCTGCAAATTTACTGAGGATACACTCAATCCCCACATCCAGGTAAATAATAAAGATGTCAAACAGGACTGGACCATTCAATGACCAATTTAATTCAAATGGGACAAACCTTAACGTAATGAGATCCTGTTACAGGTCTTGATGCCCTTCCAGGACATGAAACACCTCAAGCTTCTCCTGTTATGAGGGATCATAGGGGGCATCCACTGACTCCTCACAACAGGGCCCAAACTGAACAGTGCATCCCTCTTCTATGCCCCGACAACCACCTCCTTCTCCTCCCCACATCTGTGAGTCATGGTGCTCCCTGAAATCAGCTCACTCACCCATCACCCCAGCTCACAGAACAGAATTACTCCCTTCAGTGCTTATAAATTGCATCCGCCCAGAGGACACCTGTTGAGGGTTTAGCGCCACTATGAAAGCCAGCTCTAAAATCAGTACCCAGAAAGTGAGCTTGCAGCCACAGGAGTAGAGGCAGAGAAAGGGTAGCATGGAGTCACCTCAGCCTTTCTAAAAACCACGGAAATATCTGGGCTAGGGATTTTGTGGTTCTGCTAAATTTCTTTTTAAAATTTCTCAGTGTACTCTGATGTTTGTACATGTGGTTCTTACTGTAGGTGTGTATATATATGTGCATGTGTATGTACAAACACCACACATATTTATGGTAAGACTGCTTAACTGCCAAGTTTTTTGCTTTGATTTTGTTGACAATAATGAAATTTGTCTTTTTTATAATGGTTTTGTCCTTTGACAGCTTCTGTCAAAGACCAGGTGGAAATTGTTGAAGCAGGAGGCGTGGGTAGAATCCTTTCCAGCTGGTAGTAAGACTGTCAGAGGGCAAAAGTCTGAAATACTCCACATTGCCCTGAGAATTTAAGTCAAGAAGAAAAACTATTTCTCATCAATTTCTTCTGATTTTATGAAGCTGAACGTGGCTGCTCCTTCTCATGTGAATTTGGCTTCAACAGTATCAATCACCATTCAGAGGTTTTGGTTTTCACTAATTTTGTTTTCTCTTCTTTTACCGAGGTGTGGCACGTTTTTCTTGTGGTATTGCACCTGTAGATGAATAAGACCCCACTCTTGACCATCTTGGGTGGTGTTACTACACTTTTGTTTGCCAATGTATTCATAACAAACCTGTGACCATCTGTGAGCAATAAATAGCTTAACCAGGACACTTTTCATCTGAGTGACTTTTGGGTTGTAAGTAACAAGTAATTTTAACCCTTTTTCCCCCTTCTACCTTCAAATACCCTTTTTGAGATCTTTTCCCCTCCCTCAGTAAGTCTGAGCAAGCTCCAGGGAGATGATTAACTTCTGTCTGCCAAAATATCGGGTAATTAATAATTAGTTCTTCAGAACTTCGGATCTGTTTAGCTCAGAGGCTTCCTCTGGGGATGCTGCAGTGTCAGAGGGACAGTAAGGCTTCCACCTCCTCCCTCGGAGCATGCGTAAATCAATTTCTGACCAGACAACTCTCACAGCGGGCTCCACGCTTGCACATCCCATTGCACGTGTGCACTGCTGTTCTGCATTGGGAGAACAGAATAGAGTAGAATAGAATAGAATAAAATAGAATAGAATAGAATCATTTCAGGTGGAAGGGACCTTCAGCAATCATCTAGTCCAATTATCTGACAAGTTCAGGGATGACTACACAGGACTGTTCATCCCTGTGTCATGGGGTCGTGGCACATGTTGGGTGGGATGGGGAGAGAGACAAGGATAAATTCAATGGATCTGCAGTGGCACAGAACCCTCAGGCAGCTCACTGCAGAGTAGAGGAGTTGTAAGAACTACTGGTTTGGAGACTGTCACACCACACAAAGTCTGGTGAAGAAATTCCTCTCCCATTAGAAGATGTGGTTGAAGGTCCCTAGCTCCCAGTCCTGCTTTTCAAGATAGAAATGTCAAGAAAGTTTTGAACATTAGCAAAGCAATCTTTTAATCCCTTAAAACATATTATAATAAATCCCAAGAATCTGTCTAAATGAATGTCTAAAAATTCCCCAATGTATTTTTCTTGATGGCTGGATGAAAAATCAGTATTTAGATTTTAGTTAGTTGAAAGTTGATTTCAGCTGGGAAGCATTTGCTGAAGCGAAAGGTCACCTCTGAAAAGTATTTTATATCACAGAAAGAAGAATGTTAGCAAGATCTTAAAGCTAAAAATGCTGCAAAAAATTTGCTCAACACCAAATACAACATTTTGTTTCCATACTGTGCTGTAATTTCTGTATTTCATTCTGCAGCAATCTCAGCTCTAAACAACATTTCACCCAGGGGGAATTAGCCACACTTTTTTAATCAGACAAAAGTGCTCCAGGATTGGCAGTATTTTGGTTTATGTAAAACACTTCTATTTAAAAAGTATTATGCATGAACACCACATTTCTTTAGATAACTGACTGCACATGTTGCCTCACCAAACATTTTAGCACTACTGTTCTTGATGGTAAATGCACCCTGTAACAGAACGAAATACTCAAGAATTAGCAAAAATGTTTTTAAAGCAATCCATGAAACACAAAACTTTAACTTTTGACCAAAAAATTTTACTATTTATATTCCGAATAAAACAAATTGAAATTCTGGGCAGAGGAAGTAGTCGGGATTTTTTCAGCCAGATTCTGCACATGCCCTCCAACTATTTCATAGTGGTCAGGGAGATGATTGAAGCTCACACTAGAAACAAAGCCTCACTTACAGCTTGTTGGGATATAGAAAACATTCCTCAACATTTCTGAAAAGTTTTATGTTGAAGTACAATATTTCAGATTTCTAAGAAAGCAACTCACCTCCAAATTTATTAAGGTGTGGAGGGGTTTGACTTGAATAAACCTTTCAGTTCAGCCACCAGTTCCAGTTATATGCAGCCATAGTTCTTGCTATAGAGAGACCATAATTTGCACTGCACTTAACTCCAGGCACTTTCTGATATCAGTAAACAAATTCCAGATAGTTTTCCTCCTACTTGGGGAACTACAGTACTCTTTTCCCAATTGCCTCACCAGAAAATGGCTATCACAAGGCTCAATGTCAAAGGTGGGAAGCCAACATGGTATTTATAGACTGTGTTGTGGCACTATATTTTATATTATAATATTTGTATTTATTTTATTATTTGTTATTTATTCATCAAAGTTATTTCTCATATACCTTGCAACAGAGCTGAAGCATCTTAAAACTATAAATTACTCAGTCAAGCAGTTTAAACCTGAATTCCCCCTCTACGTCTTCCATCCTTATTTTCTTTCCCCTGGAAGTATTTCAATATGCTATTGTTGGTCTCATGAAAAAGACAAGGCAGCTAGAAGTTTGGTTGAAGGATATTGAAAAGTGTGGTTTCCATTCTGAAGTCAAGGAAATTCATATTTCCCATCGTTAAGTTTTTGTCCAGTGGAATTCTTACTTTCTGGCCAGTCTTCATGGGAATTGATTCACATGGCAGAAGTGTGTGCCAGCATCCAAAGGCTTTAACTCTGCTCAATACCACTCTGAAGAGCTTAGAAGGGCTGTAGAAGAGCCACTCTTGAGCTGGGATTTCTTTAAATAAGTTCATTTTCTTAAAAGCCTCGGAAATTGCAATTACCTAACTAAAAGAATGGTAATTTTTTATTAAAGACAAGTTGCTGAGCATAAGAAACATTACAGCTCAGGATACTGACAGAGCTGTCATTTGTCTCCCTTCTGTCTATATGTCCTGTGATAGAAACATAGAATCATTTAGGTTGGAAAAGTCCCCTAAGATCATTGTGTCCAATCATTAACTCAGCACTCCTATGTTCACCACTAAACCATGTCCCTAAGCACCACATCTTCCCTTTTATAAGTACCTACAGTGGTGTTGACTCAACCACTTCCATGGGTAGCCTGTTGCAGTCTTTGACAAACCTTTTGGTAATTTTTCCTGATATCCAATCTAAACTTGCCCTGAAACAACTTGAGCTTGTGTCTTCTCATCCTTTCACTTCTTACCTGAGAGAAGAGACAGATCCCCACCTCCTACAATGACTTTTTCAGGTAGTTGTAGAGAGCCGTAAGTTCTCCCCGAGCCTCCTTTTCTCCAGGCTAAACACCCCCAGCCCTCTTAGCCACTACTCAAAATATTTGTGCTCCAGAGCCTTCATCAACTACAGTGACCATCTTTGGACACACTCCAGCATCTCCAGGCCTGACCTGTTGTGTGGAGCCCAAAACTGAACACAGGATTTGAGGTAATAATGACAATATCTTATTAGATGATAGCCCATTTTAATCTTCCTACCCACAATACTCCAAGTCCAGTGAAGCAAAGGAAGTGTGATATGCAGAGGAAGACTCTGAGTTGCATAGTGGACACTCCTACTCATAAGAGCTCTCCCTCCCTTGTGATGAAAGTCAGAAAATGTGCAGTAAATGGAGAAAAAAAGATTTCATAAAGACTGATTTAGGCTGTAGTACACTACCTGTAAGAACTGAGCCTACTAGACAGGTCCATTTGGATGCCAGGAAATCAGCAGAGACCTCTACGGATAGCAAAGAACTCTGGGCTCTTCTGTTAGCAGAGCTTTCTCTTTTACTGTCCACAAAATGTTGACAAGCAACAATGTAGAGGAGCACAGTGATTTCATAGGTTCAGAGAAGATACAGCTTTGTAGGCTCCAAGCAATACAGAAGTATCAAGAAAGCCACAAGTTACTAATAAAAAAATAGTAGGAGATAAATTACAAACTACAGCTGCAACCACAGATATTAGATTATTAAATTGAAACAAAGGTATTCTAGAATTTATGTCAGATGTACAAAGTGAGATTGATTTCATTTCCTGTGTTAAGTGGAATGAAATTTGAACAAAGAAAGAGTGCATTACTCATGGGGCTTTGAGTAACCTGGTCTAGTGGAAGGTGTTCCTGCCCATGGCAGGGGGGGTGGAATTAGATGATCTTCAAGTTCCCTTCCAACCCAAACCATTCTGTGATCCTATGATTCTAACTCTTCCTGGAGGATGCTCATTCACCCATGCGGCTGGAGAATTTACGCTCTAATGATACACAAGATAACGACATTAAAAGAATATTAGCTAATTTGAAAAGCCCAGCATTAAAAAGCTAGTAAAAGGCAGAATAAAAGTTGCATGTGTGATCTAATCTTGCTGGATAATCGATGTGGCACAGTCAATCCCACTGTTTGTGTACCACACACCATGTTTAGGCTGCCCAGATCAGGGCGTTCATCTGAAAAATACTCAGTAGTCTCTCTGGTGCTTAATATAGCCTTAAGCCATTTGTATGACAGGCTAGTCAAGTCCTGCTCTAAGAAAAAAACTCTGTTCCTAACATCTTTCTGGACTTTTACTTACCCATTGGAAAAGAAGATTATATTAACCCTACTTTAAAATGAGGATAATGGATGAAAAAGTATTTCATGCCAGGGCAGTCATGGAGTGTTTGCATGGATATGAGGCAGTTCTCTTGTTCACAATTTTCACAGCCACTCTGACAGTCCGAGACCACCTCCAATGTGGGAAGTCAGCATCTGCACAAGGTCAGAGAGAGATACAGCTCTAAATGTTAGTCCATCCTCCTTCGTCGACCACAAGCCAGCTAGCAGCAGTGAGCCCACCAGGCAGAGAAGCAGCCCTTCACTCACCTTCAATCCCAGCTCAATACATTGGCCCTTTTGCTGATTTTCACCAAGATAGTCACGGATTTTCTAGAAGAGGCAAAACAACGTGTTCAAAACCCATTTTGCTGAAATCTCCATTCCTAAGGCAAAATAACAAAAGCAAAGCAGTTCAGTCCAGGCCTGTTGTTTCAACACATGTGGATCACAAGGCAAGATCAGACAGAGTATAAATCAAAAGCTGTTATGGTAAAGTGTTGTGGGGTTAATCCTGCAATGTAATCATTGCCCATGTCATTGCACAATATATGAATATGATAAACAGTATTGCCATGCATGACAGAGTTGTAAAAGTCCTGTAGTATCTAAAGGTCAGGCCTTTTTTCTAGGCAAAGGATGCAGATTCTCCCAATCTGCATGCCAGCTGTTTAACTTAGACCCATCTTTAAAATATTTCTTCCGAGGAAACCAGGTGTTTTGAGAGAAGCAGCAGCTACAAGTACACAGACACTGGAGTTAAGTGGTCAAGCATGCTGTTAATACCTGACCAACAGCATCATATGAAGATAGCTGCTTGATACCATATCTTGAACTAACAGAGATACTATTTCACAAGGGAAACTGTCCCAGGAAGAAGTTTGCCTTGGTTTTATCTTGGTGCTTTTACAAGTGTATTGGTATGATGCTAGGGTGAGTTTCACTTCCTTGGAACATAGCAATGAGAGAGAGAAATCTTGATTTTTTCCATACCAAATAATGACTGAATCCTGTAATCTGTAATCCATGAAGGGTGAGGCAGAAGTATAAGTGACTTCATTTACATTGAGCTCAGGGGTAGGTGTGGAAAGCAAACTCCTGCCTCTTCTCTGTAGTATGAGGCTGGACATAGCTAATAGGAGAGAGATTAAGTATTTAAGAGATTTAGGTAGATCACGTAGATGCTTTTCTCCAAATGACAAAGATTCTGTTTCTTTACTCGGTGAACTGAATCTCACACATGTGATTCTGGCTTTCAACCTCTCTCCTCGGACTCGATGATCTCAAAGGCCTTTTCCATGCTAGCTGATTCTATGATTCTGTGATTGACTCCTTCTCAGGCAAATTCTGCCCTTAGATACAGCCCTGCAATCAGAGTTTGTGCAGGCTGAGTGTGTTCCTGGTGCCTGCACACTGGCACCAGTATTCCCTGCTCAGGTAGCCACAAGATGGTGCAGGAACCCTCCTCCTCTGTGCATGGAGGAAGCATCTGAGAATGGCCCTCGCTACTACATTGTAACCTGGTTTTTAGATCAGTGCTGCAAAGGGTAGTTTTAGCTCATCACATCTCCAATTTGCCCCAGGAAAAAAAAGAGGTCTGCATGTCTCCATGGAGTCGTAAAACTTCCTGAGTTTCGTACAAAACTGGATTAGAAAGTGGTAAAAGCCTTCCTGGCACAGGAAGGCATAGGCCATCCTAATGTTCTGGCTGGGATTCCCATGGATTGCTTGCAAACTGCTTGAACAGACAACAAAGAACAGCTTTGTTTGAGATACTGGGTGCCACTGCAAGCTGCCTAAGTGGTTTTATATTATTGATTTAATGATTTATTTCTTACCTGTGAAAGAGAAATATTTTTTCACTACTCTGTCTAAATTGTACAACAGTGTTCTTGAACATTTATGCAGTGTATAGATGCAAATAAAATAATGTCTAGCACTTACACAAGTTTTGTAACTGGCCAACGAACTGACAGGGAAAAAAACATAACAGAAAAGGAACATACTGAAAATTACAGCAGAGAGACAAACCATACTAGCAAAATGGAAAATGAAAATGGGTTTTGGGAAATAGCATGCTGTAGTTTGCAATAGTAATCATCTCAGGATTTAGTATTTCCTATTTAAGTAATCCTTTGCTTTACAAGTATTACAAAACCTTTGGAATCTATCTTTTAGAAGGTTTAAAGCAAAACATATATGTACAAAGTGACAAAGCTTAAACTCAGTATTTTTCATCCCAGTTAAATTATTTTAATTTTTAAATATATTTCGCACCTTTTATACCAAAGTTGAGGCCTTTGCCTCAAATGCACACACATACTCATAGTAACCTGCTCAAAAATCCCCAGCTTTAAGAAACTGCATATCAAGCAGAGCCCAAGTAAACGTTAGAAACTTTCATGTCTTCAAAGAACAGAGAGCAGCTATTGCGAGGGGGCCTGTACTTGTTTTTTTATCATACATGCAAGGGCAGTGCTGGCAGGTTCTGAATTACTTTTTATTTAAACTAAAAAGTCCGTTTGATGCCAAACAGATTGGTTGCCATGAAGTTTCAACTCCCAATAAAGTAATACTATTAAACTCTCTTTATATTTTTTCATTTAAAAATGGAGGAATAACATGTGCAAAAAATGTGTTACACTTAAGGCAGAGCAGGTGATACTACCTAATGTTTGCATTGCTGGACTCTTCCCAATACAAGATTTTTTTTCATGGTTTGTAACCCTGTTAGACATTCGGGTCTTTCATGCTAGGTGTCCAATGCAGAGTGATTATTTTTTCTTAGTTCATCAAAAACTATTTAATCACTTCCAAGGAAATGTTAGACAGAAAAAAGCACTGGCTCTGTTGGTGTTAACAAAACCTGTTGATCTTTCTGACAGATTTTATTCTTCTCTGCCAAATGAAACCTGGTAGTGGGTGCACTATGTGTCAGGATTCCTTACTCCTGCTGATTTGAGAGCTAGAAAAACTATAGTATACTATAGTTTATACTATAGTATAAACACTTCCAGAAACTGTGGTTTACAAATGGTCAAGAAAGTGCTGTTTCTTTCACTTTAAGAGACTTCCATTTCAGTAGATAAAAGCTCTGTTGGGCCTTTCTCCCCACCAAGCACTCGGCAATAGTGATTCCTTCCAGCTCTAAGCCAGCCATACATGCATCTTCTCAGACCTCTTGTGACTGGCAGGACTGGAGATGCACCGTCCTCACCGAGCTGTTAAGTAGATTTCTCCTGGTTGCAGCTCAAAAGATAGCAGCAGGATTTTTCCTGTACAATTGTTTCCAGACCTTCCAAGATAGGACAAAGCTCAAGAATAAAAGTTCCCCCAGCTGATACTCTGAGTTTGTTGGAAATAGACAAACAGAAACAAGCAGTTTTGGCAGAAATGTTTCAAATTTTCAAGTTAAAATTATTTTAAGAAGTTATTCAGCTTCTGCAAATTTGCAGGAGAATGCAGAGGAGATTCCAAAAAGATCTGTAAGATATCCACTAGAAATCTGCCAACTTCCCTGCCACCCACCACTCCTATGCTGTCCCCTCATTCACAGACACAGAATGAGGATACCTGTAGGTTGTTCTGCCCTCCAGTCTTAGACAATGCAAGCAGCTCCATTTCCAAGTGGTCTTGGCTCAAGGCTGGTCCTGTCTGATGAGCTGCTCCTCAGATTTATTGTGCTGGAGACTCCAAATTTCATGATAAATGATGACTATAACCCATTTCTCTCTTTGTAGTTTCCTCACTACTAATAAAATGAAGTAGACTCTGATGTGAGAAGAAGATCCTTGTCACCAGTTCTGCTGCAGCCAACCAGGGTTGGATTTTGTTTTGGGGAGAGTGGCACGGGCAGCTCTGAAACGTGTTTTTATAGTACTTCTATTTGGTCTGTATTGTCACGTGCTTGGCTTTCTGCTCTGAATAATTAGTTTTTATCTACTTTACAGAGCAGTTGTGAAGATTTTTTAGTTTATTTTCATGTATGTGTCAGATGCCCTCAGTGCTGCAGCAGCAGATAAAAGAACTGGAAGCAGTGCTGGGGTCTGGCAGGATGAATTGTGGTGGGGGAAGGAAATGGACGCTAATGGCTGTTCCTGGCATGAGGTTTGCCCTGGGCCAGAAGGAGCTGGGCCAGACCCAGCCATCCTGAAATCAGGGAGTGAGGGGGTGGTTACTCATCCAGCACAACATCTCACTGCTTGGGGCCCACCAGGGAGGCTTTTGTCAATTCCCTGGTTGCCTCCCTCGTTCCTCAAATCCTGTGTTTGCCTATCATGTGATGTGGGCCCATGTGTACCAAAGCCCCCAACCTTGCCCCGTGGAAGGAATGGGAGGGGAGAACTGCATAGACCAGCCCACTACTCAGCAGGGGGTTTTGATGAAAATGGGAAAAATATCAACCAAACAATCTCCCTTTCCTCCTGTTCAGAATCAGGTAATAATGATTTGAGTCATATGGATAATAATTAGTTTGAGTCATATGGGAAAGCACATCTGCCACTTGTTTTCAACAGCTCATAGCTGAGTTTGCCACGGGTTTGGTATCTTCACTACCTAAGCACTACTTACTGTCAGACATTATTTCTAACATCCGTCCACCTGCTAGTTCTACCAACACCATGAAGGTTTACCATTTATCTTCTTCCTAGTCCAAACTTATTTTCCATATCCAGGTTATACCTCACCCACAAAATAGTCCACCATTTTCAAAGGATTTAAGGATTCCTACATCAAATAGAAGTATTTAGGGAATATTTGTCATTCTCCATATTAAGGAAACTTCCCTGTCAAACCATCCAGAAGCCACTCTGGCAGTCGCTCTCGCACCACCTGAGCTGGGACGAAAGCCCCTTTGCAGCTACACCCCCACATTCACACAGTCACACCAGGTGTCCTTACCAGCTTGACCACAGGTTTCCCATAGCAGCGTCCTAGACATCCAGATCCTTAAAATAATTTAATCATGGTGCAATAACTAAATAACAAAATAACGGGTCAAGCTGGGTCAGGCACCCTGAATAGAGGAACCACTGGGGTTTTATATCCCCACAGTCTCAGGGAAACAAAGTCTGCTGAGTCTCTGAGTGTCCCGTCCCCTGGCTGCACCACATGTCCCCATGCCCTTTGTTCTGCAAAGGGTTGGCAGTTCACAGCCTCTTGTCTCAGCTCAGGGTCCTGCTCCCAGAGCTCAGCCTGCTGCTGGCATGATAGCTTTACACCGAGATACCTGCACTGAATGTACTCCTCAACACAGCATTATTTGTAATAGGCAGCATTAGTGCATCACATCATGTTACTTCTAGGTTATGCCCTGACTAGTGGTTCCCCTGAGCTAAACTGAATTAGCACAGGCTCCTGCAGTATTCCTCCTGCAGCAAACCAGCTGGGCTGCAGCAGTGATCTCGTCATGCTCGAAAACTTCCTATGGGAAAAGAGGAAATTCACTTTATGTGTAAAGATGGCATTTATTGTTAACATAATTGGAATCTTAACAGTGTAATCAAGGCATCAATATTAGCACAGATGTAATTATTATGGGAAAAGAGAGAAAAAGTAAATGAAGAATTCTGTTACAGAGGAAAAGTTGCAATAAAAAACTGCACACTTAAATTTCCTATACACACGCATCCTGGCTATTACCTCTTTCTTTGGTGTTGTGCTCAGCCTTCCACTGCCCCCCTGGGTCCTAATATTGATGGCTGCACTCTGGGGAGTGGGGAGGGATATGGCAAGTTATCCACCACGCAAGTCTGTTGCAGAGAGAAATGCAATGCTGATGTTAATGGCTTCTTCTTCCTCAGTCATGGTGTCATCTGCAGACTTGCTGAGGGCCATGCTCAATGCCACTGTCTCTGTCATAAATAAAGACATTGAGCAGTGACCATCCCAATATACTCTCCTGAGGCAGACCACTTGTGGGTCTCCATCTGAACACTGAGCCATTGACTGCAACTCTTTGGATGTGACCATCCAGACAATTTCTTATCCATCAAATGGCTCATTCTTCAAACCTGAATATCTCCAGTTTAACAGCAAGAATATTGTGTGGGACCATGCCAAGGGCTTTACAGAAATCCACGTAGATGACATTAGTAGCTCTTTCCTTGTTCATTGGCAACATGGTTTGCCCCTGGTGAAGCCACCCTGGATGTGTCTAATTGCCTCCTTGTCACCCATATACCTTGACATACCATGCAGGAGTATCTGTTCCATGATGTTACTGAGCACAGAGGTGAGGCTGACTGCTTGATATTTCCCAGGTTTGTTATTTTTACCCTTTCAAAGGCATGGATGTGATGTTTCCCTTTTTTCACTGAGTGTGGACTTTATCTGACTGCCATGACTTTTCAAATACAGTGAAAAGCAGCTTAGGTACTACATTTGCCAGTTCACTTGGGACACTGGAATGCTTCTCTTCAGGTTCCCCAGATGGTCTCAAGCCTGATCTTCTCTTACAATGGACGAGTCTTCATTGTCCCAGCACATGCCTTGAGATTCAGAGACTCAAGGTGTTTTGAAGAGCAATTGCCATTGAAAACTGAGGCAAATAAAAACTTGTGGTGCATGTTACCGCATGATCAGGAAAAATTTCTGTTTAAGCAAGTGAAAATGAAGCTTCAGGCATGTCAAGATAAATTCAGGTAAAGCAAGGCCCGAGGCTTTGAAAACTCACTGCAAAGTCTGCGTAGGAGTGTTTGTAGGAGTGGGAATACTGTATATACAAGGCTGCAGGGCCACACTGAAATAGGAGTCTGTGTAACTGGGTCAGTCCAAAAGTATTTCCCCATGAATGTACTGAGAGCTTTTTTCCTTTTGCAACTTCGCCTGAGAAGATCCAATTCTTATACATCTCAAATATCCACTCAGAAGCCCAACGAAGTCATTAGGACAAATAGCCATTGACTTCAGCTGACTTTACATAGTTTTCGATTCTTGATGCAATAACACTATCAGAGTCAGAAGGGAATATTCAGGCAATGAATGCACCTTCTGCACACAAGATGCCTCCCTGTCCCTACAGATAAAAGGTTGTACAAAAGTTTAGAAAGCTATGCTGTCTACAGGACACATCCTGCCCCTATTAAAGGTAAAACAAGAGCATTCAGGGAGAGTCATTTAAACATGACAACAATAAGTGGTGATGGTGACAACAACAGGAACTATCTAGGTGTTTTTGTATTTTGCAGTAAACTACTGTCTTTCTGCAAAGATGACTTCTGCATCTGCTAACCTGGGGGCAGCTTTGGTCCAAAGCCTTTGAATTTATGGTGAATAATTTTATTAAGATGATGAGGCAGGAGCTAGTTTTCACTGAAACAGATGATGAGTAAGCTGAAACAAGGCAATTTTCAAGGAAACACTTCAGTCAAACATGACCTGGTGCAGCCACAGAGGTATAAATGACTTTGCTGGGCTTCTCAACAAAGAGAAATACATAACCACAGGAAGCAAGCACCCCATTTCATGTTAAGAGTATGTTCTTTCTGCTCCTGAGCAGGTCTACAAAGAAAGCACACCCAAGGAAAACCAGAAGGTTTTCACACTTTTCAGTGGGTTTCATTTTACAGTAAAAAAGAAATAAGAAGTCCCAACCCAGCAGAATTGCCATGGAAAGCAAAGCCCCTGCTTTCATGTCCTCACCTTGATGTGGCTTCTTGCTTATTCCTCCGCTATCTTTAGAACAGAAGGGAAAGCATTTGACAATACAAAGTAGCAACATGGAAAAGTTGCAGAAGGAAATTATTTTTAATCCCCACCGTTTTGCACAAATGTTGAGTTTTTAAAGGAAAATATGGTTGTTCATTTTAAGCCTGCCTGTGCTTGGCCCTCTCTACACACCCAAGCTCTGAACCTGCAGGGCTCCACAATGGCTTTGAAACTGCTCCTTCAAAGCTTTTTCACACATTGCTAGATGAATTTGCCTCTGCACATGTCTTTAGCAGTTACAAATGCAGATTTTAATCTGTGTTCTCCTTCCCTAAGATGCCCTGTATAAAATCACATGAGAAAAATGTCCCCCAAAGCTTTGTGAAATTTTGCAGAAGGAAATACATTACACCTAGCAGCAGGAAGACATCTCTTCACTCATTTTCCTTCTGGAGGAGCCAGAGAGCTTAAAATGAAAGTAGCACGTGGGATACTTCTCCAGCTTTCCCTTTCTCTCCTAAAGAGGGGGCTAGAAAGCTGAATGGGGGGTTTTGTTGAGTTTTTTATGCTGGGGTTTAGGGGGTTTTTTCAACTAATCTCATAGCCAGCTGCAAACTATTAATTCAATTAATTTGCTATTATTTCTTTAAAAGAAATCACTTGCACCCAGTGGTTTCTTTAATCAAGTTTTAGGTTGTCAGAAAAACACCTGAGTGGCAAAATGCTAATAGAAAAAACCTGATTAATAGAGGTTTGATTCATCTCCAGGCTTGGCTTAAATGTGGCATAATTGGTTTACTGTAGCTATTTTAAATGTATTTTTAATGTATTTTACCGCTTACAAATATTAAATAGAAGCAAGAGAAGTTTTCCTAAGTGCCATGCCAATATTCCCACAGTAACACTGAAGGTCAGATGCTGTGTTTCTGCAGTGACGACCCTGTTTGCCCACACCTCAATGACTCCTAGTCTCTGAGGTGTCAGCTTATTGCCAGAAAAATGAAAATAATTGTGTCCTCTTGTCTTGAACATTATAGACATTTCATATCATGCAATTCTGAAAAAGGCATATTGAAATTGAAGAACCTGTTGGCCTTCTATGATGGAGTGACTGCATGAGCGGACAAGGGAAGGGTTACAGCTGTCATTTATCTGGACTTCTGTAAAGCCTTTGACATGGTCTCCCACAACATCCTTCTCTCTAAATTGGAGAGAGATGGATTTGATGGGTGACTGTTGTTAGATGGATAAGAAAGTGGTTGGATGGTTGCATCCAGTGGTCAGACAGTCATGTCCAGTTTTCAACAGCTCAGAGTCCCAGTGGGCATCAGTGACAAGTGGTGTCCCTTAGGGGACCTGTGCTATTTAATTTCTTCATTAATGACACAGACAAAGGAATGGAGTGTACCCTCAGCAAACTGGCAGGTGACACCAAGCTGAGTGGTGCAGTTGACACACCTGAAGGACGGGATGCCATCCGGAGGGACCTGGACAAGCTCGAGAAATGGGCCTGGGGGAATCTCATGAGGTTTAACAAGGCCAAATGCAAGGTGTTGCACCTGGATCGGGGCAACCCCTGG